>JAHVAK010000234.1:0-600000 GCA_019845155.1 Luehdorfia chinensis | reverse complement strand
GTACTCCAGCCGCTAGGCCACTCGACAAATTACCATTGAATCAGTTAATATTATAAGGCGTTACTTTGCGGAAATTCATTATAATAGGGAAAGAAAGTTAATTTGCTAAGATCGGCACAAAATATAGAATGGTGTTTATTTGGTTTATGAAGAGCATCGCCGTTCTCCTACAATGGCTTGCACAAGTAAACTAATACGAATGATTCCTCCTAGGTAGGAAGCGATGCAATACTTCTGCCACCTAGCAGTGGTGAGTATCCATCGCTATGTTTCAGTTTTGAATGTACTTAAGCTCGTGTAATTACGGGCACATGAGACTTATGAACCATTGTCTCAGTGTCAAGTGCTGTGCTGTGCTACTCAGAATCTCCAAAGCAAAATCTCTGGGTGACATCGAAGTGATCACAGCTGGGCAGGCGTGAGACTTACAATTCTAAAAACTAAAAAATCTATGTTACATTACTTTTACAGTTTTGGAATTACATAGATAATCAAGTCACGAGAAAAGTCAGTAACACATGTACGGTCTTAGTCATAAACAAATAATAGTTTGAAAAAACTTAAAAATACGCTTTATATAGAAAACGAAACTAAAAAATAGAAAATAAATTTGAATAAATCGGAAAGGATAGTGTAAAAAAAGAATTCTAATAAATATAAATTAATAATAGTGTAAATAAGAAAAAAATGTTTTATTTTCAAAAAAGTGCGGGGTGCATGGTGTCAACAGTTATAAATATTATAAAAATTCTATAAAAGCTCGTTTTTTTAGTTTTTTTAAACTATTATTTTTTATTCTTTAGTCGAATTATTGCATTGTCAACGGTCTTTGACAGGTGTGCAAAATTTGAATTAAATTGAATCAGTTAATATTATAAGGCGTTACTTTGCGGAAATTCATTATAATAGGGAAAGAAAGTTAATTTGCTAAGATCGGCACGTAAAATATAGAATCGTGTTTATTTGGTTTATGAAGAGCATCGCCGTTCTCCCACGATGGCTTGCACAAGCAAACTAATACGAATGATTCCTCCTAGGTAGGAAGCGATGCAATACTTCTGCCACCTAGCAGTGGTGAGTATCCATCGCTATGTTTCAGTTTTGAATGTACTTAAGCTCGTGTAATTACGGGCACATGAGACTTATGAACCATTGTCTCAGTGTCAAGTGCTGTGCTGTACTACTCAGAATCTCCAAAGCAAAATCTCTGGGTGACATCGAAGTGATCACAGCTGGGCAGGCGTGAGACTTACAATTCTAAAAACTAAAAAATCTATGTTACATTACTTTACAGTTTTGGAATTACATAGATAATCAAGTCACGAGAAAAGTCAGTAACACATGTGCGGTCTTAGTCATAAACAAATAATAGTTTGAAAAAACTTAAAAATACGCTTTATATAGAAAACGAAACTAAAAAATAGAAAATAAATTTGAATAAATCGGAAAGGATAGTGTAAAAAAAGAATTCTAATAAATATAAATTAATAATAGTGTAAATAAGAAAAAAATGTTTTATTTTCAAAAAAGTGCGGGGTGCATGGTGTCAACAGTTATAAATATTATAAAAATTCTATAAAAGCTCGTTTTTTTAGTTTTTTTAAACTATTATTTTTTATTCTTTAGTCGAATTATTGCATTGTCAACGGTCTTTGACAGGTGTGCAAAATTTGAATTAAATCGGATCGTTCCATGTAGGAGAAAATCGAGCCCTAAGGAGTCGTTTACAAACATACAAACAAACAAACATACAAGTGAAGCTAATATAAAGCGTGTAAAAATATAGACGGTTTATAACCTTGTTATAAATAGATTACTCATTTTTAAAAGAAGTTTGCAGCCATATATATACAAATTCACAGGTGTTTCACCTATGTATATATGAAATTTGATTAGAACGACAATCATAACCATGTTGAAGTATCCCATAAAGGAATTTTATAATTCGTTAAGTAGGCCTAATTAGCTTTACCAGTTAAAATACTGACAGAAAATTTGCGATTTTTTAGTGTAATTTTGTCCCGACATAAATTTATAATTTAATGGAGATTAGTTTTTTATATACAGAACTACAAACTGACATTCAATAACACTACAAATTCGCATAGGAGAGAAAACTTAAAAATATTGTTAACATGAAAATCCAATCAAAATATCAGATATAACATTTCGCATGGAATATTTTTATGCTTGCGTTCTGCAAATCAGCGCGACAGTTTACGGGTATACCCGTAGAAAACCAATAGCAACCAATACTGAAAATACGAGTATGACTCCAACGTACGTTGGCAGTACGTGTCAGTGCTTTTTAGAAACAAAACTCGAATGTTACTTTTATTGCCGCTCTTGAGAAAATAAAAGTAGTAATTCTAAAATGTTATTTCTGCATGTAACATGCATATTTTTTAGAGTTTGGCTCGTAAAATTTACTCGTAAACTAGGTGGAGTTCAGAAATTAAATAAAAAAACTTGTTAAAATAGATCAATAAAACATTACTTATTGATTTAGAGCTCATCAAATATGTATGTAAAGCGTGTGTGTAAAGGTTTGGTTTGAAGAATTAAAACAGGAATGGTGGAATGCCTATCTGTCAGCAATTGGCTCTCCGGTTCTGTCTTTCCACAATACGAAACATAGAACAGCGTTTCATCGCGTGGATGTCTTAAAAATCGATTCATCATCATCATCATTTCAGCCTATCACTAGTCCACTGCTGAATATAGACCTCCCCCATAGATTGCTACAACAGTTTGTAGCTCTCATTTTGGGGGGAATTTTGCCATAGTTGTCACGCTTGGCAGGCGGACTGGCAACCGCAGTTTATTTATTCTGATTTTTCCAGGAAGATACTAGCCCATGTTCTGGTTTTAATTTTCCCTCTGACGACTTTTACGACACCCACGTGATGAGATGGGGTGGTAGATTCTCTTAAGCCGCTACCACACGACTCGTCGATTCACTGTTCTGAATCTTTAACTCTAGTGGTTAAAGTTCAAATCTGCTTAAAGTAGTTGTTTGTTACCAATATATAGTCGCAAACGGCTGCTTACGTAATTCGGGTGGTGGCTTGTGTGACTAACCGGTGATTATCTCGGTGTCGTTATCACATTGTCGTAGATAAGGACTGGTAGGGTGACCGAAAGTACAAATAGGCAATTAATTTAATGTCCATCAATACATATTATATATAAATTTTAGCTTTCTCGCTTCTTCTCCATACAAACTTTAAGTATGCCAAATCCCACACTCCGTGCGCGCAATATGTGCTCAAAAAGGTGTACAAAGTTTTCTCCACAAAACGCAGTGGGGAGTAAGAATTTTTTTGACTGTTACCAAAATGGCGGCGACGTGGTTTGCTACCTGTCACGTCTCGTTTTCAACGGGCGCGAAACGTGGGCTACACGTGTGGCACCTGACTACCCCTTTATAAAAGAAAACGGCGTGATTATATGTTTGTTCACGTATATAAAAATACTCGTAGAAGATTATTGTTGGATATTTCCACAGTTTTCTCATCTGGTTGGGATTTATATGAAGGAAAAAAGACGCAATAAGATATACAAAACTGAAATTAATTCCATACAATAAAATATACAAATTAGTTGTGGTAGCCTGTAACTGGGTGAGCACGAAGCATGTTCAAAATGTTAGTTTATTTAAGTTTTATCTATATCACTTCGATCGATCGAAATAAAAATAAAACCCCAAACCCTCAACCAGACGGAAGCCCTCGGCAGGGGTGACCAAACGGCCGAGTGTTGGGGGGAAAGGGAGAGAAACCGGCAGACGTTGCGGGCGGTATCAAAGCACCGCCTTCTGCTATTTGAACTATCCGATGAAGCTGTAAAAGCCAAGAAGGCGAACATCACAACCATTAATGAAAATATGAATTTGAGACATATAAATATACATTTGAGTACGGAGTGACCCGTCACAGAGTTAATTAATATTTGTTATTGTTTATGGTATATAAGTAAAAAAAAACAAGAATAGATAGTTATTTTAGTTTTATTAATATCACTAACAAAACCATCTAACACGTCGTGAATAATTGTTGACGAATAATAAATGAGTGTTCAATTCTATTTTCCCCTAAAATTATTTTATTACTTACTACCCTTATCTCGTAGTGTCACTTAAGAGAAGTAGAAGTGACATTTGTTACGAAATGCTTTAATATGTACCACAATTAAAAAGTGTTCTGATTATTTTATGGTACAAAAATTATACTAGGTTATTATTGCTTAAAAATAATATTGGATGAAAAATAACATTGTTCTTAATATATTTTTTTGATAAATTGACGAGACGAGCTAAACGTTCACCTGATGGTGGTATGCAGGAATCCGTCTAGGTAGGTACCACCCCAGTGCCAGTTATTCTGTCGTGAAGCAGTAGTAGTGCAAACATTACTGTGTTTCGGTTCGTAGGGCACTGAGAGCTAGCGTAATCACTGGGCAAATTAGACTTAAGAACTTATGTCTCTGGGTGACAATCGCAGTGTGGTGACACAGAAATAATCTGGATGACACAGCATTTTTTATGGGTAGATGTTGCACTTACCATCAGGTGAACGTTGTGCTCGTTTCGTCACTTTATAAAATAAAAAAAAATAACAAAAATCGCATCAAATTACTTTTGTTGACTAAAAAAGATATTAATATTGTTATAGAACTACAAAGGGGGATCGAACCCAGGTGCATTCACTCAAAAAAACCTGAATACTTAAGAAAACACCGGGAACACAAATGGTTTAATGGAGTCCTTAAAACACAGGTGGTAGGCTTGCTATGTAGGAATCCGTCTATATCCGTCATGACATACGAGATTTAAGAACTGATGTCCTAGGGTGACAAGCGCAGTACGGTGCCACACAGAAATGTTCGGGGTGACAAAGCATTTGTTATGGGCAGACGTAGCTCTTACTATCAGGAGAACATTTTGCTCGTCTGGTCACTTTCTCATTTAAAAAATCAATTCATCAAATTTTGGGTAGCTAAAGAAACCTTATCCTTTCTATGGTTACTACACATATTTTAAAAAAATATTAAGTTTTTCCCTTATCGGTCTGTGAAATGTCCACTGGTCATTAGGCCTCCCCCAAATTCGTAGGATTTTGCCGACTGTGTTTGTTATTTTCATATCGTATATTTGATAGCGTGAGTAGGCGCTCAGTATTATACCTAGAAAGTATTTGTGAACAAAATAATGAAAATAGATATTTTAACCACTTTTCCGAAGGTTACGTACCAGACGAGGTCGTTTATTTAAAATTTTATCACAGCATTGAATCTCTTTAATGACGACCTTTATTCTATCAAGTTTGCTTAGAAAACTGTTTGTTTTAGGTAAAATTGTTGGAAAGTAAGAATTGGGAGAAAAGTAGTATTACCTCTTGTTTCCCCAATAAATGCTATGCCGGGTGGTGGCGGCTTAAAAGAATCTACCACCCCGTCTCATCCCGTGGGTGACATAAAAGTCGATAGAGAAAAATAAAAACCAGGAGATTGCCAACAGCATCTTCCTGGAACATCGGAATAAGTAAACTGCAGTTGCCAACCTGCTTGCCGAGCATGGCAACTAGGGCAAAATCCCTCCAAAGTGAGTGCTACAAAGTTTTGTGGCAATTTATAGGGGAGGTCTATGTTCAGCAGTAGCCTAGTGATAGGCTCAAATGATAATGATGATGATGACCCTAAAAACGACCGTAATTTCTGATATTGCTCAGTCATTTCCACTGGAAGAGATGGTTTATCGACGTCATCTTCGGCACCATGCACTGGTGTGAGTAACGACCTAACAGGTAATCATATCCGACACTATTCCGTTGTATCTGAAGTTGCTTAACTCTGTCATCAATAGCGGTATACGTACTACTACGTAATTGTGATGTGTGTATATGGTGACATAGTGGTCTCTTTCTTCAAAAAAGGTTATTACGCACTTTTGAACAAATTGCACTTTTGATGATGTATCTCCGAAAGTCTTCTGCACTTGAACTGGAAAGGATACGGTATTGACGTCAAAAGTTCACTTCGGTTTTTGACAATAAAAGTACGAAACATGTATTGGTTTTCTTTGAAATTATGAAAAAAAAAGGTTTGTCAATATTTTTGACTGAGTAAAAACCCATCAGTCAAGCGACTTTTAATATATATATTATCTTAACTATACAATTCCCTGAAGTTACAATCGAGATCTAGGTATTGTTTGTCCTACTTGGAGACATCCGAACGTTGGCAGCAAGAAAACTAATTATATATAATATAGTTACAGTACATAGTATAGTATAGTTTTCTTTTTCATTAATTTGTTTTGGTTTAGCATTTTAGTACTTTTGAGTTAGGTTTCGTTTAGTAATAGGGATAGTTAGTTAAGAAAAAAGGGTGAATTTGCTTGTGTGCGTGTGTGTGGACGTGTGCGCGCATATGTGTAATATTATATAGTTTCAGGAATAATAAATTTTAAAAATTTGCATGTACTTCACTTATACACATGTTTTTATACAATAAATAACGGTATCATATTTATACAACTTATTTGCATCAAAACTAACAACTGATGAAGGTGGCTCGATTACAACTATGTTTTAGGAATGCATGTATTTTCGGTCTCATTAACGTTTACCAAGCTTTACGCAAAGTTCTTTAGACATAATGAAAGAAATTGGTGGCAACGTGATATAAATGAATTGATCTGGAAGATAATATTGTTGTTTTATTGACATGCAACCATTACACTTTATAAGAAATTATATTCATATTTAAAATCGATACAATAGAATAAGAATGATAGACATGTTTTATAAACAAATGCTCATTAATTGCCAGTATGTATCATTTCGTGCAAGTAGGTTACGTTAGCTCTTCAACACTCCGCCTCACGAAATCAGATCAGACTATATTCATCTTGGTCCTAAGTTTAATAAACTTCATGGCAGGTAAAGCTTTTGTGAGGACATCTGCCTCCATATCATCTGTAGCACGGTATTTGACATCTATATGTCCATCCTTCATAGCATCTCTGATAAAATGCTTCTTGATGCTGATATGTTTGGATTTAGTGCTTATAGTTGGGTTCTTGACCAACTTTTGCGCGGATTTATTATCATTATAAATATCAATGATTCCTGTTTTTATATTCAGCTCATTCAGCAAGTTTTTTTGGTATATGGCTTCTTTCGTTGCCTCCGTTAGAGCCATGTACTCCGCCTCAGCTGTACTAAGTGCGACTGTTCTTTGCTTCTTAGCATCCCAACTTATTGGTGTTCCGCCATATGTAAATACGTAGCCTGTCACTGAGCGACGATCAATGGCGCACGATGCCCAATCAGCATCAGCTGCTCCTTCAAGCATCATGTTTCCTTTTATGTAAGTCAGACCTAAGTTTTTAGTTCCTTGTAAATATCGCAGAACTCTTTTCGCTGCTTGAAAATGCTCAGATGTGTAACAGTTATTAAACTGGCTAAGGTGACTTACTGCAAACATTATATCAGGACGTGTGGCAACAGCTAAATACATAAGTGATCCTATAAGATTTTGGTACGGTATGTCCTTTTCCTTTGTTGGACTTATGCCTTTAGTTAATTTCAGTCCTGTATTCATGGGAGTAGATGCGGGTTTGCAATCTTTGCATCCAAATTTTCGAAAGTTATTCCGAGAAAGTAATTAATTTCACCCAAGTCTCTCATTTCAAATCTCTGGATAAGTAATTTCTTAATATTGTCTATTTTTTCTTGAGATACGCATGCAATTATAATATCGTCCACATATATGCTAATAATAATAGTTTCTCCGCCTTTCGCGTATATGTACTCGTACATGCATGGATCAACTTTGGTAGGTTTGAAACCTATTGATTTTAATTCGGTATCTAGTTTCTTGTACCACTGTCTTCCTGACTGTTTTAATCCATAGACGGCTTTATTTAATTTGCATACTGTGTTTTCTTTATTTTGGTTTAAATCATGTAGCATTTTTTCAGCTTTTTGTTTAATTTCTGCATCCTTTTTGGATTTAATTATCTTTTCTAGATATTCTTCAATATTTTTCGGATTTGTCAATTTTATCTTTATTTTCGTAATATAATTTATTAATTACTTTTACATCTCTGCTTACAATTACGTGATGCGTTTCTGGTACTAATATTCTGTAATCTTTACTATTTTCCGAATATCCAAGAAATATTCCTTCAGTTACTTTTGATGTAAACTTTTTCTTTTGTTTTTTGTTTTTATTCAATACGAATGCTTTCGATCCGAAAATTTGTAAGTGCTGTACGGATGGCTTTCTTCCAACCCATATTTCAAATGGAGTTTTGTTTTCGATTACCTTTGATGGAGTACGGTTTAATAAATAATTTGCGGTGGACACAGCTTCAGCCCAATATTTTTCTGGCATGTTACCATCTATTAATAGGCATCTGGCCCTTTCTTGTAGGCTCCTATTTTTTCTTTCAGCTGTTCCATTCTGCTGCGGTGTGTATGCACAGCTAAGTCTTCGACTTATAACACATTGATTCAAATATCCATTGAATTCTTTATTTATATATTCTGTTCCATTGTCAGATTGTAAGTATTTTATCTTATTTCCAGTAAATCTCTCCATTTCTTCTTTATATATTTTAAATTTATTCAACACTTCGTTTTTATTTTGGATTATGTATACTCTTGAGTATCGAGAATATTCGTCAATAAATGTGACGAAATATTTTCCTCCACTGACGGATTCTACATTCATTGGTCCACACACGTCTGAGTGAACTATTTCAAGACGTTGTGTCGTTCTCAAGTTTTGATTATTTTTGGGAAAAGGTAGTCGGGTCATCTTTCCTTTTATGCATACTTCGCATTCCTTTAATTTTTAATGCATGTCAAACTTGAGTCCATTCATTGCTTCATCTTTTAAAGCTTGTTTTAAACATTTGTATGTCCAAGTTTTCTGTGCCAATTATCAATTTCAGCATTAAAAGTAGTTTCTTCTTGGCATTTAAAATCATTGTCATCCTTTTTGTCCATTAAGTAGTAAAGACCATTAATATTTTTAGCTGTAAGTTCAATTTTCCTTGTTTTTGAATCTTTTACTGTCGCTGTATTTTCTTTGAATAGTACGGTCTTTCCCTTTTTCGTTATTTTTGAAACAGACAATAGGTTGGTTGCAAGATTTGGTACGTACAGGGAGTCTTCTAGTTTTATGTTTTTATCATTAACTTTTATTTGCACGTTTCCTTTGCTTATTTGTGAGAAACTCTTCAAGTTGTTACACATATGCGATGTGCATCCACTATCAATACACAATCTCTTTGTATTTTTATTTGGTTCCGTAGCTAAACAAATGTTTTGAGCAGCATTAGATCGTTCTTTTTTCTTACGGTCATTACGGAATCGGCAATTTTTTGTTTTATGCCCTTGCTTCTTACAAATTTGGCAGAAATCTCGTTTATTTTTATTTTTATAGGGTACATAATTTTTTTTGTATACAGTGCGTTGGTTTCAACTATAATGTCTTCAGTGTGTTTACGAGCTTCGGTTTCTTCTAAAATTTTTATCTTTAGTTCCTCTGGAGAAGGCAGTTCATCACGCGATTCGATCGCTATGCGAAAATTCTCGAATTTCGATGATAAGCAGTGTCTTCATAATTTGCAATAACATCAGGATCTTTTTCAGTATTCGGCGGTTTAGGATTTAGAACATAATTCCACAAACCTGCTTTTATCATAACGGCTTTTGCCTGAACCTTCCAAGTGTCATAATTGTTTCTGTTTAATAGCTCAATATGGAACGAGGTGCTAACCATTTTGGCTTTATATCACTTCCAGTCACTTTTATTTACTCTGGGGAGCCCATAACCTGATATAAATGAAATGATCTGGAAGATAATATTGTTGTTTTATTTACATGCAACCATTACACTTTATAAGAGATTATATTCATATTTAAAATCGATACAATAGAATAAGAATGACAGACATGTTTTATAAACAAATGCTCATTAATTTGCCAGTATGTATCATTTCGTGCAAGAAGGTTACGTTAGCTCTTCAACACAACGTCACTGTTTCCGCCATCCTTAAATTTTATAAATCTTAATAAGTTCGTAAATTCTTTTAAAATTATATTTGTTTATTGGTTACCGCGACTTAATTTGTTCTTTAAAAAACACATTTATTACACTGCCTTAAATTTATTTTAACAACTCGAAATATGATAGAATAAGAACCACGACAGTTTAATCCTTAAACTAGTTTTGTTATCAAAAGTGATCATAAACACTTATTTTGTTTTTAATGATTTATACCTTTATCTAAACAAAAAAAATTATGATTCATGTCACGTGAAAAATAAATCAGGTTGTCGCTTTCTTGCTTGTCTGGCAGATGGTTTTGCTAACGAATTTCAACATAAAATGTTATTAATTACAACGGGCAAAGTCCTTAAATTGCGATACAAAGCGGATTTTAATACGTTGTTACGCTGCATTCTTTTAGGAAGAAAATTGCAAATTCATCAAAATACTAAGAATTTTCTCTGACATATATTTCATTGTTTATATTATTAAAAACCATTGTATATTTTATGTATTTGGAATTTCAATATCGTAAAATTGTATCGTAAGAATCTGTATTGAGCATTTTTTATATAATTAACTTAAAAAATTGCACAATGAAGTATTATTGACTAAGCTATATTTGTGGACGTTTATATAACTTCTTAAAATTAAGTTAGTTTTTTATTAAGTTACTTCGTTTAGTGAATTTAGTTAATAATTAAAAATAATTATAATAATAATTTTAATGTACATAAATAACAACAATTGGGATATGTTTTACGAATTCAGGCTATAAATTATAAAAATAAAATAATTCATCGTTAAAAACTAATGTTAAATCTCTTCAAGAAAAGAGCCTATTCCTTTTTCAAAGGTCGGCAACGTAACCGCGACTCTCCTGTTGTTGTGGATGTTCATGGGCGGCGGTGATCGCTTAACATCATGCGAGCCGCTTGTTCGTTTGCCCCCTCTTCTATAAAAAAACATTAAAAACAGGGATCATTAGAAAGAATTAAAATTATTGTATATCAATGTAGCACATATTGTGATCTTGTACCTACATAAACATACAATTTAAATTAACGATTCTACAAGTACGAGTATATACGCACGGGTGCATACATATTCACTAATTAGCTGGATTCAGCACGTAACATTTGAAATAAAGCCAGGATTCATTACTAATTCCCGGCAGATACGAAGTATGTCACAATCAAGTATAATTTTAATTCTTCGTGGTTTTACAGTAGCGACTATTCTACCAAAGCTACATGAAATTTGTAATACATTTAGAATTGGAAACAATTAAAACTCAAAAAATCGAGTAAGCTGATATAAGATAATAACATTAATTTATTTATAGTTTTAGGTTCTCAAAGTGGCATAGTAGTACCGGCAAACGCAGTGTAGAGCGACTCACAAATAGACGTTGTATGTAAATAGACGGTGGTTGTACGAGTCGATGCATACAGGTGACTCAGAACCGCGTTTTGTGACAATCTATGAGGGAGGCGTAAGTTCATCAGTGGACTTGTGACGGGGCAAAATGATGACAAAGATGATGATTTATAACATAATAATATCAATAACAATATTACTGGTGCAGTGGAGGTAGTGCACGAGAATCTGTCATCTTATCTAGCCCGTGAGTATAGTAAGAGTCGACTAAAAGAAAGGACTGGAAAAAATGTTGACTCCCCCGACAACTGTCAAAATAACCATGTCAAATATACAGGACCTTAATTAATGCTTAATGCAAACCGGTGACGAGCAGGGGATTCTAAGCTGTGTATGCATTCTACAAATAGTCAATAAATTTAAGTTAATACATTTTAAGTTAAAGAAATCACAGCGAGGAAGGTGCGGCACCCGAACCTTGTTGTCTTGCAAAACTTGATTGACATGCTGAAGCTCGGCAGCCAGGTGTCTGGTCTGTGACAGTAAACACCTGGCAAATAAAATTAAATCAAAAATCAAGCATACTTATACAATACTTCAAGATACAGTTAGCTCTGTCTGCGTAGATCGGACCAAATAATTATAAATAAAAAGGTGAAGGTACTCCGGGTTAACTATGACATCAGGGCATGGGTGCTGTAAAGCACTCGAAACGTCGGGTTATAAATAGTTAAATTAAACGCGATAAAATCCGTAAAATTAGTTTCATTTAAATTGTTAATCAAAGTACTAACTTTGCATGTTAACTGAACTGCAGGCAGGCAACAAAGTCCAAAAAGTTGAAAGTCTCTTTGTGTGAAAAAGTTGATAGCCTACACATTGCGATGAGGAAACAAAGGAACTTGACTCGCATCCTCATTTTACGTACGTACGCCTTAATCCACAGATTAATTATTATATATTTCCAGTAGTAGTAATACTTTATTGGCATCCGTTTTTCTAGAGCGATACATTCTATGGATATTGAAGGCAAGAGCAAAAGGGCATTTTAGACTTATGTGCTCACTATCTTAGATGTCATTACTAACGTTAAAATGGGATTGTAGTCATTTTTATTGGAAATATGCCAATCCACAATAAAAATGCAAATTTAAAGTGTGCCCGTAGCGTTTTATTTATATAGTACTTAAATGAGTAAGTCCTGGTCAGTATAGGATAATGTTGTAAATTAATCAATTTAATGAAAATTTATGGAACTGTGTATGGCGAGGCACGTTCATATAGTATGATTTAATACATGGTGTTTTACTCTATTGCCCCTCATCGAAAGGATGGACATCGGGCGAAAATTACAGCGTGGAGATATATTAATATTTTAGGTGTAAAAATTGCTGGCAGAGATTATGACATTACAAACTTTTTTTCTGTGAATAATATAAACCTATTTACTAGATACAATTCGTATAATACAGTATTTTACGTTTTCAATTAAGCAGGTTATTTTAAATAATACATTTACAAGTGAATTCTATAAAAAAAAAAACTATATTTTCAGTAAAATTAAATACAGAAAGGATGATGTCTCTATATTTATTAAGAACAGAATTGTAAAATAGATCAGTTCATAGGATAGAGTACCGTTTGCTGAGTATTTTTTGTTGTTCGGATTGAAAAGTGTTGTGTATATTTTATTGTTGTAGTGTCGTTTGTTAAATAATTTAAATTTCTAATATTAGGATCAATAAAGAGTTAAGAAGCAACAGTTAAAAAATGTACTTTTTTATAGGATAAAGTAACGAGACGGATAAAACGTTCACCTGATGGTAAATGCAACGTCTGCCCATAACAGATGCTGTCTCACGCAGAACATTTATGTGTGGGACCACACTGCGCCCGTCACCCTGAGATATCACTTCTAAAGTTTCATATGCCCACTGATTACACTGGCCCAGGGTGGTACCTAAATAGATGGACTGCATAGGAATCCTACCACCAGTAAACTGCCAGAAGACTGCCTTTTTAATTGTTAGTTTATAAAATTCTCGTATTATTTTCTTAAACTTAATTCTTTAAAATAGTGTAATATAGGTAAGTAGCGGTATTTTAACGAGGGTAGAATCACACATTTATTACATAACATAATTAGATATTTAACATAAGTAAAGTAAAGTTTCAGCCTATAAATATCTCACTGAGCACAGGCCTCCTCTCATTTCTGATAGGGTTTTGGAGCGGGGAATAGTCCGCCACGCTGCTCCAAATGCGGGTTAGCGGACTGCACATGTCTTCGAAAATATATTTTATTACTCAGACATGCAGGTTTCCTCACGATGTTTTCCTTCATCGCCGAGCACGTGGTAAATCAGCACTTAAAATTTCAATTATCAATTTTAGTGGCGCCGAACCCAGGTCACTCGCGTACTATGAAATTTAAAGCGAGCGCCTAGCCCCTGAGCTTCATTAACTTTTAGGTACAAATGTCACAATCCAGTTACGTAAGCATGAATTAGGATTAAGTGGCAGATGAGCGTTAATTTTAACAGTATCTCAAAATGTTAGTACCAATGAATTTGATATTTAGATAACTTATTCGGTGTTTATTTTCTTGTTCTGTTTTTATTATTACAACTGCAATTAATCGAAATATTGAATTGAAAACAGAGATTGAATTTTCTGATGCATATTGATGATTTGATGAAATACTTTAAATTTTTACTTTATGTTTCTCGTACGTAAGATAATAAATGTTATTTGTATTATTAGCATTGTCACAGATTATTCTAGCAAATGTCATAAATTTTCCTGATAATTCCCTTTGTTGATTTTCACGAGAAAAGTGTTCCGAGAGCGAGACGAGATGGGGTGGTAATTTATTTTGTACGCTATAACACGGTAAAATAAATATCTTGTATTTATTCAGCAAATATTATAAAAATGTATTCGTGAAGAAGGTCTATCCAATCTGTGTTACATGTTAGCGACAAACACTGAGGTCGATAGTTTTCAATTATGACAAATGGTATCTTTTTCAAGGTAGAAGGGTTCCATAGAGTTCCATTATCTACATATGAATACGTCAAGAGAGAACTTTGTACCCCTTTTTTAAGCATATTGGGCGCACGAAGGAGTGTGAAATTTGGCATTGTTAAAGCTTAAATGAAGAATAGGCTAAAATTTATATATAATATTTGTTACAAATACATTAAATTGAATAAAACTGATTTCTTATACTTACGGGAATACTACACATTTAAATAAATATAGATTTTACGGATTTTATCGTGTATAATTTACTATTTATAATATAAAATATTAAATATTTACGTTCACATAAACGCCGTGTGGTAGCGGCTTAAGAGAATCTGCCACCCCCATCTCAACCCGTGGGTGTCGTAAAAGTCGACAGAGGGAAAATGAAAACCGGGAGATGGGCGGCAGCATCTTCCTGGAACATCTGAATAAATAAACTGCGGTTACCAACACGCCTGCCAAGCGTGGCAACTATGGCAAAATCCCCCCAAAATGATAGCTACAAATTTTTGTGGCAATCTCTGTCGGAGGCCTATGTTCAGCAGTGGACTAGTTACAGGCTGAAATGATGATGATGTTCACATAATGTTTTGTCGTTTGTTTACGTTCATACTGTCAATATCAGTAGAGAGATTGTTGCCATAGGATTACGATCGAATTTCGACCTCAGGGCGATCACTAGTTCGTAAAGTTAGTCAATATACACTATATTACAATATTCTTGACTAACTTTACAGTGCTAAATTGATCAAAATTGCACTATTTATTAGTAGAAAAATCCTTTGTAGTGTGTATCGTACAGTACAGTAACTGTGGTATCATTTTTAGTGCCGTGGCCGAGCAGACCCATACAGGATTAAAAACAATGACGGTCAACGAAAACAAAGTAATACATCACAAAATGTATAAGCGAGTATCTGGACTTGACGTTATATCTCGTCATTTTTTTATTGTACGACGTTAAAACAAATATTTAACTAATAACCAAAGTAGAAAACTTTATCTGAAGCCATAAAAAATGTTTCTGAGATAGTTATTGCAAATTTAGGTACAAATAATATTCAAACTTTAATTGCTTCTTTAGTAAAGAAAAATAGATTTGTTGGAAAATTATAATTGTGCAATTTTCAATTAATGTCAAAATTGGGTGAGTAAAAATTGTATGAAGTGTTCGTAAAAGAAAAAACTACATCATAAAAGAGCTTTGCTTGGATATCAGAAATATGAAAATGTAAATGACGACCAGCTTTGTTCACTAACTTTTGTTAGAAATAGGAAAATTTTTGTGAACGAGGTACCTACTCTAATAACAAAATTTTGTATGTTTTCCAAAACTGTAATTTATATATTGAAAACATTATTTTGAGAAAGCGGGATGAAAGAATGAGAACTATGAAGGATTATTTATTTATTTCTTCAATCTTTTATGCTTTCAACAGAACTGATAGTTTTGAACAAACATAACAACAGATTGAATGAACATAAAAATAAAGTGCTATTCCTCTGGTATTGTAAATGTTCATGGGCGGCGGTGATCACTTACCTGCACGTTTGCTCCCTATTCAAAAAAAAAAAATAAGTACAAATAATTTATGATTATTTACCTCGTGGCATTGCAGTCACCCTACTTGCCAATAAAATTTCATTATCTCCTGTAAATTATAATCAATACCAGATCAAATACAAGCGGACAACATTTAAAAGAAATTGGAAAGTCTATCGCCGTCCTACCAAACTTGATAATTATAGCGTATTTGGTTAGATCTTTGCCGGGTTCGACCACGGAACAACGACAACTTCCAAATGCTGTCGGTAGCCATCAACAGTGTACGCGAAAACACAGAGTCACTCTCTCGTCCTAAGATACCCGCGTTCGATGTAACGATCATGCGATAAGACCCAACTTTGGGATGCAGTGTTAGAGACACGGGAACAATCACAACACAACTACGCCCGAAAACGTTTTCGCACAAATGTTGGCTCCGGCTGGGCTTCGACCCCTAGACCCGCGGCGTAAAAGTCGATTACACTGACCACTTGGACCAGAGCATGTTGTCAGTAATGGCTTACGGAACCGAGACGTGGCGAGCCGTCACATCAGGCCTCAAGAGTCAGTTTAAAGTCGCTCAGCGAGCTGTGAAAAGGGTTACGTTCGGTGTTTCTTTGCGAGATAAAATACGTATCGATGACATCCGCGCCATAACTAGAGCAATTTACATAGCTCTTAGGATTAGTAAGCTGAAATGGCAATGGGTCGGCTATATACCTCGTAGAACTAATAGCTGTTGATGAAGTAGGTTCTCGAGTGGCAGCCTTGTACCGGCATGCACGCTTTTGCGGGTAGTCGATGGATGAAGGTGGCTCAGGACCGTGTTTTGTGACAATCTACGAACTCGACATACCTGCACCAATCGCGCATTCCTAGCTCACATCCTTAGCTTGCATCCTCAGCTCGCGTCGCCCCCTTCAACGACTATGTAAAAAACTTAGCTTCGTTTAACTCTTTTCCGCCAGAGCTAAGCTAAGCTTTTATAATCATAGGATCCTACGAGTATTTATGGGTATCAGATTCCCTCGCTACGCAACTTAGCACATCTCGGGTGGAAAGGCAGCCTAATACCAACCTGTTATTATCTCAGTTCTAGCAGGAAAATATTGGGCAACACTGTAACATCGTTGACCTCTCGTATTTCTAGTGAATTTAAAATTAATGAAAGTTTGTAAATTAATTAACTATTGGTATAAAAACGATAATATGCATTGTTGATAAGTGATAAATATAAATATCAATTGTGTAAAGTTCAATTGAAATTTATATTTATCACTTATCAAGTGTTCAGTTTTTAAAGCAAACAATATAAATTACGGTACGGCGATCAGTCAACGAAGACAGATGAAGGCAACGGATTCATTTGAATCTTCCGTCTGTAACCGGGGGAGTATTACTTGTTTTCTTTTTGACAACTTTTTGAAAATTACTGCAACATCAATTTGTAAAAGGTAAAATGAAAAGCCTTTGAAAAACTAATATTAACGGTTTAGGGCCTCGTTAGCTATATTTGTATCTGAGTTAATGGATTCTAACGGTTTTTATTAATATTTCTGGGGTTTGTGAACATAGAATTCAATGAGATTTTTCAAAGTATGTCACTGAATGTTAATAGTAATTATAAATGTCATTATTGGGCAACCGCAGGTCTTTGTAAAAGCAGGGATAAGCTTTTCGAATGAGAAAAAGACAAACTTTCGTTCGACACAGTTTAAAGAACCTGTTCAAAATTATTGTAAAATATTTAAGAAGGTATGCCATATCGCTAAATCAAATCTTTAAGGCATATAATTCAATCTGCTGACAACAAACTTAAGGCAGTCTGAAAAGTCATACATAAGGAAACCGGCAAAATGAAGCCTGTCAATATTGCTAAAAAATACGTTTGGCAAACGAAATTTATATTTCTGACTTCGAAATATAAAGAATTTTCATTTCGTTTCATTTCATAACTTGTCATATTTTGTATACTAAGTCACTTAATGTACAGCTGGTATATATCTTACACACATATAAAAACAATATAGTCATTAATTTTTACATACAACTTCTACTTTAAATTCATCCATACATTTATTCGAATTTATTTTTTTCAAGGTGATCCTAGAGGATAACGACAATAATGGCAATCACCTGATCAAAGCATAGCATGTAATCAATCCGATGGTTATTGGTCTCTTTCCTCAATGAGTAGGATTCCTATTCATAAATCTATTTAGGTAGGTACCACCGCAGTGCCAGTTATTCTGCGGTAAAGCTTTAGTCTGCAAGCTTTGCTGTATTTCGGTCTGAAGGGCACTGGTAGATAGCGTAATTATACTGGGCATATGCAACTTAAAAACTGATGTTTCAGGGTGTTAAGCGCAATGTGGTAATATAGAAATACCGGTGGCACAGCATTTGTTATGGGTAGACGTTTCACTTACCATCAGAGAACGATTTGCTCGTCTCGTCTCTTTCTTCAATAAAAAGGACGACCATATTCGCCTAAGTATTTCTTGTGTAATGTTAACATTTCTAGAGACTTTTAACCTTAGAAACAAAATGTTTAGAACAAAATGTATTGAATATACGGTCCAATATTTCAGAATTTTGTTATTTTAGTAATTACTTTAATGTATTTGATGGAATTTTATTAATAAATTGTAAAATTCTCGCTTAATAATTTGGAATCGTCAAGAGTACGACCAAAATTTTCATTTAGAGAGCACCGAACCCGCGAATGTTATTAATTACATTTTGATTTTGTTACTGTAAGCAAATTAAATGAAGTCAATAAAATTTTAATTTCGAGAGCACTAACGTTAATATGTAGTTATAATGATTAACTTTTGTAATAACTAAATTAACATCTAAAGTCTAAATCTATAACACCAATATTAACACATAATAATAAATTCAAATTGTGATCTCGCATGCCAGAGCCAGAGACAATAGATACTCGTACATGCTGTGCTTATTTTAATAAACGGAGTAATCTGTTACAAAATGGATTCTTTGTTTTCACTGTAAAATAACAAGTGTTTGCGAAACATTGTGTTAAATAAACATTCGGTTTTGGCGTTATAACTCAGATTTGTACTAACACATTTTAACAAGAAATACATAACATATTTCTGATTAATGCAAGCCATAGCTATTGGGGTATGAGATATCTTTCCCAATAGAAAAATGTAGCAAACCTTTTAAAACTTCACATGATTTTATAATAAAAATAAATAGCGGGCAAACAAATTGATTCCCGTTAAGTAAAACTAATCAAAGATAATTAAACATTAATCAATGTTGTACTAGAACATTAACGGCACGCAAGAAGAAACATTGGCTCTTGAAAATGACATCATCTATCATAAAATTAAGATTTGTGTTCTGTTATATAACGGCCAGGGAGCACTTAACCTAGTTTCCTTGTCCGGCAAATGCGGAAAAGTACCGGGTAGGCGACGCCAGCGTCCTCAGCTACTGTTGCCTCCTCGTGCTCCTTCAGAGATAGTATCTCTGAAGGAGCACGAGGAGGCAACAGTAGTATCATAAACCCGATAGTGTTTTTCCCAGCTTTCACATTCCCTACCCCAAGTTCATTTCCGTACCTCTCCTCCAAGCCAGGGCGAGCCTACGTTTTCGGTGATGTTTATGTTAGCATTTCTGGTTTTTACAGCTTCATCGGATAGCTGAGCTGAGCCAGATTTGGTTTACCCAAACATATATAATTATATCGAAGATAATAAGATCGAAATTTTCATATATAAATAAATAATCTTATGACCGGCCAAGGGAGAATTCGGACTTCCGTTCGGACTGTCGACTTGTGTGTCGGTTTGGTCGGCTCCGGTGGCATTACGCAGAAATCGGTTTTGAACGCTCTGTAATTTATGTATTTTACTGCTTACCGCATGAGCGAAAGCGACGCTTACATAAGCCTTATGCAAGTCTTAAGGGGTGAGCCTTGATGCGTTGCCTAGGCGATAATCGTTAGTGTCGATGTGGATAGCATCTTCCCTAGCTGCTCGTGGGATCGCAATAGGAAGTAAAAATTTTCCCTAGGGGGTGAAAAGTGGCCTACTGATGTGGTCTCTACCTACCCCAGTGAGAAAGAGTCGTGAATGTATATATGTTATATAACAGTAGCTGACCCACGAGGCTTCGCACTAAGTTTTTGATATGGTTAAGGAAAATGGACTAAATGTTCTTAAAATCCATTATCAGTGGGAGTTTGAGTATGCCAAATTTATAATAAATAGGTGTTGTAGTTTCGGAGATATCGTGATAAGTCAATACTTAATCACTTTTATATGTCTTCTATGTATTAGAACATGAAGAGAAAACTTTGTAACCCTTTTGAACGGAGAAATATGGAGGAGTTTGAGATTTGGCATAGTTGAAGTTTACACGGAGAAGGAGTGCAGAAAGCTAAAATGTACGAGTACATATGTATATACTACAAATACATTAAAAAAAGAAGGCCTTTAAATGTTCCACTGCTGAGCAGAATATCAGATCAGAAAAGCAGCAGAAATGAGAGGAGGACTCCTCATTTCTGTGATGGTTTTGAGGACAGGAAGAGTACGCCACGCTGCTCCAGTCCGGGTTGGCAAACTTCACGTTTCCTCGAAATATTTTTTTATTTCTCTGACATGCAGGTTTCCTCACGATGTTGTCTATCGCCGCCGGGTACGTGATAAATCAGCACTTAAAATTGCGTTTATCAATTTTAGTTGTGCCTGCACCTGGAATGGAACTCGGGACACACTCGAACTGAAACCGAGCGCAAAAACATTAAATTCGTTAAACATGAGAAATATATTAAATTCAAAAAACAAGTTAATGAATTAGGGTCGAATTTTGACTATTGCGCAACCACTAGTGTAGATAGATTACCGTGTAGCGGTGCTAGATAATCTGCCTCCCTATTTGATCTCATGGATTCATAAAAGTCGGCTATGGCAAATGCCATACATATGTCATGGCCTCCGATTAAAGGCGGAATAATCATCTCAAATATGCCAGAACTCAATTTTTTTGTTTTTTCTCAAAAAGATGATGGCCCACTGTAGGGTAATCTAATAGATGGTTCTCCTGTATCGTGGGTGCATTTTCGCACAAATGGTTCCTTCCGCTGGGATTCGAAGCCAGGACCCGCGGCGTAGAAATAAGGTGGTCACGCGGTCATCAAACCAAAACTGGTGTCCATGATTAACTAAAATTCTTTCCCGACGCTGCGGTGTTGTTGACGAAAATCTTAATAAAGCTTACTAATTATGCCTGTATTGAATCTACGCAGACACATTTTTTTTTTATTATTTGATATAGTGACAAGACGAGCAAAAAGTTCACCTGTGCAACGTCTGCCCATAACAGATGTGTTATGTGTTACACACAATATTTCTGTGTAGCACCACACTGCGCCTGTCACCCAGAGACATAAGTTCTTAACTCTCATGTGCCCAGAGATTACACTAGCTCTCAGTGCCCTTCAAACCGAAACACAGCAATGTTGGCAGATAACTGGCCTTGGGGTGGTACCAACCTAGACGGATTTCTTCATAGGAATACTACCACCAGTAGCAGTAGTTAATCTCATTAAAATAGATCGATTGCCAGTTCGCTTGACAAGCATAGTGATTACGGTAAATCCTTCCAACTTGTCATAGACCTATGTCTAACAGTGGACGGTTTATAGACGGATAGTAGTGGCTATAAGTAAAGGCCACTTAATATTTACATTATACACCTTATATTTCCCTGTCCGATTTTCGATCACAGCGACTACTACCGATTACTATCGGAAGTTATCAACTGCGCGGTTGATTTTATAGTGCCGCAACTGTACGCGCAAACACAGAGACACCCACTCGTACCAACTTACCCATGCCCGATATAT
The DNA here is from genome assembly GCA_019845155.1 of Luehdorfia chinensis. NCBI lineage: Eukaryota > Metazoa > Arthropoda > Insecta > Lepidoptera > Papilionidae > Luehdorfia > Luehdorfia chinensis. The sequence goes on along the minus strand of JAHVAK010000234.1, from coordinate 578,095 downwards.
ATTCATGCGATAAGTTCGGACGTAGGTTAGGATGCAGTGACAGAGACAATCAAAACACGACCAGACCCAAAAACCAACAATTAGTGTTTTGCACAAATGTTGGCTCTGGCTGAGATTTGAACCCTGGACCCGCGACGTGGTAGTGAGATTCTCTAACCACTAGGCCACGCGGTCGGCAGTTTGAGTTTAAGTCAAACCATAGGTACCCTTTATTAACTACATAGTTATGAGCTATGTATATTCGTGATATTAATGTTTCGATGCTAATTTCATCGAAGCTTCCGTTTGATGAATTTCCAATGCGCACAAATATCAAACGTGACATATACAAATTAATGGAATTATACAACTTAATTGATAACTTTGCGTCTGTTATAGTAAAAATTAATTTGAATTTTTAACATTTTGGTAACTATTAACGTCATAGCTATCGTAATTTTATTTCTTTTCTTAACATCAGTTACATAAAGTAATAGCCTGAAAATGTCCCATTGCTGATCACAGCCCCCGTTTCGTTTCTGAGAGGGTTTTGGAGCTGGAAAGAGTCCACTACGCTGCTCTAATGTGGGTTGACGGACTTCACATGTCTTTGAAATATTTTTATTTCACAAACATGCAGGTTTCCTCACTATGTTTTTCTTTATCGCTGAGCATGCGGTAAATCAGCAAATAAAATTGCAGAATACTTGTAGAGGTGGCAGCACCGGGGATTAAATTCAGGTTGCTTCCGTATGAAATTTAAGGCGAGCGCCCGACCACTGAGCTACCACGACTTCATACATAAATTCGGATCGATTCAAAGCAACGACAGACGTCTAATTTCTTACTTTGGATACAACTTCAAGGGACGGCCTTCTTTCGGGTCAGTCGGCAACCAATAAATACAACACAAGCACTGGAATCCTTATACAGTGATTTCAGCACCCGTATCAAGTTTAGTGAAGTGTGATATCATGGTGGGAAATGGAAACTTCTTTTTTTAGTGTGGTAAAGTGAATAATCGTTGGTTATTTAAATTAGCCTTTGTATATGGATTTAGAATTTGAATTTTACACTATCAAAATTTGTAATAATTATAATAATAATATTTATTTGCATAAAAAATGGTATAAAGCATGTTACAGGCTAAATATAGGTCAGCATGTTTTGCAACGATTAAACATTGCATGCAAAATTTAAGTGCATTAACATTTCGTATTTATAAAGTCCTATATCATATATATATATATATATATTTTATATATGTATATATATATGATATAGGACTATAACATATATATATATGTTATAAAACACACATTACGCATTACGCATTACGCACATAAATAAATATAATGATTTCTCTTATTTACGCGAATAGTACACATTTAAATAAAAATAAATTTGGGAGTTTTATCGCGTTTAATTTAAACTTATTATTTATAACCCGTCGTTTCGGGAGCTTTACGCAACACCCATGGTCAGTCCTACCGTGACCATGGTATCTCGAGAGCTGGCCGTTAATAATTGCATTCCATAAATAGGTGATGGCGATAGGCCTATAGTTGGACGGATCTGAGCAGAGGTCACCTTTTTTAGGGATTCCCGGGTGCAATAAATCTGTCTTCCAAGAGTTCGGAACACATCCAGCGTAGGAGTATTGGAAAAGACGCGTTAGAACCGGTGCCAACTCCGGAGCACACATCCTCAGCACAATTTCATCAGCAGGATGACATCAAGCCCACTCGAATTGTCTAGGGGAAACAAGTGCTTTGCGCACCCAAGAACCTCATGTCTGTCATAGAGCACTCACACCGCGGGATGGTCGGCGGCGAGTTCCCCCTGTCATCCAAAAGATTGACCTTCTCTTTTGCCGCGATGGCCAACGTGCCAGCGGCTCACCTGATGTTAAGTGACACACAGTATATGACATACAGTAGTATATAGTATACAGTTTATGGCAATGAATTTGTATTAAAAGTTATTATTAGAATTACACTGCGTGAGTTAAGTAAATTTACGAGTATATTTATTCATCCACTGAATTTATATGATTTCATAGATCAATAAATATACCAAATATCAAATTACTAACGCCTTCCCGAAGTATACAGATCAAATAACATTGAACAGTTATTGGCTATTCATGTTCGACTAACATGATCGGACCGACTCATTCATTTGGAATACATATGTATTTGTAAAGAAAATCAAGATATAGATTATCAGTAATACTTGTATATAATATAAATAGATTACAAATATTGGATATTGTATATATATATATATATATATATATATATATATATTATGTTTCTATATTGTATATATTTATATACACAGAGGTTTTATTTACATTTGCATAGTTATTGTAATAGAAATATTTTTACAATTACTTGTATTCCATAATTTCTTTGGTAGTTATAAACGAGTAATGAACAGAGTATATTTGATAAATATTTATTCTAAATGAGTAGCATAATATGCAAAACGAGATTTCATTGTCAGAATATGGTTTAGTTATAAATAATATCATTTACTATTACCGATGGTAGGATTCCTGTACAAGATCCCTCCAGGTGACGAGATGAGCAAAACGTTCACCTGATGGTAAGTGCAACGTCTGCCCATAACAGATGCTGTGTCACCCGGAATATTTCTGTGTGGCACAACACTGCGCCCGTCACACTCATATGCCCGTAAGCCCAGTGATTATGTTTACTAATTGTGGTAGGAATCCGTCTAGGTACGTATCACCCCAGAGCTAGTTATTATGCAGAAGTGTGCAAACATTACTGTGTTTTAAATATTAACACAGTAATGCCGGCAAATTTTGTTCGTGTGAACATAAATATATGAGATATATGTCAGAACATAATATCAATTGAATTACTAATCATAATTTACGCTTTTATGTTAATAACTTAAAACAAACAAATTGAGATTCCTTAAAGCTGAAATTTTTTATAGTAATCAAACATACAACACGAAAAGTATTAAAACGTATCTTAACAAACAGTTCTATTGTACGATGTTTAATACATTCAAGTACATTACACGTTTGTTGTTGCCATGACCAGCACTAATGGATTGTCTGTTTGTCTAATACCTTTTTAAATGACGCTGCAACTGATAATATAACAACGGTGATTTGTATTACAGGCAGGCAAGTTCGTGTGCGACCATCCCGCGGGCGACAGACTTTGGCGGGGATGAGGTACTCTATAGAGGGAATGGGTAGTGTAGCGGGGAATATATAATTTCGGTGATGTAATTGCTGTTAGCCTTTTTTTGGTTTTTACAGCTTCATCGGATACTGTGCTCACGGTCATCGGATAATGTGCTCACGGGTAGCGGGGAAGGTAAGCGCGTGTAGCTACGCCTCACTACATGTGTAGCCGGGCACAAGTATGACGTGTTAAATTGCCTCCCCAAACACCTGTCCCCCCCAGAAAGGTCTTGCATGAACTTGCCTGACTATATCATGACTTTCTTCTACAACGTGCGAACAGTTGTACCGGTTAGCAAGACCATCTTTGCGAACATTGTGATTTATGGTGATCGCCGCTCAAGTTATTGCAAAATTTGCTTAGAGCTAAAAGTTTTTACTTCATACATACATACAGTCACGCCCTTTTCCCATATAAGGGTTAGGCAGAGGCCACACACGTATCCCACTTTTCGCCCCCGTGGGAAACGAGACGTGACGGGTGGCGAACCACAACAACCAAAACAGTAATGTTTGCACATTGCTTCACGCCAGAATAACTGGCCCTGCTTGTGGTACCTATCTATACGGATTCCTGCATGGGAACTACCAAAAAAAGGATAACCAGGATAGGAACAAAAGAAAAGAAATATGGGAGACCTTTGACCCAGCATTGGGTTAGTGGTTAATAAAAAATCAAATATCATCAACATCAAAACAACGATGCAAAATTTCGTCAAAATCCCATTCGAATAATCTTAAATGTATCGAAGTGAAAACATGTGAAGTACCGATTAAAAGGATTAAAAAACTCAATTGGTTTGAAAGGGGGCGAGCTTGCAATCGAATGTATGACGCAGGACAAAGCGACAGAAATATTTCAATATTATTTTATCCGTATCTGCGTTTATTTAAAATTGTTTGTGCACAGTTTGTTTGAGTGTTGTTTTTCTTGCCCGTATTTTTCAATGCACATTCATGCAATACTAACAGTATTTATCTACGAACGAAGCTAGCGGAACACTTTTGTATATTAAAATAAATGTATTGTATGAAATATGTGCTTATTCCGACGTGTGGTAGCGGCTTAAGAGAATCTACCACCCCATCTCATCCCGTGGGTGTCGTAAAAGTCGACAGAGGGAAAATAAAAAACAGAAGATGTGCAGCAGCATCTTCCTGGAACATCTGAATAAATAAACTGCAGTTGCCAACCCGCTTAAGCGTGGCAAATATGGCAAAATCCCCCCAAAATTAGGGCTACAAACTTTGGTGGCAATCTATGGCCTATGTTCAGTAGAGGACTAGTGATAGGCTAAAATGATGATGTGATGATGTGCTTATTTCGATCATAATGATATAAATGTAATTCTAGAATATTATAACTTCTAAATATAAAAGATTTTTGATTTTACTTCACAATGATTTTACTTCACAAATACTTATGTATTGCAAGAAAACTACATATAAATGTAAAATTCTCACAAACAAGTTATGCATGTTTAGTAGCAGATAAGTTTTACTAAATTGACTGAATTTTAAAATGTCATTTTAAACCGAAAAGTTTAAACCGAAAAATTAGTTTTTAATTTGTATCATAAAAAAATTTATATATAAAATTCATAACTTAGATTAATTAAGTTTTGTATAAATACATAGTTTAATTTATTTAATATTAAATTTAAATTTAAAGAACCGATTAACAACGTGCTAAGGAAATCTGCTTAACTGAGGAATGCAATTATTTCGAAGACATGTGAAGTCCAGCGTGGCGAACTCTTGCCATTTCCATTTGCGCAGTACAGGGACATTTATTTACTTTTTTATGCATTTAAAAATTAAAATGAAGGAGACATTTATTCGAAACCTGAATACAATACAGGTAGATTTATAAAATAATATTGAAATTTAGAATCAAAACAAATTAACACAGTCATAAGATAAATACAATACTATATTCGTGGACAATAAACAAAAAATAAAGAAAACTAAGCATCACACGAGATTATATGATTATAATAACACTCTGACAAATGAGCAGGAAGTCGACCGATGCAGGTGGCTCAGGGCCGTGTTTTGTGGCAATCTATGGGAGGAATGTTCCTATGGGGCCTATGTTCAACAGGAGACAAATAATTGGTGAAATAGCCATCTCTGAAATATTAAACTTAAAACTCATACTAAAAGTCATATTGATAATGCAGAAAAGCGTCTAAACCTTGCGTAGAAGGTGGGATTGTGGTCACTAATCAAACGTAAATTCTAGTAAATTCCTTCATTTCATTATGTTCCACAGAAGAAGTTATTGTTGATGATGGTTATGAATTATTATAGAAAGTGCAGAAATTCCAATTACAGACAAAATGCGTTAGGAAAAATCGTAATTTCGTCATATCATATTTCAAATTTAATTTTTATGAAATTTGATAATGGACTGAAGTCATTTAATTACACGCAAGTTACTTTCTCTTGTAGTAGGATTCCTATGCAGGAATCCGTCTAGGTAACAGGGCCAGTTATTCTGACGTGAAGCAGTAATGTGCAAGCATTACTGTGTTTCGGTTTGAAGGACACTCAGAGCTAACGTAATCACTGGGCATATGAGACTTAAGAAGTGATGTCACAGGGTGACGGATGCAGTGTGGCGTCTCAAAGAAATGTTCTGGGTGACACAGTATTTATTTAGGGCAAACGTTGCACTTACCATCAAGTGAACGCTTTGCTTGTTTCGTCACTTTTATGAAATAAAATAAAACCTCATACCGCACTTCGACTGAGACCTGAAAATGCGTTAGTGCGCATTCAAAGTCTTAGTTCAACATACATGCCGCGATCTTTAATAACGGTAAAGATATTGTTTATGTAACCTGATGATTAACATATTTTGACCGTGTCAAGTCTTTAAACCCGATATATTACGGCAAAATTCATGACCTAAATCCATAAAATAATTTGAACACTAAATTATTAATATATCTCTGATATTGGGTACCTCTACAGTTTTATAATTGATTATCACGTAACATTTTTTACATATAAAAATGTCAAGTTTTTATAAACCAAGTAAGTAAGTAGTAGTAGTAAGTAAGTACAAGTCTAGTCTGTAAATATGCCAATTTTTTACGTATAACATAAAGAAACGGATATGAGATTCCTTTATTTAAAACTTCAGGAAAATGAAAAAGTAAATTTTAAAGAAATAGGTAATATTTTATTGATTGTAATGGTTTGCCATTAAGAAATCATATCAAATGATTTTCGGATCTTTAAGTAAAATAAAATAATTTTTATATCGATATCATCTACATTTCGTAATTATATTTACAATACCGAGTTCTGTCGAATTTGGTCAGCAATCATTTTAGCAAGACATGGGATAAAATAAGATGAAGACCCCATTACAGATTAATTTACTTTGATGTTCCTTCGTGCGTATTTGCTAAAAGGCATTTGTGACTTTGATGTGATCGCAAAGCCGATTGTTGTATATTAACTGTATTTCTGCCACTATTTGACCTATCCTGAACCTTAACTGTATTTCTACTACTATTAACTAAACATGTAATTTCCATTTTACCACGTTTTATTGTATGTCTGTTCGGGTCTAATTAAGTACATGATTTTAAACTTATTTACCGAGGAACTACAGACTTGAAACTGTATACATACGAGTAGCATATAAGTGGATGATGTTCATAACTCGCTTTATGGTCTGTATGTCTGTTTGTTTGTCTGTTGGGTACAAATTTTGCAATTGATCATAAACTTACTTTTAGTCACCAACGTTTTTCATACGATACGAAACTTGTGTTAGATCAACATTAGAGCCGCATACTCGTATCGTATACCAGGAACTCCCAAAGAGTCAATGTGGGTAACAGCTGATTTTCATAAAACGATGCTGTTATTCACATTCAGGTTTCTTTATTCTGTTAGTCACCTTAATCGTCTCATGATACTCATGAATATACAATAAGAATTTTCTTATGGACGGTACACGTCTGAATTTTTATTATACGTTACAATAATACGATAGACTCGTATGTTTTGCAGCTCACCTGTGATGACAGAAACATCGATTTATTTATTTCATTGGTCTTTAACTAAGATAAGTGTTTTATGTTTCGCCGCAATAATTTTTATTTTAATAAAAATATTATCTACAATTGGCGTCGCCTAGTGGTCAGAGTACCTGACTTCTACGCCCCGGGTCCTGGGTTCGATTCCCAGCCGGAGCAAACATTTGTGCTAAAACACAAATTGTTGTAGTTCGGGTCTGGTTGTGTTGTGATTGTCCCCGTGTTTCTGACACTGCATCCTAGCCTACCTACGATCTTATGGCATCAGCGTTACATCGGGCCCGGGTAGGTTGGGACGAGTGAGTGCCTCTGTGTTTGCGCGTAAACTTGTGGCACTATAATATCTCCTGCGCAGTTGATGGCTCTCGACAGTATTTGGAAGTTGTCGCCGTGGTCGAAATCGGCTAGGAGAACATCATCATCATCATCATCATATCTACAAATATTTTAGATTTGTGCGGAAAATACTCTTAATTATATAGCAATTAAAAAGTATATTTTATATATGGGCATTACATTTTGAAGAAGCATTCTTATGCTTATTCAAAATTAGCGATCTTCTTCGGTTTAAAGACACCATAAATAAATATTATACTATAATAACTAATCATGTTCATGCCATCAAGGCTTTTCGAAAATATCGTTTTGTGAAATATAAATGTATGGTATGAATTTTCCCTTTAAGACCAAATTCAAACGTTTTGATCTTAGCTTTTCAAACTTCAAGGGCACACTTTTGTGAAGTAATAATATAATGTAAAGTTCTAAGTAATTTCGTTGTTAAATTTTAAGACGTAATTTTAAATAAATACAAAACTGCCTAGGTAGATATACCGTGACTTACGATGAAACTGTGCCATGAAAATGATGCGGTTGACTTCGTTTTAATTAAAATTTTAAGATAGCGTTTTCGTTTTAGGAATATAAGGATTTCATTGAACACTTTTTTTAGTTATAGTAAGCTTTCGTAATTTATAAAAGAAAGACAATAAAATTCGAGTAACTAAACTATGTATCAAACATTTCGGTATTACTATAACAAATTCACGTATTGATCACAAATTTTATAGTTCGCTTAGACAACACATAAAACATCGGTTGTTCGAGTCATATATATATCACATGAAAATAAGAAAGAGCGATTAATTTTCGAGGACGGTTATAGCACTTAATTAACTTACTATTTTGTGTAATTTGACAAAAAAAAACAGGTTAGACATAAATCGTGCGTGCACGAATGCGTTATACGAGAGGCGTTTAATGTATTCTCAGAATCGGCATGAAAGACAACTAATCAAAATTATTTTTGTTTGACTGTAATCCCTCACAACCATTATGCATTTATACTCGTAACATTTCTAAATGAACTTTTTGATACCCTTTAAAAAATTACTTTCTTCCCTGCTTCACTTGAGCTATTCATCGTCGGTCAATATCTCTTGCAAGGTTTTTGTTTCTAATTTGGGAATACTAGACTATGAGGTGGGTTGTTGATTTCTTCGAAACCACAATATCGCACAGCAGCCTTGGAAACATGTGCTGTTTGAACCGGGGCGTTGTCGTGAAGAAACAGTACAACGGCGGTCAGTTTACCCCGCCTTTTCGCTTTAGTTGCTTCCCGTAAATTACACAAAGTAGATAATTAGGATGCTGCATTACTGATTTTACGTTTTTTGTGTAATCTGTCGGCAAAATTCTCTTTGACTCCCAAAACACCGTGGCCATGACTGTTCCGGCAGACGGAGTGATATTGAATTTATTTGGGGAGTTGTAGCCTTTAGGTGCCACTACATGGACCCTTGTTGACTTTCAGAATCATAGTGATGAACCCACGTCTCATCTCAAGTAAAAATTATATTAAAGATATTTATATTTATTATATATGATGGATCTTCACCACAGAACTCATAAAGTTCTCTACAGCACTCTTGTTTCTTCCGCAGAGGCAGTAACCGGGCCGCCCGGGTGAGACCGTCTTCAATACTCTCTCTACCCCTTTTAAATTCACTAAAGCATTTTTAAACGAAGACTTAAAATTTTGGTAAACAGCAACAATCCCCTTGTAAATATTTTTTGACTTTTTTCTTGTTTTGTGAGGAAATTAATCAAGGCGTGGTGTTTGATTTTTTTAACACTCTTACGTCAGCCATTCCAATTGTGTTTGACTAAGAATAATTAGCGAACTAATAATCATAACTTTATGAATTTTTGTAATCGATTTAAAGGTAATTAAATTAAATTAAATTTCGAAATTTTATATCTTCGGATAATGTAATTCCCTAATTAATTAGTCAAATTATCCACATCGGTAATAATTCACCTCGATACCTCGATTACATTTAACACCTCTTGTCTCTCACACATGTGTCAGTGTCTTGTAAGTTTTTCTTTCTATCAGGCGTTCGGCTGATTCAGAACCATATTACATGAGAAGATGGTGGAGGTGTGGAGATGTTCTAACAATTTTTTTATCGTTAATATGTCACCACAGCTGTCGTCTAACGCTGGTGAACACCTCTTTGTTGAGGTGGAACTGGAGAATGTACCATCGGTCAAACATTTTAGACTATATTTATATGGTCATTATTTTATATGCCACAAAAAATTTCAAGACATTTCTACCTGGAGTAAAATAATTAAAAATGCCGGTCTTTATTTACCCAACATAACATTACACTGCTGGATATTATCCATTACCCAATATATTACTACCCAATATATTAATATACCATTACCCAATTTAAGAGAAATAGCCGTAAACTGAGGATCGCGACACTAGTCAGACATCCCGCACCATACACGTTGCTACCCATTACATACATACATACATAAGATTGCGACTGTATCCCATAAGGGGTAGTCAGAGACTGGGCACTCACTGCTAAAACAGATGACTGCCCCAATCCACGTTTCACCAAAACAATTAATGCACTTGGTGTGATAGGTGGTGAGCCCATCGCCACTATGGGCTGTTGGGTGCACAGTGCAGTTTAACTCCTTACTCGCCTTTTACGAGATCAATTGGATGAGATGGAGTGGTAGTATTCTTTTAACGAGCCGCCACCACACCCATTACAGGACTGGATAATTTAGGTTTGACATATTTATAACTGTCATTCTGTTATCTGTCGGAAACTATACCATATCTCTGTTTGAAAACAGCTGACTAAGGGCAATTGTCATATTTTCCCGAAGTTCCTTGCAAAGTTACCCATAGTTTTCTTTTATTGTCAAATACATCATTCAATAAGTATTTTGAAAAAAAAAGACATACTTAAATTTGCTACCAAAATAAAAATAATAATAAGTTTCTTATATTTAAGCGAATACTACACATTTAGATAAAACTAGATTTTACGGATTTTATCGCGTTTAATTTTATTATTTATAACCCGATGTTTCGAGCGCTTTACACTTAGTCACGGGAGGACTGAAGTGACAAATATAAAGGCGTTTATTCCGACCCTTTTTACATCTACACACATAATATATTGCACATGGATACCACAAAATGGTGATTATACATGTATAACACCCAAAAAAAATATTAAGAAAAAAAACCATTAAAAAAAATGTTTGTGTGTGTCGTGATGAAGCAGCGGAAGGGACCGCATCTCAGCATAAGCGCGTAGTCGCAGCGCTGTCGGCGCCAAACTACAGTGAGGGAGGCAACACAAAGTGAGTAGTTTGCTTGTTAGAGAAGATATTTTAAGAGATTTATATTATAATTAATTTAAAACAAAAACGGTGCTAAATTAGATATTAAATAAACTGTAGAGTTACGTGTATTAATATTACATATATTTTGTCTTAACTCCTACATATCTACTAAGATCAATGTAAAAGTGTACATTTAATAACTACTTAATATGTGTGCAAAATGATAAAAAGAAAATGAAAAATAATTCCCTGTGTTATTACCTTTATTTGAGACTTATTATCTTTATTTGAGACGCGTACAAAGTAGTGTAAGCTAGACTATATTTTATGGATTTTTATAATTAAGTAGTGAAAGAGTTTAGGAAAATATTTAATTAGAAACGATTAGCGAATATAAAAAGTCTACATTGTTTAATTATTAATTAGCATGTGCCCGTCTGTTTGTTAATTAAAACAATATTTAAGTACGGTTTAAAATTGTCCAAGGTTTTTAGATTTTAACTGGTGGTAGGATTCCTATGCAGGAATCCGTCTAGGTAGGTACCACCCCAGGGCTAGTTATTCTGCCGTGAAGCAGTAGTGTGCAAACATTACTGTGTTTCGGTTTGAAGGGCACTGTGAGCTAGCGTAATTACAGGGCATATAAGATTTAAGAACTGATGTTCCAGGGTGATGAGCACAGTGAGGTGTCACACAGAAATTTTCTGGCACATCAAACCTGATCCTCGCACATGCGTTTGGACCCGTTGAATAAGATGTGCAGAGCGGAACAATAAACACGACCCATAAACAGTGCCAGCATAGTTAAGTTTCGACAGTATAAGTGCGTCCGATAATCTTTTAAGTAATTCTATACTAAGTTCTGTACTATTCACGCTTTTTTAACAAATACAAGCAGTTTTTAACAATGCCAGTCATATGATCTTTGAATCTAAGGTTAGGACTAAATGTAACTAAGAATTTCCGGGCTGCGCGACGTCAAAACACAGTAAGCTCATTCTGCGTAGATCGGTCCAAAAATAATAACTAGAAGATGAAAGTACCCCGAATTAATTATGACATCAGGTCATCTGTCACCTCAGTCCTCCCGTGAGCATAGGTGCTGTATAACAATAAGATATTAATATTATATAACTAGTCTGACCTTAAATACTGTTACATAAAAACTTTTCTTTTTTCCAACTTTTTAATTATTTTGAATTTGGAACACGTATATTATTATAAAAACTTCTTTCGATTTTGCGCCATTTCACATATTTTTTCGTGTTCATTATCAAATTACAATATGGAATTGGGTGTTAAAGAAAATAGGATTGCAGTGATCGCCTGGCACTATGTGGGTATGGAGCCGTCGGTCATATTCCAGACACTTCAAAAGCTTGGTATCAGCATTATGTTACAACAACACTTCCTCTGTCGAAGACCAGAAAAGATGGGGCGGCCGCGTGCTGTTAGAACTACAAAGGCTGTTAATGCTGTTAAAGTCAGAATTCGTCAAACCCCATTAGGAAACAAAAAAACTTATCGCGAGAAATGAAGATTCCCGCTACGACTCTGTCGCGTATTATAAAACAAGACCTGAAGCTCGGTGCTTATCGTCGATATACAGGACATGCCCTAAATCAATCTTTACAATAAAAGAGAGTGGATCGATCAAAACGCCTTCTGTGGCGATACGCAAGTGAAAGGCACAGAAATATCCTCTTTACCGATGAAAAAATTTTCACAATTGAAGAACACTACTTTATGCAAATTGATAAAGTGTATACTAACAGTTCTAAAGAAGCTGCTCAAGTGGTCGGGAAGGTACAACGTGGTCATCGTCCTGCGTCAGTGATGGTTTGGTGGGGCATTCTTATCAAGGAGTCACAAAACTACATTTTTGTGAAAAACGAGTGAAAACTTCAGCCGAAGTGTATCAAGATACAGTCTTGGATCATGTTGTGAAACCTCTCAGCAAGTGGACTTTCCAGCAGGACTCTGCTCCTGGTCACAAGGCACGAACTACCCAAGCCTGGCTTGAAACCAACGTTCCGGACTTTATAAGATGTGAAGACTGGCCCTCATCTAGCCCAGACCTCAACCCTTTACACTTCAAATTATGGTTAGTTTTAGAGGACATGGCCTGCTCTAAACGACACGGCGACATTGAGTCTCTTAAAAAATCTTTGGAGCAAGCAGTGGCGAAATTTCCATTGGAAACAATGCGTAAATCCGTAGAGTCGTGGCCAAACAGATTAAAGGCCTGTATAAAAGCCAAAGGTGGCCATTTCGAATATAATATTTTTTTTATTTTTTGCTGAGACTAATAAATATGTACGTATACATTTTTATAGTATTACATTACTTCATTAAAAAAATGCATTTTCATTTGTAACAGAACTTATGGCCGGACTAGGTTTAAATATAATATTATAATTATCATATTTTTGCTGCAAGCTTTAATTAAACGATTTAATTCCACTGCTGGGCAAATACCCTATATGTCCATTATTGGAATTAAAACGTTTGCTAGTATTATAGCACTTGTCAAAACAAATCCAACGAGCACCAAAGCTACTCGTATATAGGTATTCCAAATTTTAACTCAATTGGACATCTACTTAATTTTATTTATTAATATTAATATGTTATTAATTACCAAGGTTCTAACTGGTGGTAAGAGCTAGGTAGGCCCCTACAGGGCCGGTTATTCTGCCGCGAAGCTATACATACATACAGTCACGAGTATGTGCAATTTTGGAACAAGTTAAAATTCTTACTTCCCATTGCGTTCCTACCAGTAAACGAAAAACAAACTAAGCAATAGTGTTTAGTTCTTTAGGGCACTGAGAGCTAGTGTAATTACTGGGCACATAAGACACAAGATCTAATTAATGTCTCAGGGTGATAGGCGCAGCGTGGTGCCACACAGAATTTTCCTGGGTGTAACATTTGTTATGGACAGACGTTGCACTTAACATCAGGTGAACGTTCAGCTCATCTCGTCACTTTCTGCTATAAAAAGAAAAAGGTGAGCAAGTGAAAGTGTTAATTGAAATTCTAAGTGCTGATCTCTCTACCTCGTGCTCAGTGGTGAAGGAAACATCGTGAGAAAACATGCATGTCAAAGAAAAAAAAAATTGAAGACATGTGAAGTCCGTCAACCCGCATCGGAGCAACGTGGCGGATTCTTCCCAGGTCCAAAAACCCTCTCAAAAATAAGAGGAGGCCTATGCTCAGCAGCTCATGCTCAATCTCAACAGGTCTGTACTAATATATGTAAATATGTTTACATATCCTAAAATACTTCGAACATTTCTGTTTTAACGAGATGCCTATTTTAATTAACTGAAATTTGAGTACCGACTAAAGTACTCTGTACGTCGAATATAACGCACTCGCCAAACCGTGCAAATTGGAAATTAATCGAGACTGTGTCTCGATGACATATTGTTGTCATTTCATGTAACATGTTAAACACTGATTGAAGCTTATCCCATATAGATATTTTACTTACGGCATTTAAAAAGTATGTAAAATAGTTTGCATTTGAGAGGAAATTACAGCCTAAACACGTTCCACTGCTTGAAAAAAAGAGGGGATATGCAGGAAACCGTCTAGGTAGGTAACACCCCAGGGCCAGTTATTCTGCCGTGAAGCAGTAGTGTGCAAGCATTACTGTGTTTCGGTTTGAAGGGCACTGTGCGCTAGTATAATCACTGGGCATTTGAGACTTAAGAACTGATATCTCAGGGTGACGGGTGCAGTATGGTGTCACACAGAAATATTCTAGCTGACACAGCATTTGTTGTGGGCGGACGTTGCACTTACCATCAGGTGAACGTTTTGCTCGTTTCGTCACTTTATACAATAGAAAAAAAAAGATAATTAGAGACGTGAAGAGTCCGCCATGCTGGAACAGCGTACTTCTTTGAAAAATTTATTATTTCTCAGCCATGCGGTCGTCACGATGATTTTCTACACCGCCGAACACGTGGTAAATCAGCACAAAAAATTTGCAAAAATAAAATTAGGTTGCAATAATTAATATGAAAAAATTCCCACTGCTAATTACATAATTTAAAAACATGTCATTTATGAAAACTCTGTTAGAGAATATAAAAAAAAATCCCAGCCAACAAAAAAAAAGTGTTCATTTCCACATCCTGTAGTCTAATGCATCCGAGCATATTTGCATCGGCCATCCCTAACTGGAAACCGGCTTTTGCGAATCGTAGTAAACGGGGTACTATGGGGAAGCTATAACTAAAAACATATTTTTATGTGTATACATAGTATCGGTCAGTAATGCACTAAAAATATTTTTGGTTTATTTTTAATTTATTTTGTATTTCTCGGTGAAGACAGCTGTTTACAGCTCAAGTGTCCAAGACAAACCTGTTTTAGGTTTTTATGGTTAATTTTCTAAAAAAATCAATGTATTTTCTTTTTTATATTAATAAATTAAAAAAAAAGAAATGGGTCAACTACAAGTATTTAATATTCTATGTCGATTGAATAGCCGCATAATGGTACAGGAAGAAAATGTTTGACACCGGTGACAGATTTGTGGCAGAATTTAGCGTATCTAACTGTTAATTTATTCATGTAAATAAAAATATTGAGTTATCATTAGTAATCAATTGTCATTTAATCTTTAACTTAATGGCAAAGGCAAACTTAAAAACAAGGCCGAAGCTGCATCGATTGTACGAATTAAAAAAAATGTAGGTTCTCCTCACACGAATAGCACTATGTGGCATTTTCCGGCATGAATTATACAAACTGATTGTACATGTTCCTGGCAATACCATATCAAATTTTGTTTACTAAGAAGCTTTGTAGGCTTTCACAGCTTTTAAATTCGCATATATAAGTATGTATGTCCTATAAAGAGTTTGTATCACGTACATGTGTGTGTGCACAGTGTATATTTGTGTACGTACGAAGATAATGTAATTACATACATCTTAAAAATCTTGCATTCCATGCAAAAGAAGTCGCGGGCACCGTTAGTTGAAAAATGAAGCATTCGTAAGTTCATTTTATTTTTCCCAGTGAATAGAGAAGTTATCAATTATACCAGCAAATACTAAAATAACAGTCAATTAAAATCTAATATTTTTAATGGTAATTCGTTAAATTTTATTTATTTATTTAAAATTTATTTGCACGCAAATATATATACAAAAAATCTAGAAGTAATCTCTAGTCTACATTTTGTTGAGAGTAGAATATGTTATGGGTGCGAAGTGCGAAGGAGGATAATTAAAATTTTACATAAATATTTATATATAATTAAACATAAATATGAAAAAATATGTATGTAACTAAACTATAACTAAGTGTACTCGTCATTTTTTATAATATACAGTTGCAATTATATAAAAATTAAATAAGAAATAGCCAGGAAAATATGAAAAAAATTGTTTTCAACTAATGTGACGTCAAATAATGCTTCCATATCAGACGCTTGAAACAGGCCATGGTTTCAGCCAATCGTATGTTTATTGGTTACTTATTCCAGCGTCTTAAAGGATATGTAGTAAGAGAACTAAATTACAAGCTGGTACGGCAGAAAGGAACGTAAAGAGTTATCTACAGAAGGGAGACAGTGGTCACGTGAGTCACCCTGATACTGAAATTTACATTTTGGATAATGAGGTACAATATAATCGTGCAACATGGGGAGCAAAGTACCTCTCAGTGATAGGTTTAAGCTAAGAAAGTAAAGAGAAGATGTGGTAATATTTATGTACGTCATAGAGTTTTACATTTGTTAAATGATGATCCAGTTTATTTTGAAATTCTTGAGAGGCGTCAGTGTGACAAATGCCTACATAATCTAGTAAAGGATTGAACTTCCATTACCCTAGTACTTATCGACAGAAAATTTTAGAACGATACTAGCAGCGCAGAAAATTGAATACTTGTTTCTTAACTTAATATTAGCTTAATATCTGACTGTGGTAGAGTAGAGGACAGCGACGTTGTTAAAAGTAAATGAGGGTAACGAGTTCGAGAACAATTTGTTCAAATGTTATAGCCCGACGCTTAGACGGAAAATTATCAATACCGAATTTGTTCGACCAATCGGAAATACTACTGAGATCGCGTAACCGCACGTAATACTTGTCACATCAGTCTGTCCATAAATTTGTAAGTCTTTAGTATACAAATGATACGAGCAGCGAATATGGTTCGTAATGAGGGTAATAAAAATGAATGTGTTATACCCAGGCTTGAAGGCACCACTAAAATTGTTAATTGCAATTTTAAGTGCTGATTTACCACGTGCTCGGCGGTGAAGGAAAACATCGACAGGAAACCTGCATGTCAGAGAAATAAAAAATATTTCGAAGACATGTGAAGTCCGCCAACCCGCATTGGAGCAGCGTGGCGGATTCTTCCTAGCTCCAAAACCCTCTCAGAAATAAGAGGAGGCCTGTGCTCAGCAGTGGGACATTTATAGACTTTACTTCTTTACTTTTTAAAAAGTTGTACTTAAACGTAGTGTTGTTAGATTGATGTTGTGGGAGGTAGGTTCGAGTACCTTTTAACAGAAAATATTTTCAGCTTAGAAGACATTTATTACCATTACATTTTATAAATATTATCAATCCAATTCAGATTTCTATAATTCGTAATAAATATTGCAATTAAGTTCTATGAATTTTATTTAACGGAGCCATCAAGCAATACGAAAGCGAATTAGCTAACGAGCTATTTTAACATTCAACTTCAAGTGCATCCATATTGATCTTCTTCGCATTCATTACGTTCATCGGAAAATGTTCAATGTAAACGTAAATTAAACACTATTAACGTTAAGATTTAATGATATTTTGATGTAACCATTTTCTCAATATTCATGTTTAAGAAAATGCTGAGACAATAAAATACTTTTATTTAAGTTACAATTTTAACAGTAATGATATTAATATTTCTTTAAATATTTAATGCGAGAAGTTTTATTCCAGTGACGTTCTTATAGCGACGTATTAACGTTACTTCCAAGCAATTCGATTTATTTTTATTTATGTATCTTTTATAATCGGATTTATATTACTGTCGATTTCCGGACGGTTCCTAAAGGGGTCAGAGAAATTAAACTAATGTAATATTAATAATTTTCCGTCTAATGTTGACTATAAAACCTTAATTATTGCAGCTTACCTTTAGCTCATTTAATCTCTTAATGAGTTTCCGCCCAATTCTTTATCCTCCTTATGCCAACTCTTTCTTACCTCGAACAAAAACGAAAGTGTCGCTGATATTGTTAGCTGTACTAAATTCATTAGGGATAATAAGCAGTTTACTCATCTGTTTCATTGCGCTCAACTTTGCTCAACCGTATTTTTAAGATAATTCAACGCACTTTATTACGCAACTTTACTCTGGGATTGAGAGCTTAACATGCTTTTTTGAAATATTATTTTTAAGCAGGAAGGCTTTGCAAAACAAAATTAATTTGGTTTTCTAATGATACGAGCAAATCGTTCATCTGTTGCTAAGTGCAACGCCTGCCCACAGTTTTGTAGGTTCTAAATGTTACCTCACCTCGCCGTCTTTAGACAGTATCAGTACTTAAATACAATATACTCTGTAATTACACTAGTACGGGACCCCTCAAACCCAAACCGGATGGTGTTTGATTGACGGTAGAATAACTGGCACTGCAAAGTTATTTACCTAGGCGAATGCCTGCATAAGGCTTCTACCACCAGTAAAGTTTCACCCATTTAGAGTAGGTTCTTAAGCAAATTTTATGTTGCAGTCATCAGAAATTCATTAAGCGCACTTCTGTTATTTATGCCCCGCGCTGTTAAGGTGCGCTTACTTTGTGATTAGGCTATTGACAAACTGAATAAATAGCTATTTTTTGGATCTGGTTTATCAAAAATCATAATCATCATCGTTTCAGTCATCTAAATTCCACTACTGAATATAGGCCACCCCCATAGATTGCCACAAAGCATGGTCTTGAACCACCTGCATCCATCAACTTCCCGCAAAACCGTGTAGGTTGCCGGTACGAGGTTGCCACTCATGAACCTTATTTCCCCAATGGTTATCAGTTCTACGAGCATCATGACTGGCCCATTACCACATCAGCTTGCTGATTAGGGCTATGTCGGTTACTGTAGTCCGTACTTTTTTGCGAATATCATCGTTACGGATTCTATCTAGTTTTTAAAAATGCTGACATAATAATTTGTACATATTATTGTAATAGGTGAATGACAGGATATTTACTAAGCTTATTCACCTGTAGAAAAAAAAATAGCAGGTTTTGATAACCTGCTATTTTTTTGTAAGCTTACAGTTATTTTTCGGTAACACGTAATTTAAACTAGCATTTTTACAAAAAATAAATTAAGTTAAAGTCTCTAAATAGCCCTTAAGCACATGCCTCCTTTCATTTCTGGGAGGGTTTGTAGCCTGGATGAGTCACTATACCATACAATAGTGGTATGGCGGACTTAACATGTTGTCGGAATATTATTTATTTCACAGACATGCAGGTTTCCTCGTGGCAAATCAGCACTTAAAACTGCTATCAACAATTCGAGTCACTTATGCACCGGAGAACGAAACTATATCATTCGCGTCCTATGAAATTTAAAGAGAGCGCCCAGCCCCTTAGCTACTACGGCAATAAGCTTATCCATTTAATTTCTGGCTTTAGTCTTTTTTATTTCATTAATAAAGAGAATAAGCTACACTAGATCTTATTTTTAAGTAGTTAATAAAACTAAGCGCGATGATTACTGCCATCTAGCAATATTAGGGTAAAATCAGAAATTTATTTACCACATCTGCGGTTTAGCATTCTAGCCTCGATTTTGAGAGGACAGAAGCTTTTAGTGCTATCTAATATTAATATCGGAAGCAGGTGTGAGTGGGACGATATTAATTTTCCAAAACTGCTGTATAAATAAAAAAGGGAACTATTTCTAAAATCATATATTTTAGAACACACGACACACTATAAATTAAAATTATAGATGAGTTATCAAAAATATGATATTTTAATCTCAAATACAATTTATAAATAATTAAAACTCGAATTCCATAAATAATTATAAATAATCTAAAATATTTGTTAATAACTAAATAATGCGGCTATCACATTTTTATTAGTGTGTAAGGATTCGAAATATTTAAATTACCACTAAGACTTTGACAATGTCGTAATTTTATCACGGTATAGAACAGACTTTTTTTACTGCTAAGAAATTCACGAAAAAATAAAGGAAAAATTGACGCTGGAGCTAGGGCTCAACCATAAAACAATTTAAGTGGTAAGTATATAAAATTGAATAACATAATAAAAAAATCAATACTTTCGAGGCCTCGTTTAATTGTTCATTAAGCATAAAAGCAACTTATATCCTTCTTTCTCATTAAAACATTTTTCTCGCATCTGATATAACCATAACTGTATATTTACAGAGGAAAGTTCGGATAAAGTTTTAAAAGTAAATAAGCAAACTATCCAAGATCAGAAATATAATTCTGTTACTTTTGTAGAATTAATCAAATTAATTCTAAAATTGATTATTCACAAGGCACGTTCGCGAGCTATTTAGCGAAGCCGCTGTTACAGTACATGTAACTTGTTAACGAAGGAGATTTGTAGGTAACTTGCTTGGGTGTAGGAAATAACGTGATTGAAATTTTATCGGCACCTGTTCCGTTCATTTCCTTCGTCTCGAATTTGATAAAATGCTTGGAAATTAAATATGGAAATGTCGCCGACTGCCAATATTATTTCCTATGTTAATTTGAAAATATTTCCTTTTTTATTTCTAAAAGATTTGGAAAACCGGTACATGTTTTATTAAATAATAAATGTCATTAAGAACTTAAAGATGATATATAAATGGATTTATATATCGCCTAATACCCATTGCACCCATTTAATCTATTTATATATCTGTATGCATCAAAGCCATTTACGGACTGACTCTTCACGATATATCCGCAACTACAAAGTCTATTGACTAAAAATTTGGCATATATATCCCTTCCCCGACATAGGACCTACTAAGAACGTATTTAACGAACATTTACTCCTAAATAGGTAAAAAGCCTGGTGCTTTTTTTGACTATAATGACTTTCACAAAACAATAACTTCTTGCGAACGATTCAGCCAGTATTACTATACAAACAATTTACCACTAACAGACTAATTACAATTTCTCCGAAACTACAAGATCAGTTAACTTGAAATTTGGCATATACATTTATTTCTAGACATAGACATTCACTAAGAACGTACTTTACGAATATTTACTTCTGAAAGCGTAAACGGGCTGGTGCTGTTTTTCTAAAGACTTTAATTTAACTAACTTCTATACAAAGCCGGGAAGGTCAGCTAGTCTATATACATATATACGACGGAACCAATTAGGTACTCTAGATTAAACCATGTGAATGTAATCGTTAATAGTAAACCTATAAGAAATATACTTTTTTAAATATAATTTTTTTTTTAAATCTGATATGTTTATTGTCGAACTATGTAAATACAAACAATAAAGCGCTAACTAGGTGATTTTGCAAACATATTAATGAAAAGTTTTCAGACTATTTCTATTTTTGTTCAGAATATGAGAACGAGCAATTCACTTTGTAACTGGAAATAGACATGATACTCTAAAACGGAGCTCTCTCTATCGATTTCCATCAGTTATTTGTAGTCACGCGATGCTGTCTAGGCATGAAACATATTCTAGTTAGTAAGGAATAAAAGTTTTAATTTTGGTCTTATCTATTCAAAGAAACTTTCTTTACTTATGTAGACATACCTAAGTTTTTTATAGAATAGTAATCGAGGAAGCGACTCACCTGATGGTTTGGCGAATGATATTGCCAAGGAAAAGGGTAGCTACCCGCCAGATCGAATAGTCTGATCTGGGATGGACGTCTCCTCCAACTACTCGTAGTAATATATAGATGTTGTATATATAGTTCGCATCTCAGAAAACTTTCATATCGCGATTAAGGACGTATGGGAATATTTCTTGAGCTTCTTATGTGGCGACATAGATGTCGCTTACTATACAATGGTAAGTGATCACCGCCGCCCATGGCTATCTACAACACCAGAGGAATTGCAAGTGCGGCTTTTGAGAAAGGAGTAGGCTCCTCACTCGTATCGGTCCGATAAACCGCTTGCTTCGATTTGAGATTCCATCAATTGGCCGTGCGTGGCAGAAAATTCCGTGAAAAACAGACAGTGGTGGAACGCCAACCATCGAGGCGATAATCATGGAATTTTGAGTTGTACTACAGTCTGCGGTGGTGAAATTCAACGGCTTGAATTAATCAAAACAATTCCTCAGAACACTTTCCGTGGTAGACATGATTAAAAAATGTAGTGACTCTTACGAAAACTATCGTTCGGTTAAGTCCAATGCCCAATGTCCTTCTTTATTATCTACTTGGTTTTATTTAATATTTTTTTTTGTTTTTTCTTCGCAATAAAGCTGAATAGACGCCAGGATTTATTTATTTATTTAACAAAAATAAATATATGTTCACTCTGTTCTGTAATAAAGTAAACATAAAAGTCATTCATTAGCGAAATGTTTAATTTGTTCTTTAACAAATACTATTTAGTATCGTGGGTAATTTATATAGATAAATTTCACAAAGACAAACACCAAGACCCGAAACAACTATGTGGAGGTAACGCCAAACAATGTAGTAGTACAGTAACTGAACTCTTGACCCGTAACGCTGAAGCCAAACATAGCCACCTAGCCGTTAGAACTATCAATACTCCATAATTAATTTTATAAATGCGAAAGTAACTCTCTTTGCTCCTTTTTTATACCGCTCAAACACTTGACTGTCTGACGAAATTTGGCACAAAGATAGCTTGCATCTTGGAGACTTTCATCCCGGAACGTAAAATATAACTATTAAGGCATATTTTAACAACCTATATCCACGCGGAGCAAGTCGCTGTGATGCCCGCGATTTGTATATAAATATTATTGAAAAGCTCTGAAATAAATTATCGTCTATTGTTCAAATATAATTTTCTGCTATTTGGAAGTTTTTAAGAAGAGGCATGCTACAGAAATGCAAAACGTATATTTTTGCTTTTACTTTTTAAAGTTATATGTCGATGCGGTCAAGGTCGCATGCGTAATAACCCTGAAACTGATTGGTTTATTTATAATTGTTTATGTATAGAGCATTTATTGCAAAGTACAGTTGTTTGAATGACTAATTTAAATGTATGTTATTAAACATAATAAACAAATTTTTAAATCTCAGACTTCCTCATAGATTATTGGAAAAAAACAATTATCTTCTGGTTTTAATTTTCCCTCTGTCGACTTTTACGACACCTACGGGATGAGATGGGGTGGTAGATTCTCTTAAGCCGCCACTACACGGCGTACCAGATACCAGAAGATTGGGAGCAGCATCTTCCTGGAACATCTGAATAAATAAACTGCGGTTGCCAACCCACCGGCCAAGCGTGGCGACTACTGGCAAAATCCCCCCAAAATGAGAGCTACAAACTTTTGTAGCAATCTATGGGGAGGTCTATTTTCAGCAGTGAACATTAGTCCACAGACAGACTGAAATGATGATGATGATGATGATGGTGATGATGATGATGATGATGAAATAAATTATATTAAAAGCCATCGCTTAATTAAAGTATTATTTATTTTATTTAAAATATTTAGTATGCAAAACATAATGAACCTTTCTAAAGGTTTAACGAATTTTGTCCACGACTGTACTAATTTCTTTTGAGCCATCTAGATCGACATGCGCGTTGAAAAATTTAAAAGTACGCATGCGCGGGTACAATGGCGTGGAACAAATGACAGTTTTGACAACAATCCAGCGAAGGTTTTGTACCTCTTATTAATTATTCTATTTCTAATTTCCTCTATTTCTAAAATATTTCTCGGTTTACAAAACGATTACGATTATATAAAAATGTTTTCATGTAATTTAAATGTGTGTTGTGTTGTTTAAAATCTAAATCGTGAAATTATTTGTTTACTTGTATAGGTTAGAATTTACAAATATCTTGTTTATGTTTTATTTTGGAGTGAACCTCTTAGTAATTGAGTACTAGTACTTGAGTAATTCGAGAATTTTAAAAGTAATTTAAACAAACAGTGCTGTTAAAAGTTTTGCTTACATACGGCAATTTATGGAAATCGGAATAGCATTCACTGAAGTTCAACAAATAACCACGAAGAAGATTAAGGTTGGTGCGTAAACTTTCTTAGTAAATTAAGTATTACCTATAGTATAAGCTACTTATAAATAAATTAGAATTGCCTTTCGGACTGTTCATATTCCATTTAACGTTTTAATGATGTTTTAAATAAATGCGTTACGTCAACAGTTGTTTACTTTCCCTTGCTGCAAGGTTTAAATAATTACGTCCTCGATATTAAATAAAAAAAAATACATTGCGTGGCGATCGAAAGGTTTTACTACTTTCTGTAGCGTTTTTTTAACACCTATAAATTTTTAGTTTTGGCGATATAAAGTAATATACCTAGTAGTAGTTCGGGTTGATGTCAACAATATTAAAGGTTACTTTCGTTACTAAAGAAACTGTTTGGTAGATGATACAATCGATACACTTTTAACGGTATATTTTTTTTAGAAAATATTATTCTGCACAAGGATTACTTCTGTACAAGAATTTAAAAGCTTTAAATTGCACCTTAACAATCACCTGATACAACAATCGGTGGGCTATACTATCTATTCCGTGTGGGAATTGCACCAGTGACTTGGAGCCCAGAAGACAATCGATTAGTCACTGCTCCAACCAAGTCGTTGTTGTATTATTTTTAGAAAATTTGATATCGTCTGTTGAAGAATTTGAACAGTTGATGTATTTAATAACTCTGGGACTAATGAATGTTTCAGAACGCTTCATCTAACTGCTTTATATGTTACGCTTTGTAGTTTGGTTTGGAAATACCGTGTAATGATTTGAGCTGAGGAGAACGCTGCTATTTAGTATCTGATTGAAGTTACGCTGCGGCGCTGAAGGTCGCGGGCTCGTTTCCCGCACGGGACATGTATTTGTACATCAGCTGCAATTAATGTTTGTACAGTTCTTCCTCGACTCGATAAAAATTAAAGAAAGAAACGATTGTGTCATTTATTATTATACGCCTTTTCTTCACTTAGACGGCCAACACTCCAACAGATCCCGTGAGAGAAATGTATAATCTAATTTATTTAGTAAACTACGCTTGCGCCCGGAAATCATTTGTGGTCAAACGTAGGCGTATTTTTTTATTATAAAAGTGTTAGCTTTGGAACACGCCCACCGATTTCTCCTGGTAGCGCAATAATATACTTATTACATGATGTATTCATCAACACTGGTCAGAAAAAAATACCATGCATCAAAATATAGGCTTTATTCAAATGTGTCACTTATATTAGTAATTTTAAAACCACACACTACACAATCGTTTTACTCCTGTTCTGATAAATGTTTTAAGTGAATGAGAGTAAAAGCCGATAGCCGGCAGCCGATTTTGCCGAGGTGTCGTAAGAGGCGACTAAGGTACTCTAAGAACAGCCTTTACTCGTGCGGGACCATAATATGCAATGCTGTCTGTCACTTCACTGCTCGTGGGAACGCAATGGTGAGTCAGAATTTAACAGATTTTTTTTTGACTCGCACCAAAATGACGGCGACGTGGTTCGCCACCCGTCACGTGTCATTTCCCCCGGGGGCGAAAACTAGGCTACATTTTGTAGCCTCTGCCTATCCCTTATATAGAAAAGATTTTTTGTATAGTAAATCGAATGTGTTTGTACGGGTCTGTTGTAGTATTATTCCCGTTCGTCATACACATAATAAACAAAATATCTATTTTATATTACATAGGCTAATTGTTTTCTCAGTCGCCACAATGGCTAAGCTATTGGCTTTTTCGCTACGAGTTGCGTGCAGCGGGCAGCAGCCTTGATTCTCCGTCGATACAAATATTTGTATGGATAGTCAGTTGTTTAAGGTCTCAGTGTTTCTGCATGTGGATGTTACGTGTGTAAACCACGATGCAGGAGAAGTTCTCAAATAAAAGTTTTTTTAAAAGAGTTACATTTTTTATAAAAATATAATATTTTTTTTTAAATTTTAATGAATTAACACAAATACAAAAATACTGCAAACATAACAACTACTCCCACAATTTTTTTCCCTTACTCTCTACTCACAAAATCACATATATTATTTTGACTTCATACCGACGGTGCAGACAGAAGTCTGCTGTTAGCGATACAGCGACTATATAAATAAATTCCTTTTATGTTTTATTAATTGTAACTATATTCATATCTAGTAAGATAGCAAAAACTGAATTTCCACAATTCCTTTTCTCATATATGTCTAAAAAAAATGAATGTTTCTTTCTTTGTTACGTATGAATAGTGTAGGAACGCTTCTATACTATTCATGCGATTGCGATGAAACTTTCATGAGAAGGGTAGTAGTAGAGTGCGCATGCGCGCGAACGCAATGGTTTCTTTACTACAATCATTTTACAAAACGCACGGCAAAAATATGCTATGCGTTCGCGCATCGTTCATCCGTAGAAAGTATGCACCGTTGTTGTTGGCACTTCCGCGAAATTAATGAACTAAAAATAATTGTCATCTTCTTATGTACATACGTGCCTAAAAAGTAAAAGTAATGTTTCAGCCTATAAATGTCCCACTGCTGAGCACAGGCCTCCTCTTATTTCTGAGAGGGTTTTGGAGCTATGAAGAATCCGCCACGCTGCTCCAATGCGGGTTGGCGGACTGCACATGTCTTCGAAATATTTTTTTATTTCTCAGACATGCAGGTTTCCTCACGGTGTTGTCCTTCACCGCCAAGCACGTGGTAAATCAGCACTTAAAATTGCAATTAACAATTTTAGTGGTGCCGGCACCGGGAATCGAGCCCAGGCCACTTGCGTACTATGAAATTTAAAGCGAGCGCCTAGCCCCTGAGCTACCACGGCCTACTTCAATTAAATTACAAAAATAAGAGGACGCATGGCATTTGTTGATTTGGTGATAACCGTGCCAGTTGTAAAGAAATATGTACGCCGCTTGTGGATTCGACGCACTTCATAATCGTTTGTTTTTTTATTTCTTTCGGGTGAGCTTAATGTCTGTTGTCGGTTTAAAGGCAATGCAGTGAAACTCGAGTGGCACGTTTTATATGTTATCGCCCACCTCTTAACTAATAATGTACGGCGCTTGTTTTTTTACCTGCCAAACAATCTCGTGCCTGCATTTATCGTGGGCATTTAGAATAGTAGAGATATCACTAATGTGCGTTTCTGGAATCTCATGGTCGTCAATGTCGTTATCGTGTTTTTTTTTGTGTTAGCCAGTAATAGCTATTATTACTGGAGAAAAAACATGGCTTTTAGAAATAGGTATTTAAATTAGTTTATCAATATTTTAGCATTTTAAGGTAATGGAGATGAGGAATAGGAAATCGGAAAGGAGGTCATCCTTTCCTATTTTCTACCAACTTCCGAATACTGCCGGAAGTTTTCAACTGCGCAGGAGATATTGCCACAAGCGTACATGCAAACACACAAACACTCCCCGCTCCAAAATTACCACTCCTACAATACGATCAGATATAGGCTAGGATGCAGTGTAGGAGACACCGGAAAAATAACAACACAATCAGGTACTCAAAACCGAAAATTCGCATTTTTATACTGTATGTTGACTTCGGCGGCTTCGCGGCTCAGTAATCAGGTGAATTACGTAGACCTTTTTTGTTGACTGATACACACCGGGTCATTTGATTACTCTCATATAAGAAAATCAAACTTTCTTATACATAGTCAAGAGCAATCTTTGTAAAAACATAATAAAATTAAGAAGCCCGCTAATATAGTACCATTGATGTTATATCATATTTGTGGAATAACAATAACGAACCAAAAGTGCCTAATTCGTAATGGTATGAAACCTCAACGGATTGCTCTCAATATATAAAAACTAAAAATTTAATTTAAATAACATATTTTAATAACGCGTGTAGGCTTCATTATTCAATAACTCTTCATACATTTGGTTAGGAATAGAATAATGTATAATAATATAATTTTTCGATAATTTTGACCAAACGGACTCAATGGAAACAATCAATGATTTTCTATCATTATATTGTGTTCCATCAGCGTAGACTAGTTTCGCAAGCCACTCTCAGACATTATCTATAATATTTAAGTCAGGCGAATCGGCTGGCCATTGCAGAACTTCGACTTTTTTCACATCGCACCATCTCTGAACCTCCCTTAAAGTTTTTTTTTATTAGATGAAGTGACAAGACGAGCAAAGCGTTCACCCGACGGTAAGTGCAACGTCTGCCCATAACAAATGCTGTGTCACCCAGAACATATCTGTGTCCTCGAGACATCAGTTCTTAAGTCTCATTTGCCCAGTGATTACGCTTGCTCTCAATGCCTCTCAGTCCGAAACACACTAATTTTTGCACGCTACTGCTTCACGGCAGTAAACTGGCCTGGGGTGATACCTACCTAGACGTAATTCTGCATAGGGTCCCTAATCGACCATTAAATAGTCGATTAAATTGATTAAGTTTGCATTAAGGCATTTGTTTGCCGTTTCCAAGTTCACAGGGCCATGCACAGAAACGGCATCACAAATCTTTGATCAGTTTCTAATTCTTTTAATATCGTTTATAAACAATTCCGTATGGCTCGTCAAAATTAAACTTTTTTTCATTGGAATAGACTATATTCTTCTACTCATTATTCCAAGTCATGTGAATTCGATCAAACTATAATCTAGTGAAACGATGTTCATTAGTCAACCGTGTTTTTATAAAATGTTTACTCTGTAAATAAGACACTTTGGCAATGATATGCTTTACATTTTTTATAATTAATAAGATGCCAACTTTTTACGTAATTATTCTTGCTATACTCGCAGAATTCTGTGCTATCGACGTTCGCGGGGTGTCGTAGCCATCTTAAAGTATTCCTTGTGTTTTTCCTGTAATTTTCAAAATCTCATGGATAATTGTATAGAAATAACTCCGACGAAACATGTCAGCATTTCTTCTATTCGAATTTATTCTGATTTCAGAGTAGTAATTTTAGTTATCTCTTAAGTGTTCAATGTCTTTATCTCTTCCCATTCTTTTAATTTTGCATTAAAGTACTAAATACTATTAACTATGGTACAACAGCGATTATTAAGTAATAGACATGGGAAACGATTCATGCGTTCGACGTATGACTTAATAATAAGTCATACGTCGAACGCTATCGGTTGTCGAAAAACTACTGTGGGGATTAATCAAGTGTCACACGTAATATGGAGTCGTGGCATAATAAAATAGAAATTTCCTATACGAGAAAATACGAACAAGAGAATAAGTATTCCACAGAAATGCAATACATTATCAAATACAATATTATAAGGAATAATCATTGCCAAATTCTAGAACATTTTGTACAAAACAAATTTTCCTGTATCAGAGTATTCAAGTTAGCCGGTTTATATCTATATAAACACACTTGAAGTACTACTTACCACTCTACTGTATTGATAGGTTGGCGTTTTACTATTGAGCATGTGGTAAAACTGTACTGAAATTAAAAACCTAACCAGAATAAAATTAACCGTTATATAAATTTCAATAAAGCATGCGGAATTTAAATCCGTCATAACTCGTGCTCTCTTATACCAGAAGATTTCACACTTCTTGCTCCAATTAAAGTATTAACATAGTAATATCCGTATTAATATTATAAAGGCGAAAGCAACTCTCTCTGTCCCTCTGTCTGTTTGTTACCTTTTCTTTTCACGGTTCGACCGCTGAAACGATCTTGACGAAATTTTGCTGCGAGGCTTGCGTCTCGGAGACGGATATAGGATACGAGTACTTTTCATCCCTGAAAATAAAATAATTCCCACGGGATATTTAAAAAACCTATATCCACGCGGACGAAGTCGCGGACGTCAGCTAGTTGAATATAATTATAACTAGCTTAGCTGTAGATGCTTTGATAATCTATGAAAATAATAAAGTGTCTATAAGCTAAAAGCGATTTAGGGACACGAAATTCAAATGAAAACATGTGTATGTTTAATCGCCTAGGTGATTTTTCAAGGTAATATTTTATGTCGTTCTACGGTGATCGAAGAACACTAATGACTTCACCTTTGATCACTTAGGTGATTACAGTGGATTAAATGGCTACATTTCCATTAACGATATAATCGATTATAAACTTTTTGGGTATACTATTCCACACACCTGATAAGAAGTTCATCAATTTTATTACTCGTCAAAAGTAGATAGAATAGAATATGTTAGCACTCAACTTAGAGTATTTAGTGTATTCAAAGTGCTCAAAGAAATTACTTTTTTATTTTACAACTGATTACTACTCGTAAAAGTTGCACACTTGGGAAGATAAATAGACATTTGCTCACTTCATATAGTATAGGAACATAATTGTAACGGTTGCCATGTCAGTCAGTTTCGCCGCCGCTGCAGACCTGCCATTTCTTTACAAAAGGAACCGACTTAAAAAAAGAAGGAGGTTCTCAATTCGTCTGCCTATATTTTATTGTGTGTTCTAGCATAACTTTTTTGTTTATGAACCGTATTTACTGATTCTTCTTTTATTGGAAAAAGTATATTACAAGGGTGGTCTCATATAATTGCATACAATTGCATCGGTGAAGTTGTGATAATGGAATCCATGAGAAAATCATGAAATTCTGTTTGGAGCTGATGCGTTGAAGTCGATTTTTTGATTAAATAATTATATATCTGTGCAAACGTTTGTATTTGCCAACATTTTTCTTCCTCGCTTGGTTCACTGGCAGATCCCTCAAAGCACGAATTCCACTGTAAAGGTTAATTTCCGGCGAATCAATTAATAAAAATATATTTCGTAGTGGATAAAGTTTAATAATTTACGGACTAGTTGAAGTAACAACATTATTTAATAATTTACAGACAAGTTTAATTTTTTTTATTGCATAAAGTGATGAAACAAGAAAAACGTTCACCTGATGGTAAGTGCAACGTCTGCCCATAAAAAATGCTGTGCCACCCAGAAAATTACTGTGTGACACTACACTGTGCCCATCACCCTAAGACATAGGTTCTTAAGTCTCATATGCCCAGTGATTACGCTAGCTCACAGTGCCCTTCAAACCGAAACACAGTAATGTTTACACACTACTGCTTCACGGTAGAATAACCGGCCCTGGGGTCGTACCCACCTAGACGGACTCCTGCATAGGAATCCTACTTACTTACTTACTTATCTTAGCTCCCTGGTCGTTTTCCACAGAAAACCACCGAAGTATATACTTATGTAGTTCAAACTCAGAGATGCGCTTGATAGCTGTTGGCAAGTCAACTGGCGTGTGTTCGTACAGATCAATAGCGATTTGATCCCGAACAATTTCGTATAATCCTTGCGTTTGGCAACTCTACGCTGGACGACTGTAACATAGACTTCTCGGGTTTACCTATTCACTATCTTGCCCGTCACATATATTTAAATATTTCATAAGATTATAATATTTACACATACACATCGCAATATGTTTCCATTTCACGTAAATAAGATGAAAGCAACAAAAAATATAAGTTATTCTTTTCTAAATTTCATATATTTTTAAATTATTGCAGTAGACAACATTTTTGAAATACTGCTTCAAGAACTCCGCTTGAGGCAAAACTCAACCAGCTGGAATGATCATATTAGTACAAAAATAGAAAGAAAGATACATTTATTTGGCACCTACACAACAAATAATGGTTAAATTCAGTAGAACCGGAAAGTAAAAGATAAAGTAAGAAATTGAACATAAGAAATCATAACATTACAAAAGAATGTGGTAAAAATTATAAAAAAACAGACCCTGCATATTCCGTGATATATATAGCAATATACCAAAAATGAAGTTTTTAGAGGGAGGGTTTTAAGGAGAAAGTGACCACACGAGCCAAACGTCTGTCACCCAGAATATTTCTGTGTGACGCCACACGGCGTCCCTTACCCTGAGACATCAATTGTTACGCCTCAATATGCCCAATAATTACACTAGCTCATAGGAATCCTACCATCAGCAAAACCACCCCAACCTGGCAAATGGATCCATCGACTTCTCGAACGATTTTGCGGGACTGTGTTTTGTGGCAATCTATGGAGGAGGCCTGTGTTCAGCAGTGGCCTTGTGATGCTGAAAGCATGATGATCGTAAGTTCTTAATCGGTCAAGTCGATGCATTTATGTGGTGTTATTCTACACGAATAAAAGCTGTCCGTGCAATATCTTACTCGCCTCTTACAACACCTCGATAAGAAAGAGGTAGGTGCTATTCTACTCTGCCGGACACCTATCGGTTAATCTTACTATATGAGCTGATTTGTCAACCATATCGCTGATCTTATAGTATATTAACGAGATTGGTTTGATAATATTTCCGAAATAGTATTGACAGGCTTTCCGGTCTCCGTTTTCTAAACGACGTTATCCGTATGGCTCTTGCCTTCATCAATATTTCCTCGGTTTTAGAGCGTTGAATTTTTAAAGAGTATGTACGCACAGTCGAGTCTCTTAGTTAAAACTGTAGAGGAAAGTTACCGAATATGGAATACTTTAACAGAATTACAATTTTAATTACAAAGAAAATATTAGACAATAAAACTTTTATCTTGAAATTTTCGGAAGGTTGGTAAACTTTTTATTAACGATGATAAAAACTTTAAAGAACCACAATTTTCATCAGCCATTAACATTAATTTAGAAAGCAAGAAAAATCGACATTAAAAAAGTGTACCAAATATGGACCATTACAATATTTTTTTTTTCATCGACAAATTACTTATCTTTCTTTTGTGCATTTCCCTTATCCTGCTCTCGTTATTTCTCTTTTCTTTTTTTTACCTTGTATTCACCCTTTCCTTTTTTTATTGGAAAAACAACAAACAAAATAAAAATTAGTGAAAACTCGTAAAAAATGCTGGTAAATCGCGCCGCCCGTCGGCACTGCTAGCTTAATGGTATGCAATGAAAGGACCGCGCAGTTGAATCAGCTGTCAGAGATAATGAAAGAAGTCAGAAAGAAAAAGGTATTTATTGTCACAGAACTCATGAAGTCATGCATACAAAATAGTATAAAATTTTTTGTTGTTGTAATAGTTATTCTGCTATTCGGGGCGGAGATAAATTAAACAGAACCAATATTATAAAAATCGGTCCAGCCGTTAGTCAGCTTATAAACTAAATTCAACAAATTACAAAGTAAATTCAGAACCTTTGATTGCAATAAACTGCCTTAAGTGCCATAATCTAAGAACGACTAACTTGCACGCTTGAAAATATTATATTGCTTATGTAAATTTGAAATACAGTACACGTACTAGGTAGAGCTCTATATTAGAAAACTTTACAAGACTTTGGAACATTGTACAATCTAGATGTACGACTACAATTGACGCTAAATGTATTTATGTGAAAATAATTTTAAAGCGATAAGTATTTGAAATAGTAATTACAATATACCTCAGCAAATTACATTTCTAGTAAGTAACATAAATAAAAATGCCAAATATGTATTTGTATTTTAAATACTTATTTTAATTACAAGTAAATCAAATACGGCCAAGCCCTGGATGTACGCAGTCTTTGTAGTTCAGGGCCAGGCGCTTGCTAAAATACCATTAAACGCGCAATTCGAGTTTCAACCCCGGTGCCGTTGGCATTGAAATTGTTAATTGTAATTTTAGGTGCTGATTTACGATGTGCTCGTTGCTGAAGGAAAACATAAGACATTGTTAGATATTCTCTACATATCCAATTTTATTAATGCTGGTTAAAAATATGATGGCTTCTATTGTATTAAAGTGAACAATATTTTAAGATTATTACAAATTAGCTTAGCTTTGCACGGAAGTTGTTGTTATACTTAATTCTGTATAGCCGATAGGTAACCGGCAGAGTAGAGTAACAATTAACTCTTTGCTACCGAGGTGTCGTAAGAGGCGACTAAGATATTTTACGGTTAGCCTTTATTCGTAATAACACCATAATATGCAATGCTGTCATTATACTACTCGTGGGAACGCAATGAGGAGTAAAACATGACTCTAACCGAATTGGCGGTGACGTTGTATGCCACTCGTTTCCCGCGGGGGTCTAAAAGTGGTCTACGTAAGTGGCCTCTGCCTACCCCTTATATGGGTGACTGTATGTATGTATGTAAATTCTATAGCCTACAGATAATTGTTCCGGGTCTGGGTGGTTTGTGCATGTGGATTTTATGTCTATAAAACGTACCCACGACACAGGAGAAATCCTACTGTGGGGAATCGTTTTTTTAAAAAACAAAAAAAAAATCTGCATAGAGAAAAACTGCACCAATCCGTTTACCTATTTAGGAGTAAATGTTCCTAAAATCCGTTCTTAGTGAGTGTCTGTCGGGAAATGAATATATATGTATGCCAAATTTTTGAAACTTTAGGTGTTGCAGTTTTAGAGACATCATGATGACTCAGTGGTAAATCGGGTTTATATATATATATTTTGCAAAAAACAATACATATTGGTAGAACTCATTCACACGTGGACAAACTCTAGTCAGAAAAATATATTATCCGTGTCTCGCTTTGAATTATTTACCCAAGCGTCCAGTCCCCACACACTCGAAGGTAACGATACAAGTTTGTCCTTCAGCTGAATAAACAATACAGAAAATCAGATTACACATGTCTCCCGCAGGTACCGCGCCGGACTCATTCACATTTGTCGAGTGCTCGTCTCGAACTAATGTGATGAGACATCTTTCCTGATTTGATCGGTAACTAACAATGAGGTAATTTTCCTAACTTTAAATTCGAGTGTCTATTTGATTTGTGTAAATAGAATCAGGCGTTACTTTGCGGAAATCCATTATCGAAAATGACAGAAACAAAGTGCATTTGCAAAATTTAAAAATATTGGAGAGAAAGTTAATTTGCTAAGATCGGCATGCAATAGGTCGAGTTGCACTTACCATCAGGCGAACAATTTGCTCGTCTCATCTCTTTCTTCAATAAAAGTGAATAAAAAAGGTCTGTAACAATATAAGTCTAAGATGATATAATTACTTTCCTCTAGGAGAACTTTATGCAAAACAGCGTATAGGTTTATAGGAAGCGGACATAATTTGTAACAGGCTTGAAGCATTTCGTCAACAAATATAACATTCAAATGAAACAGGTCATGCACACCAGTAAATATCAATCTTATTCAGACATAATAAACCGAAGGGGATTATGTTATTTGATGTGCCACTATCTGAATTTGGGACACCGCTGGTTCCTTTGTGCAGCACACTTTATATTCGTCTACTAAGCTTCGATCGTTCGGCTATCATAATTTTCACTGTTATTTTAAAGTTCTCGCGGTGAGCCTGTTTCGTCTGAATGTTCAAATTTATTTCCATCTCAGTGTTCGTTGATTAAAAAATTACTTAAACTGGCTGGAAACCGCGACTTAAATAGCGCAGATTTTAGGAGTTTATGATTATTGGGTTGCCATCGGAAAATGATTATAACCTCGGAAATGGTAAAACAAACACGACGAATCATAGTCTAAGTAAGTCCCAGGGTTCTTATCTATAACCTGTGTAAAATTAATGTCAATAGTTTTAGTAGATTTTGAGTTCAGTTGGTATAGACGGGCAGATACAAAACGTGCTTCCATTTTAAATATCTGTATGAAAATGTACTACAGTAGATAACTTCGTCATTGATATTAGTTGTTTTAAGTCAATCTGATGTACAAGGTGTTGCGTTAATAGGGTGACAAGCCACAAGGGGATGAAATTACGCATACATACTAGTAACTTTTACTATCTTTCTTAAGCTCTTTCATACAAAATGAACCTACCTAACCAAACTACATGGAGCAGCAATTTTTTTTTGCTATCAGAGTTTATTACATCGCGAAAACATTTACATGTATAGATTGCACATGTACTATATACCAAAAAACTGGTATATTTAACACCCTGTTACTACAGACCACATAAGGAAGCTCAAAGTCGCTCAGCGAGCTGTGGAGCGAAGAGCTATGTTCAGTGTTTCTCGATGAGATAGAATCTGTAACGATGATATCAGCAGCAGAACTAGAGTAACTGACATAGTCCCAAGGATTAGTAAATTGAAATGGCATCGGGCCATATAGCTCGTAGAACTAATAACCATTGCGGAAGAAAGATTCTCATATGGCAACCTCGTACCGGCAAACGCAGTGTAGAGCGACCATCCACTAGATGGAGCTACGACCTGCACGGTTTTCCTGTACGGTCAGTCGATGCGGATGTATATGTTCAGCAGTGGATTAGTGACAGGCTGAAATGATGATGATGATGATAATGTGGCGACATAGATGTCGCTTAATCGCTCCCCCGCTGAGACTGGAAGTCGTAGTTAGCGTGGAGAACTAGTCACGTCAGGTGATGAGGTGCAGTCTGGCGGTGCGGTGAATCTGTGTCCAGGTCTTCAGTGCGTCGAGACGCATAGAGTTGTTGCCGCAGGAGTCAGGCCTGAGGAGAAGGGGCCGCCGTTGATTCTCAGTAACTGAGAGGCTAGATACTTTATTCTATTCATATTTTATCGATTTGAATCCCAGCCTTCATTGATGTTTGTGCAAGATCAATTATAGACTTTCTTATCAGAATGTATAGTGATTATAATGCCGTCTCGTGAATCACTAACTATTTTTGATTTTTACTCAGATTTGCTTACAAAAGCGTTACATCGGGTACGGGAAATTGAAGAAGAGTGCGTGACACTGTGTTACGGCACGGGATATTATCGCGTGATTATAATAACTTCTGTTTGTTAATTAGAAGATGGCACTGTTAAATACTAAAATGCCATCTTATACAAGTTCTCTGTAGATTATAACAATGTCAGTGAATGGCCGGTGTAATTACAACTAAATAGGGTATGTTATTAACAAATGCTTTTAAGTAATGGAAATATACAGACTATGTACACCAAGAACTGTAGCTCGAGCACGTACTTTTTAAATATGAAGTGAAGTAATAGTGTCGAGTGACTTATTCGATATTTTAACGCAAGCTCTGTCACTTAAAACCGCAATGAGATACTCTAAGAAATTACTATAATTTATATATATTATATATAATTAATTAATAATATAATTATACCCAGGTTTCGATAAATTTTCGAAACCAAACGTCAAATAAGGTTTTATGCTGACACATTGTTGAATTTTTTTAGGAAAACTAGACAACAACGTCACGGTGTCGCAACGTATTACTCAGCCTACGTGTTTAATTCGTCCTTTGAAATTTAGTTATACTCGTAAATACGCTCACGCGTTGCTCACGTTCTCATACAACATTGCTCGATTTGTGGTAACTTAACCTTTACTATTCGAAAGTTATTTTTTTAATTTTAAAATTTGATTAGGAAACCACAAGTATTTTTGTTCCAATTGAAGAAATGTGTTTAATTACACTTCATGACTATTTGTTGTTGTTTGTTTACAACTGGATTTCTTCTGTATCGTTGTGCCTTTTACAAATTTCACATGCGCAAAAAGTCAGACCCAGATCAACTTTTTGTGGGCCATACGAATATTTGTCCCTTGCGGGAATCGAAACTGCGATCCAGAAGCGCCTACAGTCACGGCCAACACAACAAGTACAACAGGTACAACGGCAACAGTTAAATTATTTGAAATTGCGATTACCACAATATATTGCGTTTCATCAAGACATTTTCACTTAATAGTCATTAGATTTGATTATATTTAATTACCCATGTAATTTAATTCAAGCGTCCTGCTCTTAATGTGTTTATTTACAAAAG
The DNA here is from genome assembly GCA_019845155.1 of Luehdorfia chinensis. Classification (NCBI taxonomy): domain Eukaryota; kingdom Metazoa; phylum Arthropoda; class Insecta; order Lepidoptera; family Papilionidae; genus Luehdorfia; species Luehdorfia chinensis. The sequence goes on along the minus strand of JAHVAK010000234.1, from coordinate 540,272 downwards.
GTAATGTTTTAGTCGTGATTTGGTTTCTGGTTGGATTCATCTTGAATCAAAATTGAAACTAAAAATTTATCAGTTTACTTACAGTTATCTGATAATATCTATTTTAAAATTTATCCTTATCACATGTATTAAAAAAATCATACATATAGCATTGTCAATGACTTTTTTCTAGGTTTCTTTGTTTTGAGAATATTTATAAAAAACATTTTGTCAGTTTCTTTGAAAGAAAGAAGGAGAAAATTCATTAATTGCTACACACATTTGACAGTGACATTATTTTTATTATATAAAAATGAATAAAACAACATTATTGAGGGATCCAATATACATTCACTTAAAACCAAAAGATAATAATATATATGATAACTATATGTATGTATAGATATTTTATTTGTTACGTTATACTGACTGAATAAGCTGCAAAACTTGCAGCATAAATAGCGTTACTTTGTATTGGTTAAAATTTAAAATTGCATAAAATACCAATCACGAGCGTTTTATTTATACGGAGTCGGTAGTGTAGCGGCTTCACTGTATAAGTAGCCACTAGTATGACGTGTAAGCTTTCCTCCCCTAACGTTAGTCGCCTGCGGGATTGTCGCGCAAGAACTTACCTGAGTATAGTTGTCATGTGTAATCGTTAGCAATCTCTTCTTAGAAAATATTGTAATAAATAGTTCTCTTTTTTCTTTTGATAAAAGAAAGGGATTTTCAGTTGTAATCATTGTAATGGAGGGTAAATGAATAATAAATCAGTCAATACCTAGTACTTGTTTCATTGATGTCTGCTCCTTGATAATAATAGTTTTACAATAGTAGCGAATTCCAGTGTAATTCAAACTCTATAAATATAAAACACTTACGGCCGCGCCTTTTTTCCCATGTAAGGGGTAGGCAGAGGCTACTCACGTAGCCCACTTTTCGCCCTCGTGGGAAGCGAGACGTGACGGGTGGTGACTACGTTGCCGCCATTTTGGTACGAGTCAAAACATTCTTACCCCCCATTGCGTTCCCACGAGCAGTGACCGAATTGCATATTATGGTGTTATTCTGCACAAATAAAGGCTGTCCTATTGGCACGGACAGCCTTTATTCGCCTTAGTCGCCTCTTACCACACCAGTAGGAAATAGAAAGGTGCTATTCTGCTATGCCGGGCACCTAACGACTAAGCATAAAACGATCAGATTAATAGAACGAAGCTTTTACAGGTAGTTAATTTGTATAAAGTGTGAACAAAGTTTTCATCATCATCATAATTTCAGGCTATCACTAGTCCGCTGCCAAACATAGGTTGCCTTTGTCACAATGTATGGGGGAGCTTGTTGAGTTATTAGCTCTCGTTTTGGGGGGATTTTGCCATAGTTGCCGGCGGGTTGGCAACCGCAGTTTATTTATTCAGATGTTCCAGGAATATGCTTCTGCCCGTCTCCTGGTTTTCATTTGCACTCTGTCGACTTTTACGACTCCCCCGGGTAGTTAATGTACAGTTAGTAGTTAGTTAATAATAAAAAACTGAATTGCTTGTTATCGGAAACCTACTTATGTAATATGTAAACTTTGGTAACTAGTTTCCATTTTCTAGTAGCAACATTTGCATGCGGATCTTTGCATGTTATGTTGTGTTACCTAAACGGATTTCTGCATAGGAATCCTACCATCATTAAGTCAAAGTCAAAGTCAAAGTCAAAATCAAAATTTATTTATTAAATTTAGGCTTGTTTAAAGATCTTATGAACATCAAAATCTACACCGGTTCAAAAAATTACCTCAGAGAAGAACCGGTAAGAAACTGTTGGGTTTTTTGTGTTAAATAGTGTAATTTATATATTACATAAATGTATTACTACATCATAAATTTCGTAGCCAGGGGGTTTGTAAGTGTAGAGTAGGTATGAGTTATTTCCAAACATCTTTGTGCCTATATATTATGATCTATTTTATAATACGCTTTATCTAATAATGTCTTCAAGTCAAGTTTTTAAAATCTATGTCCAGTTTTTTGTGTTACACTTTTAGGAATTTTATCATACAATTTTATAAATCTACTAAGAAAATACTATCTAGTTTTAGCCAACCTAAACCTAGGAACCTCTAGCGTGTCGCCTCGACAAAGCTACCATATACATCCAGACTACCCTAGACCAATCTAGGTATATATGGTCTGATGAGGGAACTTCTAACATAAGAGGCGACTAGATCTGCCATCACCCTATCTGTCTTCCAAATGTACTTTTTTATATTGCTTTTAAAATAGGTGCTTCTGACTAGGATTTTTCTTGTATGGTAGGTGCGTTTATAGACAAGAATTGCATATAGAGAAACATTCTGCCAGGAAGTTTTATTTGTAGTTGCTTCATATATGAATGGTGCATGAATGGAAAGAGGGGTCTGTAGCCCAGAAGTGTATCGCTTAGTCAATGGGCCAACCAAAGGGAATACTTCCCGACTTGGACTTGGAATATGGCGAAGCTAAAGAGAAGGTTTATGTTGTATAGCAAAAATAATTTTCTACCGCGGTCGTGCTCTGTCGGCTACATAATAGAAATGTTATAATTTCATCATTTCAAAACAATGGAGATGCCGTCAATCAAGATTAACGAAAACCGCATGACTTACCGCATTTAAATTGTATTATAACGTTATCAATGTGGAACTAACTGAAGGTCACTGGTTTTGAATGAAGAAAACAACAAATTGAAAAAAGTAATGCATATAATCCAAAAGTTTACATTAAAACGATTCCATTGGAAATAGTAGTAAAAGCCCGTATTTTACGAGTAATATTTAGTCCTGACCTTAGATTCAAAGATCATATTGCTTGCATTGTTAAAAATAGTTTTTATCGGTTAGAAATTTTGTACAAAATGCGTGAATACATTAGTATTAGAATTACGTAGGAGATTATCTGACGCACTCATACTGTCGAAACTTAGCTATGCTGACACTGTTTATGGGCCGTGTTTATTGTCCCGTACTGCACATCTTATTCAACGGGTCCAAAACGCATGTGCGAGGTTCTGTTTTGATGTGCCGCCAAGAGGTCATATAAGCCCATTCCTAAACGACAGTAATATTTTCCACATGGCTGCTAGACGTAAGCTCCACTTTGCTTGTCCTCTTTTCGGCGTTATAAAAACAAAAAAGCCAAAGTATCTCACTCTATGATAAACTAGACTGGTGTCGGTGGCATAATAAGCATCTCACTCGCTTACTTGCTTAGTGTCCCTCGGCATAGTTCCTCGGCCTTTAGAGGTAGTTATAAGTATGCAGCCACCCACTGTTGGAATAACCTACCTCCACCGCTGAGGGATCTTAAAACATTAGACATTTTAAAAAATACTTCAAGAATTATTTAATTAACAAACAGAAGGGTACATACTAATTAATAATTAAACAATGTAGACTTTTATATTCGCAAACCATTCGTAAATATATACTAAATCATTAATATTTTTCTAAACTCTTTCACCATTGAATTATAAATTATAGAAATCATTATAATATAGTCATTAGCTTACATTATTTTGCACGCGTCTCACATGTAGGTAATAAGCTTAGCACAGTGAATTCTTTTTCATTTTCTTTTAATCATTTTGCACACATACGAGTATTAAGTACATTAGCAAATGTACACTTTTACATTGTTCATAGTAGCAATGTAGAAGTTTAGACTAATGTATATAGTTCGTTTCTCCACAGTTGTTTTCATATATGGTTTAGCACTGTTTTTGTTTTAAATGACTTCAACTTACTTACTTAAAATTAAAATAACAAACAATTACTCGGTTACTGTTGCCGTCCTTACTGTGGCTTAGGGCCGACTGAAAATAAGCGCTGCTATTCCGCTGCTTATGCTGAGACGGTCCTTTCCGCCGGTTCATCACCGCACACACAAACACTTTTTTTTCCTTATCTTTCTTACCTTATGTTATGTGTAGCATGTATTATGTGTGTAGATGGAAGGTGCGGAATAAATGTCTTTAATGTCTTTAAGAGTAGAACTAAATGAACAGGAATATCTAACGAATCAAAAAACTTGTCTTACTCAATTTTTCTGGACGATGATAGCAATAAGCACTTAACTTGTTTCTAACTATTTAGTTTATTTTATTTATGAAGCTTTTTTCCTTTAATTAGTTTTTTACAGTAGTCGGGTTACAATTATGTAAAACTTATTCTTTTATTTTTATGGAAGCCACAGCCCCCGCAGGAAACAAAACGTGACGGGTGCAAACTTCGTCGCCGCCATTTGGGTACGAGTTGTAATTCTTGATCCTCGTTGCGTTCCCATGAGTAGCTCTAGCCATCGGCATGGGATCCACTGGCTTGGCGGAGATGTAGGGAAATGGAATAGGTAGTATATATTATACTAGCTGATGCCAGTGAGTTTATCAATATCCCGTAGGAACTATTTGGGTTTCCAAGATATTTTTTGTATTGTATAAAGTGACGAAACGAGCAAAACGTTCACCTGAAGGTAAGTGCAACGTCCGCCCACAACAAATGCTGTGTCACCCATAATATTTCTGTGTGACACCACACTGCGCCCGTCACCCTGAGACATCAGTTCTTAAGTCTCAAATGCCCAGTGATTACGCAAGCTCACAGTGCCCTTCAAACCGAAACACAGTAATGCTTGCACACTACTGCTTCACGGAAGAATAACTGGCCCTGGGGTGGTACCTACCTAGACGGATTCCTGCATAGGAATCCTACCACCAGTAATGTCGGTCTTCCAGTATCTTGGCTTGGATCTCCAGAAATTTGGCACAAATATAGCATACAAGCTATGTTTGTGGCAAATCTCGTCAAGATCGGTTAAGCTGTTGAACTGTGTAAAGGTAACGAACAGACAGAGGGACGGAGGTAGTTACTTTCGCATTTATAATATTAGTATGGATGATCAAACGAACTTCTTGAAGTGAAGTTCGAGATGTAATAATATACCGGGTAGATTATATCTATAAATAAAGCTACACTATATAATGCACTAACATCGCGGCGGTAAGTCGTGTCAACAAGAAAATTTAATAAATTTGTTATGAGTGTTAATTCAATCATGTCCCAGTGCTCTAAGATAAAATGTACAGTATTGTACAGTAGTGAATAAAGTGAGACATTATTTAATCCCACTCAAGATATAAATGTTTACGGAAAAGATAAAGTATGTATTATTTGAAGTTAATAAGAAATCAGTTTAATGATCAGTTATTTATTAGCTAACTAGTTAAACTGTATATACAGTAACTTATTGTCACTATCTGCAGGAGATATTGTAGTGCCACAAGCGTCCGCGCTCACTCAAGCAGAAGCACTCACTCGTTCTTACCTACCCCCGCCGGATGTAACTCTCATGTGATAAGAACAGAGGGGGTTTGGAATGCAGTGTCAGAGACAAGGGGACAAACACTACACAATCAGACTCGAAAACCAACAATTTGTATGTTTGTACAAATGTTGGCTCCGACTGGGATGATCCCGGGGATTCATCCGGGAATCCACGGTGTTCGTAGTCACGCGGCTGGCAACGGGTTGTACGAATATAACCTCGTAACTAATATCGCTATCGGAAACCCCCACCACACTGTTACCCGACAAACGGTTAAATCCGGATGGACAATCAAACTCCAAATTAACTGTTTCTTTACTAACGGTAAGTAAACACGGCCAAAATATACCGAAATGTATCATCAATTAAGAAGGTGTGTTGTCACCCCTATCGATTAAATTTGAATGCTTTATTTGGTCATGAAGCTTTGTCGTCTTTGTGTGCTACAGCCAGTATATATGTATATTTTAAACGAAAGTAAGGGACGAGATTAGGAAATGGTTCAACTGGTGGTAAGTGCTACGTCTGTTCATAATAAATAGTCTGTTCCAGAATAATTTTGTCTAATTGCACACTGCTCGTCACTCTGAGACATCAGTTCTTAAATCTCAATGCCCAGCAGTTACACTAGTTATCAGTGCCATTCAGACCGAAACAAAGTAATATTTGCATACTACTGGTTGACGGCAGAATAACTGGCTACTCTCGTTGTACCTAGATATATTCCAGTAACAGTCTGTAGCGTAGCGCTTCGATACGCAAACAAGAAGAAATTAAAATAGACTTTTGCTGGACTTTTTTTTTACAGACATGCAGGCTTCGTAACGATGTTTTGCTACGTCGTCAAGCACGCAGTAAATCAGCACTTAATTTACAATTAACTTAAAGTTCGTGTCGCTGACGTACTATGAAAATAAATTCAAAACCCTGACCTCCAAAGTTTCACAAGTCTGAGTATAACTAGTAGATTTTATTCGTTACTTTTGGAAAGTTTTAGTAATTTTTGTATGGTTGTAACAAAAAATACAAACATATACAGATATTTGTATTTTTTGTTAGTAATTTTATTTGTTAGTAATTTTATTGCAAGGTACTAAAATCAAGCAAAGTCCCCCGCTTTTGGTGAGAAAATTAAATCTTCCTCATAATTCAACTCAAACACCGCCTCTGTAAACAAATAAATTGGACAAAGTGGTTGAGAGCGATAATACAATTACCAACGAGTTGCTAAACTGCTGACGTAATTTTATGTCGCAAAATTGCTGGTGTTTGTTTACTTTAACTAAAAATTAGAAATTTCTGATCTAATTCTTTTTATTTGTTGTCAGCATCAATTAAGGGCATATGTTAACTTAAAGGATCGGTAGCAGCAGTTTGCTTGAGCTGAAACTATCTTACTGATTGCCAATCCATTTTTTTTTCTTTTAAGTAAATTTAAAAATAATGTACTTATACAATTACAGCAGTATTATAAAGACTTAGAAATGAAAGCTTGGCAGCGATCACCTCATTCCCAGGGGTTATCATCATCTATGTATTCTCTTATATTACGAGTATAATGACCCTTTTTAAAAAGTATTCGTTTAATAAAAAATTTTGATTGAAATACTATGCACTTTCTGGGATGGATGATGTAAATAACATTATTTACATCACTTTTTGATTATAAGTGAATAATATTATTATATGCATACATATTTTTATATACATATCGAGAGGCCTATGTTAAAATATAAATTTGTTTAAATTTACCTTTTGAGCCAAAATTGTAGATAACTCTTATGGTCCTATTTTTCAAAACAAAAATTATTTCTACGCCAGTCGCATTGCTTTTTTTACAGCATAAGCTGCAGAGCTGAGCCTACTTGGTTGTTTAGATATATGCCCCCTATTACAGCTTCAACGGACTAGTGAGCTCGCGTGCCCGAGAGCTTGGTACAATTTTTATTACCATCTCAATTAGACTTTACAGTTCTAGCACACTTTTATATAGGCGTTAAATCACATGGTCTTCAAATATAAGATTGTGAGAGTGATGTTTAAAGACAACAGCAACAAGGACCATAAGGAAAATCGGTGGGTTTTATTCATGAAATTAAAAACGTATGTATTTATAATTATTTATTATTTATACAAAGTAAAGCGATCGTGATATTATTATTGCTAACGACTTTATCCATACTAATTTTAAAAATGCGAAAGTATCCCTCTCTGTCTCTCTGTTCTGTCTGTTTGTTACCCTTTCACTCGGTTCTACTGCTGTACCGATCTTGACGAATTTCGGCACTGAGATAGCTTGCATCCTGGAGACGGACATAAGATACTTCTTATCACGGAAAAGTAAATAATTCCTGTGGGATATTTAAAAAAAACCTATATCCACGAGGGCATCAGCTAGTTGTTTTATAATGTGGTAGTGTAGTAAAACTAAGCACGACGTCATTTGAGTACGTTAATGTATTTGTGCTATCAACTTAACTCAATATTTCATTGACATATGTGGCCTGCATAAAGCCAACTTAAAAGCTTTCCAGTTAAAATTGTTGAAACTTATATTATCGAAAAATCGGCTGTCAGGAGTTTAGCAAAAGAATCAAAATGATTTTTATGTTTTTTTTTTTAATTTATTTATTTTTGAACTGAATTTTTTAATATGTTAAGGGTTAAATAAGCCGATAGAACAATTAAAAAATCGTTTGTACATATATGCTAATGCATTAAAAGAAATTGTGAAAAAAAATATATAGATCCAAAAAGAGTTTAATTTATGAAACTTTAAGCCCTGTTTACTTAAAATTTTATTGTACGTAGGTGATGAATCCGATCCGATCCAAATTGCAGAAAGGATGTCAGACTAGGGAGTTTTTTTAATCAAAATCAAACTAAGCAAACATAAAAAGATATATCTGAAATAGAATAAAAAATTATAAATAAATTAGACGACCGCGTGCTCTAGTGGTTAGCGTACCACGCCGTGGGTTTGGGTTCGAATCCTAGCCGCTAGCTAACATTTGTGCAAAACAAATTGTTGGTTTTCGTGTCTGGTTGTATTGGGCAGTGTGAAATTTATGCCTGTAAAACGCACCCACAGGGGAAATCGAACTGCTATTTTAAAAAATATTTAAAAAAAATCGATGCAATCAAACAGTAAAGATTAAAAAAACGGATAAGTGTGGACATTGTACGCCTCAAGTGCTTTATTTTAAATGAATCTTTCTATTTTAGTATTACATTTTGACGTAGGTGGAGCCTCACTAGTTTATTAATGAGTAATGTAGAACAGGAAAACAAAACAAACAAAATATAAAATCATGAACTTTCATTAATAAAATACATTGGGGGTGACGCCTCACTGCATTCGAAACGAACAGCCGATTCGAATATATATAGACAAATTTATCGGAAATGGAAATTAAAATGTAAAACCATTTCGAAACCTAAAAATTTAAACATGGAACCTTTTAACACAAGCTGTGCGGAATGTTTTTATGATTGAAATTGATATATTTTTACAAAGTAGTTAATGAATAGTAATAATACGAAACATAAAACGTAGACAGTAAATTCTTATACATACATTTTCTATGTCTTTAGGAAATAGTTATATATATAATGATAAGTAAATAGTTAATATAGTTATAAAATATTAAAAAAAAATAGTTATTTTTAGGAAATACGGCCAGGAAATAGGTAAAACAGGAATTGCTCCTTTGGCATCATTAGTTATAGTATACTAGAAAACTTCAACTGATTTAACTGCGATTATACTGTTAAAAAAAGGACCGGGATGTTAGGTACAAATCGCTTTAATATAGCAAATTGAGATAATCTGCATATTAGCTAACAATTAACCACTTACTTTATCGACTAATGCGATTTTATGTATCACTGATTTTACCCCGGGGGCAGTCATTTTCCATTACGTCTGCCGTAATGGGACTCTATTACGTTTCGAAGTATTGCATAAAACAATTATGCCCTGCTGAATAAATAAAATGCAAAACCGTTATAGAAAATGTTTGCTTTAATAACTGTAAAACAGATGTTCTGTTTTCTCTGTTCATCTGTTTTTGCCGTGAGTGCCCAGTCTCTGACTACCCGTTATGGGATACAGTCGTGAATCTTATGTATGTATGTATGTATGTAATATTGTAATGTGTGTAATTATGTAATGTAATTATTTCCCTGGTTCTAGTCCTTGAGCGCATCACTAGTAGAAAGTGATTAATAAGAATAAATATTTAAAAGAAATATTGATTTTGACTTTAACTTAAAAAATTAATATTTAATTCACCAACTAGAAATTATTATTTTTTGCACAGAAGTCAATTACTGAGCAACTGTGCCAACCGAGCTGTATTGTTTAATGATTTATTATAATTACGTGAATACGACACGTATAACTAGATTTTACGGATTTTACCGCGTTTTCTTTAACTTTTTATAACCCGGCGTTTCGAGCGCTTTACAGCACCCATGGTCACGGGAGGGACTTAAGTGACAGATGTCATGTTTATTATTATTTATAAGTCCATAGTATGTAAGTCTCTGTAATCCTGAAGTAGTAAATTCGTTCCAGAAGCCAGAATGGAATATTTAGCCACTACTTTTTCTTTTACTATTGGTAGGTCTCTTTTCAGGAATCTGTTCTATATAAGTGCAAGTTATTCTACCCTCAAACAGTGGTTAGCATATACCGCTATTTCGCCTTGAAGGACACTCAATTTAGTATAATTACAGAGCACAATGTGAGCCAAGCACCGATGTGTCGTGGTGACGACCGCAGTGCGATGCCAGACAGAACTTTTAAATGCAAAGTTTTGGGTATTACCGCACGTTTGACACCGCAGGCATGACACTTATTATCACGTGAACGACTATCTCGTCTTGTCACTTGCTTCCTTTAAAAAATGGAACAGATTTTCTTGTCAGTGAAGATGACTTATATTAATATTGAACGTTATTTTCGCCATAAACGTCATACTCTATATTGGTTACGTATAAAAAATATTTTAAGATTTTTATCTATTTGTTTTAGGAACTTTCTATTTATAAAAAATAAGTATCAGATATTTTAAATAAAAACTGCCGATATCTGTTATTAAGTTGTTCATGTTTTCTCTTTAGTATTCTGAGAGAATAACTGTTCAAATATACAGTAACGCCAGTTCCCCATATAAGGGAGGCAGACACCCCGCCTCATGTGTTCAACAATTGCACCGACTCACAATGCATGTACTCGAGTGCCTCACAGAAAAATCAGTTCACTGTGTAGGAGCCCTTTTCTTCAACGTAGCGAAGGCCTTCGACAAAGTTTGGCGCGCTATTATAAGCTGCATGCCCTAAGTGTGGTCCCTCAAGGATCCGTCCTCTCACCAATTCTCTACTCGCTGTATACCAGCAATATTCCACAAACTCCGAAACTCGATCTGGCCCTCTTCGCCGACGAAATCACCCTTTTTACAAATTTATTTATTGGATTACCAAGCAGGAATTCGTCTAGGTAGGTATAGGTACCACCCCAGGGCCAGTTATGCTGCCTTGAAGCAGTAATGTGCAAACATTACTGCGTTTCGGTTTGAAGGGCACTTCGAGCTAGTTTGCATATGAGACTAAAGAACTGATGTCTCAGGGTGATGGACGCAGAGTGGTGTCACACATAAGTTTTCTGGGTGACACAGCATTTGCTATGGGCAGACGTTGCACTTACCATCAGGTGAACGTTTTGCTCGTTTCATCACTTTACCCAATAAAAAAAAACTGATATTAATATATCAAGAGAATGTATTCACCACCAATCTGCAGCCAACGCATTAGGTGATTGGTTTTGAATCTAATGGTGTCGAAATAAACCTCGATGAAAGTAAAGCTATACTATTTACATATATAAACGTTCCCAAGATACTTCCACGTTTAAAACACGCGATAATCACACTTTTTGGCCTACCCGTTGCATTGGTATCGAATATTAAATACTATGTCACTTTGGACACTAGAATGACCTTTTTTAAACACATTAGAGATGTAGGAGATAAAGCGGCCTTTGTTTCCGACCGACTTTATTGCCTTACAAATAAAAATAGCAAAATGTCTCTTAACGCAAGTTGCAATTATACACGACCGGTGTACATCCCATCATGACTTACGCGGGCATAGTATTCGCCAACGGGGCCGTTGGCGAATACTATGGCCGACTTAAAAAACCTTCAAACTGTTCAGAAACGTTTTATACGCTGTAATACTAACGCGCCTCCCTATATGCGGAAAGTAGACATGCACCGCGACCTTAAATTACCTACAATTGAAACTTATCTTAAGGAATTGTCGACAAGACATTTTGATAGATTAAAAGATCAGGCCCAAGACCTTTAGTGACAGCGATCAATAATTATAATACACATACACACAATAATAGCCCCGCGTAGGATGCCCCTTTTGTAAAAACGTTCAAAAAACTTTTTATTACATAATTACGATAACATAACTCTTATTAATAACGCATTCGTAGCGGTCGCTCCGCCCGCACAGGACACGCCTTCACCGATCGCGCCCCCCGTTAGTCAGATACTATTTTATTCGTTTCCAGGGGTCAGAGTACAGCGGAGCAGCGGGCGGCAGCTCCGTACGCTGTTAGGGTTGCATTCCTTTTGTTAGCGGCGTTGTATTTCTCATTCGCGGGCTTTCGAGTCTCTTCCGACGATGCTTTGAAAGCCGATGGGCTAACGGTGTACTACACATACAACAAAAAAAAACACGTAGACCACCCCGCGGGAACGAGATGTGACTGGTGGCGAACACCGGCGACGCCATTTTGGTACGAGTCAAAAAATTCTTACTCTTTATTGCGTCACCACGAGCAGTGTAATGGCAGCATTGCATATTATGATATTATTCTGCTTGTATAAAGGCTGTATAAAGACAATACCTTAGTTGCCTCTTACACTCCTCTGACACCTCGATAGGAAAGAGGTAGGGGCTATTCTACTCTGCCGGACGCCTATCGGCGAACTGTTCGTAAGCTGTTTAAAGCGATTGCGTGTTAAAGAGCTTTTAATACTTGACTCTTCATGAATCAGTATCGGAAGCACTTAGATTCTTTCATCATTATCATCATCGTCTCAGCCTATCACTAGTTCACTACTTGAATGATCTACCATAGTTGGCACAAAAAATGTCTGATGTAGTTCTGTTTGCCGATGATACATCATTGTTGTTTAATGTTAACAGAAATGACTTAACGCTGGAACAGCCCAATGAAACTCTAGATATGGTTTTCAAATGGTTTGCGGCAAACAATTTAGTTTTAAATGCAGGCAAAATAAAATGTTTACACTTTAAAATCTCTAAGTCGGCGCATAATATTAATATTAATTTACAGAATTCTTTTCTTACGTTTGAAAATTTAACTGTATTCCTTGGAATCACTATTGATTCCAAGTTACAGTGACACACATTGAAAAAATAGCTCCTAAATTAAGTTATCATCATCATCATCATTTCAGCCTACCATAGTCCACAGTTGAACATAGGCCTCCCCCATAGATTGCCACAAAACACGGTCCTGAGCCACCTGCATCCATCGACTTCCTGCAAAACCGTGTAGGTCGTCGCTCCATCTAGTGGGGGGTCGCCCTACACTGCGATGTAGGGCGACAATATAGGCTCAATTAAGTTATGCCAAAAGCCAATAGCTTCATCAGTCAGCTGATATATATATTCTCATATATATATTGCTCATAGTTCCACATATTGTCCTATGGCGTATTACTGTGGGGATCCGCAGCTGGATTGAAAACAATATTTATTTTGCAAAAACAAGCATTTCCGGCAATCTTTAACTTGGGACCTCGTGAGTCGCTACGAAAACTATTCAGGGAGAATATTTTGACACTTCCGTCGATGTTGATATTTGAAAATATTGTGTACGAACGGAAAAACAATATTTATTTTTACCAAAAAATTTTACTGTATCCTGTAGAATGGGTCGAGGTGACAAATGCACCCAGAACATTTCTGTGTGACACCTCACTGTGCCCATCACCCTGAGACATCAATTCTTAAGTCTCATATACCAAGTGATTACGATAGCTCACAGTACCCTTCAAACCGAAACACAGTAATGTTTGCACACTACTGCTTCACGGCAGAATAACTGGCCCTGGGGTGGTACCTACCTAGACGGATTCCTGAATAGGAATCCTACCACCAGTAAAAGATTTTAAGAAACTTAACAAGAAGACATTATTAGATAAAGCGTATTATAAAATGGATCATTATATAAAAGAAAAGATGTGTGGAAATAACTCATACTCTGCACTTGCAAACCCCCTGGCTACTAAATTTATGATGTATTTTTTTTGTAATCTTTATTAATGACATTGTCATCATCATCATCATAATGACATTGTGTAATATGACATTGAAAGAAGAAAGACCCCCCAGAGTTTCATACCGGTTCTTCTCTGAGAAGGTCATTTTTTGAACCGGTGTAGATTTTGAAGTTCATAAGAGCTTTAAACAAGTCTAAATTGAATAAAGAAATTTTGACTTTGACTTTGACTTTTACTCAGTAGTAAGATACACACACATAGACATAGACCTCCTCCTTAAATTTTCACAAAAGACGTAAGTTTGGGGCTCTCATTTTGGGGGATTTGCCAGTTGCAGCGTAGCAACTGGCAAATCCCATTACAATTAAGTATTTATAATTTATTTAAAATTTCATTTTTTTCCTTAGGGTTTTTTGGGTTGACTGGCAGAGTATGCCGATAGACATTGAGCTCGCCTTATGTTACATTAATATTAATTAAGATGAACAATAAAGGTTTACTTTAATTAAATAAAAAATTCTTATTAAACCACTTCCTAAAACAGTCAACTGCAGAAAATATCTTCAGCCTCCTCTCTCTAGTAGGAATTTTGCAGAAATAGTCACACTGTGCAAGCGGACTGACGCAATACCAGGCACCTCGCACTGTCGCTAGTCACCGACGATTATAGTACATTTGTATTTTTATCTAGGAGCATTTCCTACTATGAAATTCTAAATTCGACCAGTCTGAACTAAACCATGAATCCAACAAGGCCAGGTAGTGTTTCATATTATGTTCCATACGTCAAAAAAAAAACTAAAGTTATTGATCAGTGCGTATTGTTAGAGACAATCTATGGAACTGTATCACAACGTGTTTGAAGAATCAGAATCGTTCAGTAAGATATGGATAAAGCACTGTTTTCGGAGTTTGGCTTCAAATGTAAAATATTATTTAACAATAAATGTGCTATTAAAAACATTTATGTTCTTACATATTGTGTAAAGATGTTAAATCTTTAAACAGTGGTGAATATTTAAACTAAATTACAGAACTGGGATTGTAGTGAATTATATCCTAACACAGTTAAATGTATAGCAAAATGCAAATATAACGCAAACTAATCAGCGACAACTAGGTGCGGGCGGATGTCCACGTTGTTGGAATCAATGAACTAACATACTGGATTCATTGCACGTTTACGTTGGAATTATATGACATTGTTATAATCTACTCCTGTGGTATATTCAGAAAATGAAAATTACGATAGTATCGCATTAACAAGGTAATTCACTAGTGAAAGTGTTCATATTTCTATGTAGTTCAGTATTGTCACACAAGTGCACGCGCAAACACACAGACATTCAGTCGTCCCAACCTACTCGCGTCCGATGTAACGCTCATGCGATAAGGGTAGTATGAGGATGAAAACTTGGTGAATCACAGCACAACCACACACAAAAACGAACAATTAGTGTTTTTGCAGAAATCGAACCGAGGGCCTGTGACGTAGAAGTTAGGTATTCTAACCACTAGGCCACGCGGTGTTCCAAAAAATGCAGTGTAACAGCCTATAAATGTCCCACTGCCGAGCACATGTGTCCTCACATTCTTGAAACGGTTTTAGAGCTGGAGAGTCCACGACGCTGCTCGAATGCGGGTTTACTGTATCTGACTTCAGATTTCTTCGAATTTTTTTTTCTTGGACATCAATCAACGCTCAAAGCTACAAAACTATTTTGATGGTTTCACTAAGGCTCAGTCTTTTATTCACGTATTGGGTGACTATAAGTCAATCAAAGCATTGGTTAAAAGTGCGTCTTGTTTTAATCGTTCTTCTGAAAAAATAGATGTTATTTTTCTACAAATATAATAATATAGAGTAAATAATATAGAGTTTTAATGTAAGAACCTGTTTAGAAACCATTAAAAAATAAAATTGTTTACGAATTCCTTTTTATTTCTGACAGTTGGTTGTCATTTCAGCTATTTTTCAGCAATATCACTGGTGCACTGCTGAACATAGTCCTTCCCCTATAGATTGGCACAAATTTGTAGCTCTCATTTTGGTGGGATCTTGCCATAGTTTCAACGCTTGGCAGGTGGGTTGACAACCGCAGTTTATTTATTCAGATGTTCCAGGATGATGAGTCGGTGATCTATGCGAATTACCTGAATTATGTTAATACTTTAGAAAACCTCATGTTGCCGACCGTCCGGAAGGTTAAGCCAGAAAATGAGCTTCCTCATTTTACTATTTACAAAACAATTGTCGATTACATACAAAGTTATACCTGGTTTTAATACGGTATTACCTATAATACATTTTGAGAAAATTCGCTAAACCAAAATAAAACGCAACCACAAATATTATTTCGTATGGTATCGTTGATTACACGGTGGTGTGTGCTTTATCAATGAATGTGCATGAAAGCAAGCCATATAGCTCGTAGAACCGACAATCGTTGGGGAAGAAAGGTTCTCGAGTGGCAACCTCGTACCGGCAAACGCAGCGTAGGGCGACCCCCCACTAGATGGAGCGACGACCTGCACGGTTTTGCGGGAAGTCGATAGATGCAGGTGGCTCAGGACCGTGTTTTGTGGCAATCTATGGGGGAGGCCTATGTTCAACAGTGGACTGTAATAGGCTGAAATGATGATGATGATGATGATGCATGAAATGATACAACAGCTCTAATTTCAAATATAATATACATCACTCTTAAATATAATCGTGGAATATATTGAATTACACATGTCTCATTGATATTTTAAGTAAAATATGACCTTGTAGTTTACTGATGTGCAAAGGCATTCAACCTAAGGATGGTAAAGGAATCTCATTGTCGACTATACTTTAAAAATAACTAAACTAGCGTCCGTAGTACCTCTAGTGCCATGAACAGATGCAGATCACTGACCCTAAATCTAAAGAATGCGAGCAACCTGAGTTTGCTTCCCGTTGCCGGCACCATAATTAATTGAAATCTTAATTGCTGTTTTATAACGTGCTATGCGTTAATGTCAAAACAATGTCAGTGTTTTGGCATAACTTGCCGTCTCTTATAATATAAAGGCCATAAAAAAGGAATATTTCAGCCTATAAATGTCCCACTGCTGAGCACAGGCCTCCTCTCATTTCATGAGCTACGAAGAATCCGCCACGCTGCTACAATGCGGGTTGGCGGACTTCACATGTCTTGGAAATATTTTTTATTTCTCAGACATGTAGGTGGCCGTGTGGTAGCGGCTTAAGAGAATCTACCACCCCATCTCGTCCCGTGGGTGTCGTAAAAGTCGACAGACGGGAAAATTAAAAGCAGAAGATGGGTAGCAGCATCTTCCTTGAACATCATAATAAATAAACTGCGGTTGCCAACCCGCCTGCCAAGCGTGGCAACTATGGCAAAATCCCCCCAAAATGAGAGCTACAAACTTTTGTTGCACTCTATGGGGGAGGCCTATGTTCAGCAGTGGACTAATGGTAGGCTGAAATGGTGGTGGTGGTGGAGACATGTAGGTTTCCTCAGGATGTTTTCCTTAACCGCCGAGCACGTGGTAATTCAGCACTTAAAATAACAGTTCTAGAGGTGCCTGCACCGGGGATCGTACCTAGGTCACTCGTGTACTATGAAATTTAAAGCGAGCGCCTAGCCCCTGAGCTACCAAAGTCCTTAATAATCGATTTTCTGATGACGTTTTTGAACTTTAATATTGTCTCATAAAATTCTTTATTTAAATTTTTTCTTTATAAGGAATATGAAAGAAGGATTTTACAAAATATACGACTCGAAACATAATGCAATAAAACGGCGCGCATAGTTTAATCTTCATAAGATAATAACACCTACATTAGGGCTCCGAATGTTATTGACTACCGCTTGGAATAATGGTAAGGTACTTTAATTTACCTGACTACCGCGCCGCGGTTTTTAGATTCGAATCCCAGGTCGAGCCAACACATGTTCAAAACACAATTTACTAGTTTTTGGGTCTGGTTGTGTTGTGATTGTCCTTGTGTGTCTGACACTGCATCCTAGCCTGCCTTTGATCTCATCGCATGAACGGTTACATCGGGCACGGCACCAAAAACTAGTAGGTGGTGTCGAGTGAGGGCCCCTAAGTCTGCGCGAATATTTGTCACTATTATATCTATTGTAAGTACATAACTTCCGACAGTATTCGATAGTTGTCGCCAAGATCGAAAATCGGCCTGGAAGACATCATAATGTCACCTACAGCCTATATTTAATAAGCACAAATGCAGAGCAACAGTTATTGCCACAAATCAAAAAAATTAATTACTGTGAATAGAGGAAAATATCTTTTACGGCGTTGAATTAGTTCCCTTGGGCTATTTTTAATAAAGAAAAATAATAAAACATCTTTGCTGTAAATCGCTCGGTAAATTCAATTTAGCTATTCATGGAACATTCGCCGCCAGTAGACGTTCGTGTTATTAGAATCAATACACTAACTGCCGGATTCAATTCACGTTAACAATGGAATTAGGTGACGATACCGTGATCTAATTCTGCGGTGTGTTCAACGAATGCAAATCGCGTTACTACAGAAGGGATTGGGATGTAGATGTATCTATATAAACCTTAATGCTTAAATTCACGTGGTAGTACATGTTATGACTGACGTAAGCTAATTGACCAAATATAAAAAAAAAACAACTCCATATTTAACTTGTACTAATAATTATTCAGTACTAAACACAAAGAATTGATATTACATATATCAAGTTGTGTTTCACCGTTTTCATCGTTTCAGCCTATCATTAGTCCACTGCTGAACATAGGCCTGCCCCATAGATAGCCACAAAAGTTTGTAGCTCTCATTTTGAAGAGATTTTGCCATATTTGCCACGCCTGGTAGGCGGGTTGGCAACCGCAGTTTGTTTAGTGAGATGTTCCAGGAAGATGTTGCTGCCCATCTCCTGGTTTTCATTTTCCCTCTGTCGTCTTTTACAACAACCACTGGATGTGATGGGGTGGTAGATTCTCTTAGGCCGCCACCACACGGCATAACGGCGTTGTATTTAATACTGAATTTTTTTTTTCGAATCTTTCGAATGTCACCTTTCTTGATATGAACGTAACCTTCAACCTCTTTAATATTTCAATTACTAAAGTGGACATCAAATTCCCGTTTCAAAAAATCTTAGAAAATCGTAGAAAAAAAAAGGGGAATTGAAATGATAACCTTATTACCAAATAAGTATTCCGAGACAGAAGAAGCTTTTGTAACTAGTTATGAAAGATAGATAAGCGTACGAAAAGGAAAATGTTAACATACACTATTTCCACTTTACGTGACGAGTTTGTGTTTTCATTTCGTAGTTATGCATGAATGTATGTTAGCACGTGCGTCACGACACACGATCGACAATGAGGAACCCGATAGTAAGATTAGCTGGATCTAGAGTTTTAAAGATCTATTAAGTTTTGGTATAGTAGAAAACAGTGAAAGAGTGTATTGCGAGTTCTGAATATTTTTATATTTTATTCATTATGCATTATGATATAGGAATCTCTAGGCAATTGTAACACTTTGTTAAATACTATTCGCATTGGAAATTATACATATTTAACATTATTCATACTGTGCCTCGATATTGATTTACTTTAATTTTCTTCTATCTTTAAAATTGCCGAAACAAGGCTAATGAAAAACGAACGAATTGGATGAAGCTGCATGGAGCGATACGAGTAATACATACGACTGGCTGAATTGCTGCTTCCATAACATTCGCACAAAATGGTCTGTGGTGTTTTTTTTAACTTCAATCTACCACGTTTTCAGACCATCACCAGTTCATCATCATCGTTTCAGCCCATCACCAGTCCACTGCTGAACATCCTTAGCCACCTCCATCCATCGAGTTCTCGCAAACCCGTGCATGTACGTACTAACTTCCGACAGTATACGACAGTAGTCGCCGTGGTCGAAAATTAGACAGTTGGACATCATAAATTTGAGTTTTCTCAAACCGATTGCAGTAGGAATCTCGTAAATTGATTTGATTGATCTGTCATGAATAATTTTATTTAAATTTTGCATTCAATGATTTTAAGTTATGATAGAATATAAAATATTTTGTTATTGGCATAGCCGCCGGTGACCTTAAAAAATACAATCTCTATTTACCACACACTCACATGTCTACATATATTTGCTTTGAGATTTTATAATGTTTATGTATAATAATGCACTGCATTATGTCAACTCTGTATAGGGTACACAGGCGCATGTAGCGTCATCTATGTCGCCACATGAGAAACTCAAGAAATATTTCATACATTCAATAATCGCGCTATGAAATTTTTCTGAGATTATATATACAACATCTAAATATTAATGGTAGGAGGACGTCCTCCCCAGATCAGACCTCACGATTTGGCGGGTCAATCCACTTTTTCTTGGCAATATCATCCGCTAAACGCAATATATATTCAACTTACCTGTATATTTAAATAAAACTAATTTTTACGGATTTTATCGTGTTTTATTTGTACTATTTATAACCCGTCGTTTCGAGCGCTTTACAGCACCCATGGCCACGGGAGCACTGAGGTAACACATGTCCTTATGTCATAGTTAACCCGGAGTACCTTCAATTGTTAATCATTATTTTTGGCAGAAAGAGCTAACTGTTTCTTGAAAGTCTTGCAGTAACACTGCAAGACTTATTCTTGCTTGGTTTTTGATATAACTTTATCAATTATAGGATCTCAAGCTGGTGGTAGCACCGAACCATCTTCTCTATTCAAATTAGATTTTTTTTAATTCTATAGCCTCGCGAATCATTCTTGGTAGGAATCGGTGTTCAGGCTTTGTGGTTTATCAAATCTTATGTAATGCTTGGGATGATCCAGAACATGGTCATAGACTGCGGCCTTCTTGGAGCGACAATGTTCCACATCTGCTATATGTTCTTTTACGCGGGTTTTTACTGATATTTTTGTTTGCTCTGTGTAAGAGAGACCACATTCACAATCCAGCTTGTACATCTAGATAACCTAAAGAGTTAAGTTAAGAGTTTGTCTCTAAATCCATTGTGAATTGTATTTTAGAATTTATGCAGTTCTTCTTCTTTGTCGTCACACTCTTGACAGAGTGGTCGTGGTCGTCTCATTAGGGGTGGTAGCAAACTTTATAATCCGTCGCCATTCCTCTCGTACTGTTGCTCTTCTTGTGCATTCGTGGAGTGGACCATTGAGTGTAGTCTTGACTTGGTCGGTCCATCGCATCGGTGACCTACCGCGCGCTCTAGTGCCTTTGACTTTCCCCTGCACCACAAGTTGTTCCACAGCAGTGTCTTCTCGACTTGTGATATGATCGAAGAATGTGAGAATACGACATTGGACGATGGAAGAAAGACGCTGCTTCATGACGAGTTCTTAGATGATTGAGTCGTTGGTTCGGAACTGTGTTCAGGTTATGCCAAGCATTCTTCTCCAGCACCACATTTATAGAGCGTCTATCATCTTTTTCTCGCTTTCCCTTAAGGTCCACGTCTCAGCGCCGTAAAGAAATATGGTAAACACTAGTGCCCCGACAAGTCGCATTTTAGTGGCCTTTGTTTGTATCTGTTTGTATATTTCTGTTTCTCCATATTTTCCTGAGGCGAGCCATGGCGGACCTGGTTATAGCCATGCGCCGTTTAATCCGCGCATCCACCTCCGTTCGATATTAGTGTCCCAAGGTAGGTTGATAATGTTGTTGACATCAGTTTTCTCACCGAAGATGTTCCTTCTTCATAAAGTTTCTTAAGAATGTGCACTTGATGTTTAGGTGTTCCCATAGCTAGGAGAGTCTTCCAAAGTACTGGCCACCTCAGCTGAGTCGAACGCCTTTGAGAAATCAACAAAGAATATATAGGTCGGCTTGTTGAACTCATAGGCTTTTTCAATTATCTGGCGCATTTTTAAAATCTGCTCACGAGTACCCTTCCCTTTCACAAAACCAGCTTGTTCAGGAGAAACTTCCTTAGATACTCGTAAATAAGACTTTAATCTCTCGTTTAAAATATGTAGTAGAATTTTACTTGCTATGAAATTAAGGCAATTAAGCGGTAGTTACTGCATATTTTAGTGAAGCCCTTTTTATGTAGAGGAACGAAGACTGTGTAAGTCCATTCTCGGGGCCAAGTTCCTGATTCCCAAATTTTGTTACACAGGGTATGAAAGACATCGACATCATACTTCCCTGATGTTTTGATCGTATCAATCGGTATGGCATCTCTTCCTGTAGCTTTTCCGAATTTTAGTCGTCTGATAGCGGCGTGCACTTCGTCCTTCAATATACATGGCTCTTTTCTTCGTCTTAGGGCTCTGTCGAGAGATAGTTGTGAGTTTGTGGATCTCTAAATAGAGACTGACAGTAGTCCTTACAGGTTTCAGATATTGTAAATATTTCAGTCAGTAGTTACGCCTCGTGGGTTCTCTATAACCCATGTTTTAGAAGAAAGGGTTTTAGTGATGGATCTTATTTTTTGATGCGGGTCGCCTGCCTCGTGTCTATCAGCATGAACTTCAACTTCTGCACACAAATTTGTGGGTGATTATTGTGATCCCGCCTACATGCTTCCTGTATACGAGCCGATATTGCGTTTAAATTCTTTACGTCCGCTCCTTAAGCTTTCATGTTCCTTCTTTCTTCTACAAGGGCAAGCGTTCTATCAGTCATCCAGTATTGACGCATGCGAACTTATGCAGAGGGCTTTGATTCTACCACGGCATTTTTGAGTAGCTCTTTAGCCTGACTCCACAGTTAATCTGGAGATGCAGATTGAGAATCTATGTCAGTCTATTGGTGCCACTTTTGTTCGATCGCAGCCATAAATTTAGATTTGTCCTTGGGCTGGATTCTTTTAGCTTCTCTAATCTTCCTGGCAGCTCTAAGCTTGAGATGATTTTTTTCGATAGTTGCCATCGGGTCAAAAGTCCATGTATAAAGTCTCCTTGGATGGTGTTGGAATAAGCTGTTTGAAATCACCAAGTTGTTCTCAACGGCAAATTGAATAAGTCTTTCTCCTATCTCATTGCCCTGTCTCAGCCCGAATATTCCTACGCATTGGCTAAGCTGATCAGCATGTGCTCCTATTTTCGCATTTAGATCACCAATTATAATCAGTATTTCCCTTTTAGGGGTTTTGGCTATGGTTGATTCCAGCTCAGTGAAGAAGTTTTCTATATCTATGTCACTTGCGGTGCTAGTTGGTGCGTATAGCTGTATGATATTCAAATTGATCGGATAAGCCTTTAGCTTGATACTTATCACTCGGTCGCTCACAGGTTCATATCCTATCACACAGTTACTATTTGTCTTAGGCAGGATAAAAGCAACTCCATTTCTGCTGTTAGAATCGTTTCCAGAAAAGTACACGGTGCGTTTTTTTGGTGTGAAAATGGCCATTGCCATTCCATTGCGGCCATTCCGATGCGTTTCGCTTAAACCGCAGATGTTTATGTCACATCGCTCCATCTTTTTCTCCAGAATATCGAGTTTGCCTGTCTGAAGCATTCCACGTACCAATCCTTTGCACACTCGCATCTTCACTGCGAAGGGGATTCCAGCAGTCCAGTTTCCAGACGATGCCTGGTTTCCCACAGCATTCCGGCCAGTAGCCCATTTCGTCCCGTCTGCCCCGGACGCAGAGCGGCGCCGGTTGCTAAGCGGGTCACATAGGCCACCTTTATACTTCTACCTATATTTTGTACCTTCATGTCGACTTTCTATGGGAACATAGTGCAGTAGTTTCCCCTGGCACCACTTTGTGCACCAGACATTTTAGAGGGTATTGGAACCTCGAGGCCGCTGAAGCCTCCTCCAACCGGTTGCCCGGCCAGGTGTATGGTTATACCGCATTATGCAGTTAAGTTGGTCTAAAAATGCAGTGACTTTATCATAAGGTAGAATTTTGAAAGTGTTATCTACGTACCGCTTGAAGAACCTTGGATTTACTGGGTTATAAATAGTACAAAATTAGATAACCTGCCTAACCTGAGTAACAAGATATAAATTTTTAACATTAACGAAGAACTAATACGATGATTTAGGTTTTCTACTTAGTTATAAATAGAATTTTACAAACAAAACTGCCATTTTATAATTACCTTAATTTACAAATCACTAGAATGCTGAGGTGCTTATTTTACAAAAATCATTTAATTGTTAGCCTGAAAAAAATTAAAACCGTTAAACGATTTTCGTGTAATAAGCTGTGTGGTGATATGAAGCTTGTGTGGTGTGACATTTTTCTACAAATTACATAACATCGAAATCGATTGCACACCTTTTCCTTTAATATTAATGTTACAGCCGCTTCGTATATTCGAAGCCACAAAAAATCCAGCCATCGATATTTCTCATAAGACACATTATTCATATAAGACACTCTCTTTCTAAAATTACTATGCGCGACGCGCATTTTAATTTTTTCACATCCGAGAACGGAAAGTTAATTCATACATTTTGTAGGATTTTTTGCAATATCACTTGTGCGAGGATTCCTATATAGGAATCCGTATAATCTTTGTTACCAGTTATTCTGTCGCCAAGAAAGTAGTATGCAAACCACTGTTAACTGGTGTATTTACTGGGCATATGAGGCTTATTAGATGTGGCGTCTCAGGGTGCTGAGCGTAGTGTGGTTGCCACCATGATGTGATCTGTCATAGAAATGATCTGGGTGACATATCATTTGTTATAGGCACTGGTTGCTCTTACCATCTTGGCCACCATTTACCATTCCAAATTGATAAAGAATCAAGATGGTGCGCTTTTACCCTAAAGATCGTTGCCAGTAAGTTTGTGGTCCTTTTAATAAAACTACTTTTTTACGGATTTTATCGCGTTTAATTTTGAACTATTTTTACCCGACGTTTCGGACGCTTTACAGCACCCATGGTCACGGGGGGACTGAGGTGACAGTTGTCCCGATGTCATAGTTAACCCGGAGTACCTTCAGCTTTTAATTATTATTTTTAGTCCGATCTACGCAGAAAGAGCTTACTGTGTCTTGAAGCCTTGCAGTGGTATGCTTGGTTTTTGATTTAATTTTATTAATAATAGGATCCCAAGCCGGTGGTAATACCCAACCATCTTCCCTATTGAAATTAGGATGTTTTTTAATTTCAATAGCCTCGCGAATCATCCTTGGTAGGAATCGGTGTTCTTTTGCAAGGATTTGTGGTCTATCAAATCTGATGTAATGGTTGGGATGATCCAGAACATGGTCACAGACTGCAGACTTCCTAGAGCGTCGATGCTTCACATCAGCTATGTGTTCTTTAACGCGGGTTTTAATGGATCTTTTAGTTTGCCCTATGTAAGAGAGACCACATTCACAATCCAGCTTGTATACTCCTGCATCTTGTAGAGGGATGTTACACTTGACAGATGGTAAAAACTGACTTATCTTCTTCGGCGGCTTGAAAAATGTTCTTATAGAAGCTCGCTTCAAGATATAGCCAATCTTGTCCGTGACTCCTCTGACATATGGAAGAACAGCAGGTACACGCTCGACTGTGGCCGGCTTCACTCGGTCACTGCGACGAAGGCGCGGAACCCGAAGCTTGTTGTCTTGCAAAACTTGCTTGACATGCTGAAGCTCGGCGGCCAGGTGTTTACTGTCACAGATCCCTTGTGCTCTCTGAAACAAAGATTTACCCACGGTAGCTAACTGTGAAGGATGGTGGTGAGATTCACCATTTAAATACCTATTTGTATGGGTCTTTTTTCTATACACAGTGTGACACAAGGTGTTATTAGGATTCCGAATTACTAACTTTCTGCGTAGATCGGACTAAAAATAATAATTAAAAGCTGAAGGTACTCCGGGTTAACTATGACATCGGGACAACTGTCACCTCAGTCCCCCCGTGACCATGGGTGCTGTAAAGCGTCCGAAACGTCGGGTAAAAATAGTTCAAAATTAAACGCGATAAAATCCGTAAAAAAGTAGTTTTATTTAAATGTGTAATATTCGCGTAAATAAAAGAAAACATTTGTGGTCCTTGTTCAGTCAGTGTTTGACTGCAGCGAGGCTCTATCATATTTCAGCTATGATATGAACAAGCAGAAAATAATGCACATAATTATGTAGCTTATATAATTTATATTAAGTGCAAGTCTGTGTTATATCGAAATTACGAGAGTTTTCAACTTTTTTTTTTAAATTTTAATAACCTATCTAGAAAAAGATAAAAACGATAACGACTACTATCACACTTGCATACGCAATAATAATACACCATGCATAGATTGGTATTATTTGATAATTAATATTAATTTAATAGTCGGAAAAATGTTTTATTTCTAATAAAACTTTAAGGATATATTCAAAATATATTCAGATATTTCCATTACTTACTCTTTTCTTAATTAAACTCCACCCTTGCTACAACGAACCCAAATATATTAATATTATATTCATTACTTAAGAATGAATCATATGACAAATTTACGAATCTTACTTAACGAAATTTCGTAAAATAAAAAGAAATAAAACTCGCAGCATTTTGTACTTTACGGCGACGCTTCAATGTTAACTAGAAATATGAAATATCGTTAAGCTCAATAGTACCCATCACGCTTATAAATATTTCACAATGCTTTGAGTGCTTACATTAGACATAAACGTTAATCCTTCATAAGTCACGATCAACCCAGATAATATTATTAATACATTAATGCCTATCACGCCAACTACTGGAAAAGGTAAAATAGATTTAAAAAGGTCATTCCTCTATCTATAGCTTTTCCTACCACCTAAGAGATTTTTATGGCATGTACATACGTACATGGTTACGCATTTTTCCCATACAAGGTAGGCAGATTTCATATGCGTAGCCCACTTTTCGCCTCAGCGGGAAAAGACACTCATTCCTTTCCTCCTTTGGCCTTTTCTTTTAAATGATGCTGTCCACACTAAGATATGCACATATATTTCACATGTACAACACAATCAGATCCGAAAACCGACTATTTGTCTTTTGGTTCTCACGTTGATCCTGGCCGTTCAATTGTCAAGACGATAATAGCGACTAATGTACAATTGACACGTGTACATCGACAGTTGCTGATAACAATATGCTAGAAGTTGTCGATAGACGAATATGTATAAAATTAAAAGTAAAACCTCTGAATCGTCACACGACGGGCCGCACGCCTTCCTTTCGGTTTTGAGAGATCTTAGGAGCTGTTAAATTTGCCAGATAACTTTAGTGTCACTCCCTCACACATATCAAATATATACACATACATATATATTAAATATATACATATATATATATTCACGCCGCTTTCCCATTTCGGTAGGCTTAGACCACATTTTTCCGCTTCTTCAACTTTAATTTTCATACAAGCTCATCGTACGTACATTTCGTGGACTTTCCTTAAAACGATGTGATCGTGATACTTTCGCTTACGACGTCTCTTACCGGCTTGCCAATCACACTCACCGCATAAACCTGTTGCGTCAATATTTTTTATTCAAACTCTCTACGTTTCCAAAATTTCTAAGCATCCCTTGCTCTATATTTGTCACTACATCAACAATCCATACGTCAACGTTCCTATAATCACTCCTATTCATAAAATCCTCTCTTTGTCAATCCAGCTATACTTCTCACTTCCACATAATTAATTTTACTTTCCTGCTTCTTTTGCTAAAACAAACATTCAATAGTGGGAACCAGTACCCAGACATCAAATGCTGCAAAATATTCTTTTTTTTATTATGTATACAGGTTTCTGTTTTCGGGGCAGCGGGTGCTGTAGGCAATATATATGCAGGCCAGATTTTGTTGAATCTGAGAGACAACTTTTACTTAAGTGAACGCTAATGGCATACACTGGAATATCCATTAAAACAATATACAAACAAATCAAAATTTGTAGACATTGTTGTCTCAAGTGAATGGAATCTAATATTCAGTTTAATTTCATCTTATTGTTATTAATGATGCGCGTAATATTAAACCATAAATCAGAATTGATTGAGAATTGCTAAGGAATAGAATTCAATAATAAAATTATTTTATATTTGTGTGACTGTTTTACTTTTTTCGATTTGAATACAAATACTTCATTATTCTTGATATTAAAAAAGTACGAAACATGTTTTGTTCAAAATGAATCTTAGGACATCATTATGTTGTTCATCGATTTTAAAATATCATATACTCGTACATATGTATTTATGAATTCTATGAGTCCGACGTGGTAAATCTAGATAATACTGTAAATGTCCCCACTCCTCTCCGAATTAAGTAACTGACCGAGCCGACAGCAGCAGCAGCCGATGGCAGCTTCGAGTCGGTCACTCGTACAGGATGACGGTCGAAGCCAAGGTCTCGGAGGTCCTTGCGCTGGTCATCCACAATAAATAAAGGTTTAGGCTAAGCGCCCTCAGCGCTCGGCTATCTTTCAAGAAAAAAATGATCGTGTTTTTAAGTTGTCAATCCTTACAATATGGTTTAGTCTAGCTAATGAATCAATCTACGAACTTATTTAATACATATTTTTTCAGAAAGGATGCTATTTAGCAGATCAGGTAACTGTGAGTTTTGTGAGCATTTTTTTTTATTGGATAATGTGACGAAACGAGCAATATATTATTTTTCTTTATACCTGATGCTAAGTACAACGTCAACCCATAATTGTTGTGTCATCCAGAACATTTCTGTGTGACATCACACTGCGTCCGTCACCTTGAGACATCAGTTCTTAAATCTCATATGCCCAGTGATTACACTAGCTCACAGTGCTCTAGTAAACCGAAATACAATAATGTCTGCACACTACTGCTTCACGGCAGAATATCTGGCCTTGTAGTTGTACCTAGCAAGATGGATTCCTGCATAAAAATCCTACCACCAGTAAAAGCAGTGAGTGGATCTGGTGGTCTTATTTCATTTATGATAATATTGAACACTTAAGTAAACTAAGCGTAGCCGAAAGGTGTTCGGCAGAGCAGACAAGCTTCTACCTCTTTCCTACCGAGGTGCCGTAAGAGGCGACTATGGTGTAATACGGACAGTATTTATTCTTTCAGGATAATAAAATAATAGGTAATGCTGTCGCTATGACATGCGCGTGGGAACGCAATGGGGAGTAAGAGTTTTTTGACTCATACCAAAATGACGGCAATGTGGTTCGCCACCCGTTACGTCTCTCTTCCCGTGACGGCGAAAAGTGGGCTACGTGTGTGGTCCCTGCCTACCTGTTATATGAGGAAAAGGCGTGATCGTATGTATGTTAAGTACACTTTGTAGTATTCAATAAAACGGGTTTCTTATATTTACGCGAATACATTCAAATAAACTAAATTTATTGACTTTATCGCGGTCAATTTTAACTATTTAAAACTCAACGTTTTCTGCACTTACTCAGGGTGCTCAGGGTGGCGGGCGCATAGTAGTGCCACACAGAAATGCACTACTTACCTTCGCGTAAATGTTTTGCTCGTATCATCACTTTCTCCTATAAAAACAAACTTCATCTTTTGATTTTGCATAATTAAATCAGAGTTATGTCGATAAATGGAACATTAAGTTAGCTATCACCGGAGCGACCAGGCTCACAGCTTTTGTAGATTTTCAAGCTTCTCCCTCTCAGCAGTTAATCTGCAAGTTTAGTATCAGTACCTATATATTGTGTGTCAAGGTGACCATGACGAATGGTAAGTGGACTCGGGTACCACTGGTAATCATCAACATTGATTCCGATGTAGTGTCGTGCCCCTTCTATGCAATAACTTACAAATTTATGTAAGTGTAAGTGTATTTGATCTACTTTAAATATTATTTGGCATTGAGAATACTGATTTAGTTTGAAATAAATTAAATTTCTCCACGTGTTAATTGAATCCAATTCAAACAAATTCCACAAGGGTTCCGAATACATCGAACATGCATATTGAAAACGAGATTCGGCGAATAATCCCTTACAAAGTCTATATCAATAGATGAGAATAACCTCTCGTAGATCCGTTTTTGTGTGTAAAGTTAAAAAAAATCGTTTTATGGGCAGTGTCAAATTTAATTATGGTTCAAATTTAATTAATAATTTAAGCTTAACTGTTTTAACATTTTTTTAAAAAAAAATTTTAAAAAAAAATATTTTAAATAAGGCTGCGGGCCTTATTTAAAATAATATTTTTTTTAAATTTCGTCCCTTTATCTTCTTTTATCTTCTTATTCTTCTTCTTCTTTTATATAAATCAAATCAATGGCTGCATATATTAAAAATCATCACTTGTGAACGGATTCTGGCCGAAAAAAAAAACATAATATTCTTTTGCTAAGCGCACTTCTCATTCATTAGTAAATTGCATGCTTTTCAATTATTTGGGTACACGCATCTTAGTTCTTAGTTTTTAGTAATTTATACAACTCTATGTTGTAATACCATCGACAATGATTGGAAATTGTATTCGTATCACAACTAGACTATTTAAATCGACCCTGAATACATACATACATACACAGAGTCATGCATCTTCCCATTGGGGTAGGCAGAGACAACCTCTTTCGACGTGCTTTTCCTTTCTTCGTCTTTCGTGAACGTTTTCAGACCAGTTCGTCAGTTCGGGTACTTTCGACGTGACCTTTCCTTAAAACGTCTTCAATCCACATACGTCAGACATAGCGGTCATTGTTTTACAGAAGACTGATCTTCTGTACAATCTCACCAAGGGCATATATATGTATGAGATATTTTTGTACTAAATAATTTTCGAAAACTTAGCTTATTCGAGAAGCTGAAAGTCGTCAAGTCGGCTTGCGATACGATTTGTAATGAATTTGAGAACAGCATGTAGACGCGGATCAGTAGAGGTATCGGTGTATAGATCTTCAATAAGACATTATCGCCTTTCTTGAAGAACAAGATGCAAACAACATGGTTTCAACGTAGCGCCGACATAGGTTATAAAATCAGACAGCCTCTGGAGTTCTAGAAGTACCGATTTTGTACTCGCTTTTTTAAGCTCCGCTGTAATTCAGTCTTCATCCGAAGCTTTGTAATTTTTAAGCTGTTTGAGAGCCGTCTTTAGAATATGACTTTACTCTTTGCATTACCCGCACTCGTGTTGCTTCAATAAAAGGTCGTGAACATAATGATTTTGGAGTACACTTACTGTATTCATTTCCCTGGGTTATTTTCTGTTTTAGCTGCTGGGGGTTTATCTACATTTCCTTTATAAAATTCTTATTTGAATAGAAACATTTGGCAAATAATTCTAATTTATTTTAAGTTTATTCTGATATCATGCAATTTTTATTCAAAGTAGTGTTACGCAGCGAATAATTCGGATAGAGATAAATCACGGTTCCAGACATAATTATTTACACAGTAATAAATTGAACAGATAATAAATTATAATTTTTTTTTATTTACGCGAATACTACTCATTTAAATAAAATTAATTTTTACGGATTTTGTCGCGTTTAATTTAAACTATTTATAACCCGACGTTTCGAGTGTCATCAGCATCGTCGTTCTAGGAAGTCTGCAGTCTGTGACCATGTTCTGGATCATCCCAACCATTACATCAGATTTGATATGTATCAAGGATGATTCGCGAGTCTACTGAAATTAAAAAACATTCTAATTTTAATAGAGAAGACGATTGTGTATTACCACCGGCTTGGGATCCAATAATTAATAAAATTAAATCAAAAACCAAGCGTACCTCTTCAAGACTTCAAGACACACTTAGCTCTTTCTGCGTAGATCAAACCAAAAATAATAATTAAAAGCTGAAGGTACCCCGGGTTAACTATGACATCAGGACGTCTGTCACCTCAGTCCCCCCGTGACAATGGGTACTATAAAGCACTCGAAACGGCGGGTTATAAAAAGTTTAAATGAAACGAGATGAAATCCGTAAAAAATAGTATTATTTAAAAAATTATAAATTAAATAAATTGTACGGTTACCATATGCATGCGTCATTGATAGTTGATGATTACAGATACTTAATTATTTCGCCATTGAACGGAATATTTTTTCCTTGGGTACACTTTCCCCAAAAAATTATAAGTAATATCTATGGAGAATAAATTATTACGATGAAGTATAGACTAACATTATTTTATCGGCGACGATGACCGACATGATGTCGGAATAACATAATATAGTAATTGAGAAACCCTTGGTACACAGAAATAAAATCCGACAATAAGTCTATGTTCACTTATCTCGCCCTAGTGGGGCGGTCGTGTAACTTGAACAATTTCAGGAGTTATGTAAATTGAAATAGGGTTTTTATTTGTAATTTGCTCTGTTATGACATATTGTAAATACAAAGGAATAAAGTATTATTTTAGCGACTATTTATTTTTATTTAGTAGATATAACGTATGCTTTTTGATAAGGTTTCTTTTTTTCTATGCCAACCCGCAACACCTTCGAGTTTTGTAACTTAAGTCGAACTTCTTAGTTATGATGATGTTCTCCTAGCCGATTTCGACCACGGGGTCAACTTCCGAATACTGTCCAGAGCCATCAACTGCGCAGGTGATATTATAGCGCCACATGTTTTTTTTTTTTTTTGACTGATGGTCACTGTTAGCCTGAAGGCTTTTACAGCTTCGCCAGATTGAAAGGTGGCATAGCGCTGAGGGCGCTTAGCCGAAACCTTTAGTTATGGATGACTGGCGCAAGGGCCCCCAAGAGGGGACCTCGGCTTGGACCGTCATCCTTCGCGTGAGTAACCAACTCGAGGGTGCCCAAGGGGGCCGGCCTCGGCTCGGTCAGTTACTGCAATCGGGAGGGCAATATTACTACTACTATTATTACTATTATCATGATTATTATTAGATAAGTTTACCACCAATTCGGAATGCGTTTCCGCTGGAGAAGAAATGGCGCAAGAAACTCCAGCGACGCTTCTGTTTATGATACTACTGCTAGGGGAGAACCGACCTGTGATGCGGCGATATCGCGAATAACTTTGTCTGATACGCCCTCGCCGACGGCGGGGGCGGTATGATGGTGATGTTGTGTGTTTGCGTAGTGATGAGTAGAGCGCTTGGGCCCTAGTGGTCGCGTCGTCAGGGTCCTCGAGGACGTGCCTCGGTCTCCTTTTTCCGCGGGTCGAGTTTTGGTGTATCCCGAGGGGGTTGTATGTGGCGGCACTTACAACCAGTGGGTTGGTGTGCGTGGCAGCAGAGTCGTAGAAGTATCGGCGAGAGGCCAACTTTAGATATTGGGCTATGGTAGGAAGCCCTAAATCGATATGAAGGTTAGCATTACGCACGAACCACGGTGCCCCCGTGGCTTTATGCATGAATCAATTTTGTGTTACCTGAAGTCGGTGAATTTGACGCGGGGAGGCATGCGCAAATACGGGGCTTGCGTATGTCATAATTGGCCGAATACAGGCTTTGTAAAGTGTAATTTTATTACGTAGGGACATTTTGCTATTTTTATTTAGTAACGGATGTAATCGGCCAAGGACGAACGCCGCTCGGTTCCTTACTCGGTTAATATGTGGACCGAAGCTGAGTCTCGAGTCTAATAGGACGCCTAAGTATTTGACTGTCTTTTCCCAGGGGATTGGACGATCGAATAACTCTATGGTGGGGAGGCGCGGCGTTAAGCGCCGCGAGAAGTACATGGCTGCACTTTTGATGGGTTGACCTCGATCCTCCATTTCCGAAACCAGTTCCCGAGGGTTCGGGCTGCGGATTGGAGGCGTTTAGAGATAGTGTCTGGATTACGCCCAGACACATAGAGGCCGGTATCGTCTGCGAAGAGGGCGAGTTCGACGCCGCTGGTGTGCGGTATGTCGTTCGTGAAAAGGGTGTAGAGCACGGGACCTAGGACTGAGCCTTGTGGTACGCCGGCTAGGATGGGATGTGGTTCGGATCGCACCCCCTCGACGCGGTAGCGGAAGGTTCGACTGCGTAAAAAATCTCGTATGATGAGTACGAGCCACATGTGTACGCGCATAAACAGAGGCACAAACACGGGGACAATACAACCAGACCCGAAAAAGAATAATTTGTGTTTTAGCACAAATGTTGGCTCCAGCTGGGATTCGAACCCAGGACCTGCGGCGTAGTTAATATATGTATCTATACGGTTTAGCTCGACACTTAATGATGAGAAAAAATTTATTCGATGTTGTATTGTCAGCGGAATTTTCACCTTACGTGGTTTGTAGTTAAGTCACTGTTACAGTAGTAATAGGCACATTACAAAATGTCTTTATTTAATACCTACCTTTGAACTGAGAGCGGGTTGAGAGAGGGTTTGAAAGAATCACGTTGTTTGTCTACGATCCATCGGGTCTGATGGGAGCTATAGACAGTCTCCGCTTTTGGGGTTGAAAAATAGCAAGTGTTCATGGACACGCCTGTCGCTGCTACTACTGGAGACGTCTCGAAGATCTCAAAGACGTCCTTCTTGTGTATTAAACAGAATAATAAATGTTAAACTATCGGGTGATAAAAGAACTATATAGTGAAAAGTGCACCGGAATGTAATGTAAAATGCGCGCGCATCGCAAGCAAAATAATGCTAGGCGCAAATGTGAACGATCACAACTCCTGATCCGGAAAAGATAAAAATAAAATCATCGCTTAGAGATACAGGACAACTGTTTCTGTTGCCATTATTAAGAAATTATCAGAAATAACATAACTTCATGTTTTGTTTTAAGCATAAGAACATCGTGTAAATAGAAACGGATTAGAAAGAAAAAAAGAGACCCATTTATTTGACACAACATTAACAATCATAACAAAAAATAGTGTAAAGACAGAATTTTTAGGATAGGATACAAATAGGATCTCGCCTCAGTGTATATATGATATCTCAATAGCCATATACATACATTACTCCTAAACTCACTACACAATGTTGATGGGGGATTTCAACGCAAAGCTGGACATTAAGAAAGACGATCAGCTGGTAGTGGGGCACTTGGAATAGGGCAACGGAACCAAACGGGTCAATAGCTAGCCAACTTTATGGAGAAAGAGATACTCTTTATGATAAACTCCTATTTCCAAAAGCGTCCCCACATAAAGTGGATGCATGAGAAGCATGCATGAGGACCCGGGCGGTTTCACAAAAGATGAGATCGACTTTATCATGTCGACCAAACGAAAGCTGCTCTATAATGTATCTTTGACCGCTAGAGTGAAAACCGGCAGTGATCACCGAATGGTAAGAGGAACATTGAGACGTAATGTTTTTGTTGGTATTATCGGGGGCGTTCTTTTAGGAATCGTTATTGAAAGCTCATCAAGCTATCAGTTCGGATTTAATAAGACAGAGAAAATTTGCGTTATTTTTACGGTGGTAATAAACTATCTATGAGCCCAATATATATGATTCTCTCTGCCTATTTTGTTTTTACAGGCTATAGAAAAATAAAAATATTTAAGTATGTAGATGGATTGAGACCACATTGACTCGTTCACAATACTGTATTTTTGTTAATTGGTCTTCATAAGGTTGATAAAATTCAGTTCTAATGGTTGGGATGATCCAGAACATGGTCACAGACTGCAGACTTCCTAGAACGACGATGCTTCACGTCAGCTATGTGTTCTTTTACGCGGGTTTTTATCGATCTTTTTGTTTGGCCTATGTAAGAGAGACCACATTCACAATCCAGCTTGTATACTCCTGCGTCTTGTAGAGGGATGTTACACTTGACAGATGGTAAAAACTGACTTATCTTCTATGGCGGCTTGAAGAATGTTTTTATGGAAGCCCGCTTCAAGATATAGACAAATCCGTAACTCCTCTAACATAAGGTAGCATAGCAGGTACACGCTCAACTGTAGCCGGTTTCACTCGGTCACTGCGACGTAGGCGCGGAACCCGAAGCTTGTTGTCGTGCAAAACTTGCTTGACATGCTGAAGCTCGGCGGCCAGGTGTTTCCTGTCACAGATTCCTCGTGCTCTCTGAAACAAGGATTTACCCACGGTAGCTAACTGTGATGGATGGTGTTGAGATTCACCGTTTAAACCTTTACACTTCTAAAAATATCATAGGCTAAAAATATTTTGCGATTTAGATATACGGTTGAAAGCTATTATTGTTATTTTTATTGTGGAGCGTTATAGAAACACGTCTGTAGAGATTGACGTCGCGCACATTAGGTGTTTTCAAAAAAAAACTTGACTTCAAATTTAAACTTTAACGATCGTTGCAATGCGCAGCATGTACCATGCCGTCCTCATAAACTATCCATCATCTTTCGAGACATAAATAAATTTTATTTAAAAGTTATTGCGCTGGACTTGTTACTAAAAAAATCCTTTTCAAAATATAATATTTTACGTTTAACATTAAAATGATAAAACGATCTATCAGGCTAAATTAACAAAAGCAATTTTCCAATCCATAACACCTAATGGCTCTAAAAAATGGGTCCCGGAAATAGGTAAATTTGTCATTGAAATAGAATAGAATGTAGAAGTAGAATGCAAGCACTCACGCATTGATTTTAGTAATGGTAATAAAAGTGCAATCAAATTAGATTATACAAGCGTCACTAATTTGTAATTTTACGCATTTGTCTAGATATTCGTGCAGTGATTTTTTTTTATTAGGGTAAGTGACGAGACGAGCGAAACATTCACCTGATTGTAAGTGCAACGCTTGCCCATTAGAGAGCCATTCCGTGTAGGTGCCATCGCGGAATGGTTCTGATAACACTGCGCCCGTTGCCCTTGAACTCTCAGTGCCCTTACAGACTAAAACACAGTAATGTTTGCACAGTACTGCTTCACGGCTAAATAATTGACCCTGCTGTGGTATCTACCTGCATAGGAATCCCACTACCTGTAAAAGATTAAGTAGTCGTAAAGTAAATACATTTATTCGTATTATATCGTTTTCGATTAATTTATTCTTTCCTTTTTAAGTAGAAGAAATATATTATCTACTGTTTATTTGTAATATTTATAGACAGGTGCCCGGCAGAGTGGAATAGCACTTACTTCTTTCCTACCTAGGCTAAAAGTGTTGTAATAGGCGAATAAGGTATTATACGGACAGCCTTTATTCGTGCAGAATAATACATAATATGCAATGCACTATACTGCTCGTGGGA
This sequence comes from Luehdorfia chinensis, assembly GCA_019845155.1. Taxonomy (NCBI): domain Eukaryota; kingdom Metazoa; phylum Arthropoda; class Insecta; order Lepidoptera; family Papilionidae; genus Luehdorfia; species Luehdorfia chinensis. Next base: position 503,534 of record JAHVAK010000234.1, on the reverse strand, counting down.
ACGCGATGGGGAGTAAGAATTCTTTGACTTGTACCAAAATGTAGACGACATGATTCGCTACGTGAGTGGCCTCTGCCTACCCCTTATACAGGAAAAAAGTGTGACTGTATGTATGCATGTATTTATAGACATATATTATTATGAAAAGCAGCGATACTACAACAAACTTTTATTTTGACAATAATTATTAAAAAATACTAATTAGGAAGTTTTTCTGATTTTTGGAAATGTGTGTGCTAAATTTTACAAGAAATGGTATCAAATTTGATTTATTTGCCGTGACTGTTAATTCTGCCGCATTTTCAGTCGACTGCTTAAAAGTATCTTTTATGCAGCGTTGATACTCGTAAATTACATCAACCTGTTTTACATCTTTCTAATTTGGACTGTTACGTACTCCAGTTCTGTATTCGCATATATATGCTATCTTAATAATATAAAATCACTTAGGTGTTTTTATAGTGACTGTCGCTTTATCAAATTAAAATCGAACTAAGAACCATTCATATATTTGTTACAGAAATTATTAATTAAAGTGCTACAGAAAGCTATTAATGTCGATGGAAAGACTGTTTGTAGTTTTTGAAAATGACATTCACTTAGTTAATAATAATTTTTTTGCCATCATCATAATTTTAACTTATAATATAACAAATATCGTGTTGTAATAAATAATGAGCTTATCTCCAAAATAATTAGAATTTTTGTTTGTTTCAGGTATTGTATTATTGATTATTATCATATGTAAAAAGTACATACTCGGCATTCCCAAAGGCATCGCACTGGAGGTATAAAAATTACATTTACCGCCAATTTCCCCGATGCTAAGTGTCAATACTGTATGCAATTAGTGTACGTAGATAACGACAACGTCACAGTCCGTTGTAGATGAGAGCCACGAATATGTAATGAAGCAATTAAGTGTACGCCGAGCTTTCTGCGCTCCGCTTCTGGTGTGAGGACGTGCTCGTGAATTACGCTAATTGTTTACGCGCATGCGGTTTTCATTTAACTGCTAATCCATGAGCTCGTTTACCTGATTTTTTGAACATTTAATTAGTAGAACAGGTTACGTATAAAATTAATTTTTCTAAACTTGAAGGATTATTTTTTTGTTATTGAATTAAGTTAATGAAATTAAGTGCAATATCTGCCCATAACTAATGCTGTGTCACCCAGAACATTTCTGTGTGACACCACACTGCACCTGTCACACTGAGATATCAGTTCTTTAGTCGCAAATGCCCAGTAATTACACTAGCTATCAGTGCACTTCTGACCGAAACACACTAATGTTTATACACTACTGTTTCATGGCAGAATAACTGAAAGTATAACATCTCAACACCAGTAATTGTTTTCTTGTAATGTTTCTGTTACTGTTAATTAATATTTAGCCGTGTGGTAGCGGCTTAAGAGAATCTACCACCCCTTCTCGTCCCGTGGGTGTCGTAAAAGTCGACAGAGGGAAAATTAAAAGCAGAAGATGGGCAGCAGCATCTTCCTGGAACATCATAATAAATAAACTGCGGTTGCCAACCCGCCTGCCAAGCGTGGCAACTATGGCAAAATCCTCCCAAAATGAGAGCTACAAACTTTAGTTACACTCTATGGGGGAGTGGATCAGTGATAGGCTGAAATGATGATGATGATGATGATGATGATAATTAATATTTATCGATTGATTAATTATTAATTGTTTGTATATAAACAATTAATAATTAATTAATTTAATGAGCAGTTATTTTACTGTGAATAATATATTTGTCAATTCATGTTTATTTATTTGATTATTATTTTAATATCTATTTTATACATATAATAAAAACTGCACGTTCACATTTTTGAAACTTTGCTAAATCAATGATTGAGGGGGAGCTAAAATAACTAAAAAAGTAAAGTAAAGTTTCAGCCTATAAATGTCCCACTGCTGAGCACAGACCTCCTCTCATTTCTGAGAGGGATTAGGAGCTAGGAAGAATCCGCCACGCTGCTCCAATGCGGGTTGGCGGACTTCACATGTCTTCGAAATATTTCTATTCCTCGGACATGCAGGTTTCCTCACGATGTTTTCCTTCACCGCTAAGCACGTGGTAAAATCAGCACTTAAAATTGTAGAACAATTTTAGAGGTGCTGGCACCGGGGATCGAATCCAGGTTACTCGCTTACTATGAAATTAAAGGCGAACACCAGGCCCCTGAGCTACCACGGCTAAAATAACTATATATATATATTACTATAATTTTTAGAATTGTCCGTCTGTCTGTTTGTGAACGTATCACGTCCAATATACTAAATTTCTTCAAAAGACTAACTAAAGAAATCATAAAACGTATCTTCAAGTAACATTTATTCTTTTTTAATTAAAATCGGTTTATTCTATCCAAAGTTATGAGTATTTGAAGTCTAGGAATCTGTTCAATAGTGGCGATGAACCCGTTAAATGTACATTTAAATCTAATCTAAGAAATAGTAATAAAAAATCTAAAATAAGGTTCTATAGTGTTAAACTAATACCTGAAGCACAGTAAATAAAAAAATAATATTATAATTTCTTACAAAGAATATAATTTATAAAAAGTACAATAGTAAAACAGTATCACCAATAGAAGTCGTTGTGCAAATGATGTCATTTCCGAATTGCGTTCTCCACCGTTGAATGACGTTGTGGTTTTAGCATTAGTGGCACGCGTTGAATACTCGGATTTTTGTGGTCGACGAACGGTCGAGTTCTGAATTAATTGATTGAAATGAAAACTATGTATAATTTTTGTCCAATTAATTGCGATTTTGCTTCGTTTGACGACCGCGTGACTTAGTGGTAAGAGCACCTGACTTCTAAGCCAGCGGCTTATCTGTCCTGGGTTCTAATCCCAGCTCAAGCCAACATTTGTGCTAAAACACAAATTGTTGGTTTTCGGGTCTGGTTGTCTTGTGATTGTCCTTGTGTTTCTTAGATTGAATCCTAGCCTACCTCCGATCTTATCGCATGAGCGTTACGTTGGACGCGGACGGAGTCATTGCCTCTGTGTTTGCGCGTACACTTGTGGCACTGTAATATCACCTGCGCATTTTTCAGCTCCCGACAGTATTCGGAAGTTGTCACCGTGGTCATTTTTTGAAAGTCGCGTCTAGGTAGATCTTTACGTATTTCGAATACGCCGTCGAAGTTAAACAATAGTTAGTCAGTATTATCAATGGATGGCATTATGCAAATGACGTTCTTTCCTGAATTGCGGTGTTAAGATTCTTCGCCGTTGTATGACTTAGAGACACCATTACTTAAAATATTTGTCTACATGCATCTAGATGGGAAAGTTGGGAGTTATTTATTTATACAAGTTTTGGTGAAACCAAACCTGACTGGGCCCGTGAGCACTGCTTTCTGATGAAGTTGTGAAAAGCCACAACGGCTAACAGCAAAAACATCACTGAAATTATGTCAAATATTTGTCGTTAGTCTGTGGTTGCTGAGTTCTACACGATATACCGTATCCTAAAAGTCTGTACTCGTATGTTATTGATCGAATGGTCTGGATGAATATTGTATTAAACTCAGTCGCAAACTGGGAATTTATCGTGGTTTATAAAACTTTTTGTTGGTCATTAATAATTATTAAAGGTTAGTTAGTTCAGTTTTATATCATTTTCATTAGTTATAATTTGCAAATACTTATTTTAAATTGTGTTGTTAATGTATATAAGTAAATCAAATTGGAGTGTTTGTCTGTGATTTCTCAATAAATATTTTTTTATTAATCTCATATGATAATTTGCAGGATAGTAAAACTGAAACACACGTTTTTAAAAATTTTGTCTATCTGTCCTTTTGCTTGCCCAAGCTAATATCCGAAACGGCACAATCTATTTAGATGGGACTTTCATTGGCAGGTAGGGGACTTTTTAGAAAGCATTGAAAGGAGAGACTTTCAAGGTCCTGCGTAAAATCTGACAAACTATAGTAATTAGGAGAGCGGCTCAAATTTGCATTTTGGTCATCATTATTTTCGTTCATGGCAGTTTTAATTTTCTTATTTTAGCAAGTTAACTTTATTTTCTTCAGAATTTCTTTAGCCACCTCCACACAGTTTTACAGTTTTTTTTTTCATTTTCTTCTTATTCAACCAGCTTCCATAGAATACTCACTTCTCGATATTTGTAGTTGAATACAAGTAATATTTTATGTTTTAACAGGCTATAAATTAACTATGTAAAAGTCTACGTTAAGAACTAAGTGAAAAGGGTCATTGTCTGAAAATCAATGCCTGTAGATCTAATTACCCGCGTCTGCCAACAGTGAGACACGCCATTTCTCTAGCTAGGTGGAGCGTCAAAATTAATTATGGCACTTCATTAAGCTAAAATGCTGCCTTATAGTGTTTCAAAATGCTTTATTATTTAAGCATTCCGCCTCTTCCTTCATCAAGGTTTCTTACCATTTTGTCTAACGGTGTTGAGATTTTTGTATACGAAATGAGAGTATAATTTTGCTGACAATCCTTTCTCAGTAATTAAATTGTTAGTTACTAAGTGGTAAAAATGATGCACTTCAATTTATAATTAAGTTATAACGTTATTATACTTTTTAAGTCAGTACTTTTCAAGTACATAAATAATTGTACATTTAAACCGACATGGACTTTTTTTTTATTTTTTTTTCCTATGCTCATATGAGATTTGAGAACTGATGTCTCAGGGTGACGGGCGCAGTGAGGTGTCATACAGAAATGTTCTGAGTGAAACAGCATTTGTTATGGGCAGATGTTGGACTTACCATCAGGTGAACGTTTTGCTCATTTCGTCACTTCATCAAATAAAAATAAATAAATTAATAATGCTCCACAGTAGGTTTTCTCCTCCATCGTGGGTGGGTTTTTCTGACCATCGATTGTTTTGGTTTATTGTTTTGTGGTAATAGACCAATATTATTAATTAACTTTAATTTTTAAGCTTACTGTCAACTCGCGGATTAATATTTAGATTCGGGATATTTCTGTAGTTTTCTCGTCTGGTTGGGAAATACATGGATATATAGGTAAATATATAAAATAAATAAGACAATAAAAGACATAATACTATACAATAAAATATATGAATAAAATCCCAAAAAGACGGGAGCCCTCGGCAGGGGAGACCAAACGGCCGAGGGTTAGGAGGAAAAAGAAATAAACCGGCGGACGATGCGGGCTATATCGAGGAGCTCCGCCTTCTGCATCTCAGCACGAAGCGGCCCGTCACGGAGTCCCAGTCTCTTCAGATGTCCCGAGAGACTGACCGGGATTAACCCGTTTGCAGACACGACCACCGGAATAATTTCGGTCGGCATGCCACTCCCACATGTCGGTAACTTCGTGAGCCAGGTCCAGATATTTTGTCTTCTTATCTGTTTTGGCTTTCACGAGATTCACGTCGTATGGAATGGTAATGTCGACCAAAAATATCCTCGACTGTGCCCGGTCCATCAACACGATATCATGCTTATTCGCGAGAATAGCCCTGTCCGTGATGATGACCCGGTCCCAATAGAGCCTGGCGCGGTCATTTTCGAGCACAGCCTCCGGGAAGTACTTATAAAAAGGCTGTTTCCGATCAACGAGACCGTACTTCAGAGCGAGGTCCTGATGGAGAATCTTGGCTACTAGGTTGTGTCCGAGCAGAGCAGAGTTAGCAAGCGCCGAACAAACGGAGATAACGTGCCTAAGCGACTTAGATTATTTAGATTATTAATAATATTTAGATTATTATTTATTAAAATATTTGTTGCTTTCTAGAAACAAACTCAAAGTAAAATTTTCTTTATTCAACTTATACTTGTTTGTTGCTGTAATGAACGTCGAAATCTACATAGGTTAGAAAAAATAAGACCTTCTCAGGGAAGAACCGACAAAAAAGTCTGGGGTCTTTTCTTCAATGCCATATTATAAAATTTTGTTTTTATCTTTCTTCAGTAAGAAGTGCAACTGGTATTGGAGACGCAATCTTGTATTTATGGACGCAATATTGCTGACTGTAACAATTTTAAAAATTGTCTTTTAATAGTTTTCCGCTTACATCTCTAGGTCAACCGAACGTATTACCTTCGCAATCGAAGGTAATACGTTCGATTCGAATAAGATTCGAACCCACAATCGATTCAGTCGTCGATTCCGAAAATAATATATGATAGAATTTTAGATTAACCGTGTGGTAGCGGCTTAAGAGAGTCTACCAGTGGGTGTCGTAAAAGTCGACTGAGAGAAAATTAAAACCAGAAGACGGGCAGAAGCATCTTCCTGATCATCTGAATAAATAAACTGCGGTTGCCAACTCGTCTGCCAAGCGTGGCAACTATGGCAAAATCCCCCCAAAATGTGAGCTACAAACTATTGTGGCAATCTTTGGGGGACACCTATATTCAGCAGTGGACTAGTGATAGGTTGAAATGATGAAATAAAAAACCTAAAACGTATTTTTATTATATTGGATATTTTCGGATTAAGAAGACTCTTTTATATTTAAAAATTACTATCCGATCCAGAGAGACAAACTCGTATTATAAATACAATCGAACTATTCATTTTACTCGCATTTCGTAAAATGTTGCCAGTCAGAAATGTAAATGTCAAAGCAAATGTTCGGTGTATGTAGGCAGCTTGCAAGTTGTAAACTTTACTGTGGTCGCTCAATAGCACGCTTCTACTAACTTTTTGTTACGGAAAATCCATTTCCACACATGAAATCAAACTTCTGCTCTAAAACTGGAAAATTGATAATAGTTTTCGACAAGTAATGCTTTATATTTATCCACACTAGAATTTCTTGTGTGTGTGTTTTAGAATTACATACCAAATACAATCAAACCTAAAAACGAACAATTAGTGTTTTTGCACAAATCTTGGCTCCGGCTGGTATTCGGCGGCGTAGCACTTAGGTAGCGTCTAGTTCCTTTTTGCTAATCAGACACAATATCAAGTGTTTCCTCCGTCTGGAATTCAAACTCGAGAACCCGCGGTGTAGAAGTCAGGTATTCTGTTCTGTTCTACCACTAGGTCACGCGGTCGTCGAAATGCGATTCTTTATTTGTAAAAAAAATGACAATTAATTTCTAATTATTTTATTTACATGGAACATGATCTTATTATTTTATAACAACAATGAACGAGGAGATGCATATTCCACTAAAATAATGTAATCTTTTTATCCACTATGTAAGTTTAATTATTCGTTGGGTCTTAACAAAGTGCTATAATTAATTTAACTGCTCCTTCTAACTAGTGGTACTTAAGTGCCGGTAGTGGTATTAACAGGTGGAAGACATATTAAACGAGTACAACTAACATGTGAGCCGATATACACTATATAACCTAATTTTGGCTTCGCAGATGCATGCGATTACTTTTCAGGATGCAGCTTCATATTCCTCTAATTTCATAGAAAATCTACAGAAAAGTAGAATAGCTACCTCTACTACCTCTCACCGAGGTGTCGTTAGAGGCGATTAAGGTATTGTACGGACAGCCTTTATTTGTGCAGAATTATATGCAATGCTGTCACTATACTGCTCATGGGAACGTTAGCAGAGTAAGAATTTTTTAACTCGTACCAAAATGGCGGCGGCGTGGTTCGCCACCCGTAACGCCTCGTCTCCCGTGAGGGCGCGAAGTGGGCTACATGAGTGGCCTCTGCCTACCCCTTATATGGAAAATAGGCGTGGCTGTATGTATGTATATATGTAAGCTCAATACTAGAGGAATTGTTAATCGTGACTTCTCACATGGTCTGCGTTTTAGAAAAATTTAAGGAAATCCACATGGATGAGAAATTATATCATTCAAAAACCCAGTTCTAAAAAAACGCAGATGTACCCTCTATATTAAGAGGAATATCTTCCCATATTCACTGTAAGTCCCCTGCACCGGATTGTATCGGGTTTAACATTATGATGTTAAACCCTGATATTATGATATATAAGATATCAGTAACCTTTTTATCTGTCTGTACTAACGGATTTCACTGGTGATCTACTAAAGCTCTTAACATGTAATTTACATAGGTTAACTTTGAGATTAACTTAGACTACGTTCTATCGTGTTTTTTCACTGGTTCCGAAGCTATGGATATTTTCTCGATAATATTCCACAGATCGCCATTTATGGTATACTAACGGAACCCTTAATATATGTTTACTAGCTATCCCGTGCGAATTTTTTCTACGGTATTGTCACCATGAACAAATAGCGCCATCTACCTTTTTTAAATAATGTAAACAACTCCAACCGGTAGCGGTAGGGCATGTTAGTTGAACAGATTGTCAACAGATGGCGCTTCCTATGATTTTTTTAACGAAAACATTGGTGGAGGCTGGTCTGCTCGAGTTTTTTAACGAATACATTGGTGGAGGGCGGTCTGCTCGAGTTATATATTTTTTTAAATGTCTAAAACAAAGTCTAAATTTATATTTGTTACGTCAAAAAAATAAAGAAATTTAATTTCATTAATTTTTAGACATTTACAGGACTGAATCAAAAAAGAAAATTACATAATCCGTCCCGGTAGGTGGCGCTGTGATCGTGTGGCTGTAAAGTTTCATACTTAAATGTAATTCAGAAATCAAACTCATCGCGTCACATACCGGAACGGGCAGAACCACGTATGCAGGGCCAGCTGGAACTTGAATAAAATTTTGCAGTTCTGATTATTATTACTAAAGATATACGTTACCTCGTCTTAACGATATTCCACAAGTCCAACCCGATTGAGTTATACTAGGCGTAAGTAAAGTGGCATGCCGCGCGGTTAAAACCATTAAAACATAAAAAATTAATGAAATACGAAACTTATTTGAAAAATGGTCTTTTCTTCCTTCCTCGTTCCTATACTTTCTATACTCCTATACTCGTTTTATATTCTACACTCGTTCACAATTTCTGCCAATATAATCAAATCGAACTTAGTCCGACAGTACCTTTTATTGGCATAACGTATTGAAATAATCGTTACGAAAACAAAGCTTTCGAGTTTGATTTTTAATGCATGGTTAAACATTTTATTGCACTGGAATTGTAAAACGATTTAAAAATAATTAAGACGAAAACTTTATACGGTACTTATTTTAACTTTAAAGTTGTAAAATTAAAAGGAAATATTTTTTTTTTATTAAAAATTGCAAGGCCCATAGGATTTAAAATTTTTATATTATAAACCTATGTTGTAAAGTATCACACTGAACTGTAAGCCATATTATATCAACAATCTTTATAATAGCTAGAGGAAAAAATTTCTTTGAAAAACTCAAGAGATGTTTTTTAAAGTTTATTCACATTCAATTTAAGGTATATGTGCTATTTTTATGAATGACTTTTTGCCATCTTTATGGCAGTGACATGATCCCGTTGCTATAGAAATTTTGGGACTTCTGAGCAAAAACCGCGACAAGTAGTTTTAGCAGTTCTCTCTTGATGTTAACCTGATAGAATAAAGAATAAATAATAAGGAATTACAAATAGACCGAGATAGGTGGAAATCTGAAGGACCAAGATTAGGGTTATGTGGCGGATGCATTAACACCTCCCAGCCAAACTCTTAATTTTTGCTGAGTGGCTAAAGATGTGTGTGGTTTAGCGTCGTCGTGATGAAAGACACCCGTTATATTAATCAATTCAGATCTTGTTGGCACACCTTGTTCTCATCAGTTATTGGCATTACAAATCCGAATCGATGGTTGTGCCCGACGGTAAAAGCTCATAATGAACAACGCCCTTCCAATCCCACCATACACACAGCATCACCTTTTTGGCACAGTTTGTGAAGCCAGACCCACATATGACCACGACCTTTTTCGCACGTACTTGTAGTACGTGATCCACTTTTCATCACCTGTTATCAATCTCTTCAAAAACGGTTCGGTTTAATTACGTCTCAATAAATAATCGCAAATGAGTACACGGTTCATTAGGTTTCTTTCAGTGAGCTCGTGTGGCAGCCAAATATCGAGCTTTCTTGTGTACCCAGCTTTTGTCAAATGGGTCAAAACTGTATTGGGGTCAATTCCCAGTTCTTCAGCTGTGTCTTAACTACTGATATGCCGATCTTGCTCCACTTTTTCAAAAATGGCGTCCATTTTATCCGTAATACGACGGGGCGACCAGAGCGAGGTGCATCTTTGACATCAAAATTCCCGGATTGAAAACGCTTAACCAACTTTGTGCTACTCTTACAGACACTGCATTAGCTTCATAAACGTCAAAAATTTATTAGCGGCTTGCGTTGCATTTTTTATTAGTATTTTTATGTATTTTCTCAAAATGTATCGAATATCTTCATTAGATTCACTCATTTTGAAAGAAAGAAAAAGAAATGAAAAGTAGCGGGAAATACATTAATTTGTTTCTTTTCTGAAATGTAACCTTTTTAATTTCATGGCAACCAGCCACATACAAATAGTACAGCCAAAGAGATTTTTTTACAAGTTTACAAATACTATCTTCGAAAAGAACTTCTTTGTTGAACAATGTAACGTAATTGGAAACTGGGTTATGATTTTATTATCTGCTACGAGTATTATATGCAGTATTTATAGATAATTTTATGTGACGAAAGCACCCCATTCCGTAAATTCATGTTTCTGATATTAGTCTTGTAGACAAATTTAAAACGTAGAATTAATCAAAAATTTATGCGAAGTGCATTCCTAATGTAACTCAATACTTTGCCGAAAGTTGCAAACTTAATGATTTCAAAAGAATAAATAATCGTAGTAATAAAAAAAATAGTTTTATTTTAGACTAGCTCATGCCCGCGATTTCTTTTGCGTGGATGTAGATTTTTTAATATCCCGTGGATATGTCCGTCTCCATGATGTAGGCATCTCCGTGCCGGTGCGGCCGGCTGGCCGGAAGTTCGGTTTCATGGTTGAGCTGTGAAAAGGTAACAAACAGTTAAACAGAAAGATTTCCTTTCACATTTAGTATGGAAGAAAATGTAGTAGGTAATGTACCAAGTGTCTAAGAAGTAAAACTAAAAAAATTGACCGATATATCCATAATTTTTGGGCGATGCGCGCACGACGGCAAACCTCTGTTATAATTATTTATGTATATAGATAGATGTATCAAGTAGCATTTTAGTGGTAACTGCACTTCTAACACATTTAACAGTATAAATCGGGTTAGCATTATAAGAGTTTGTGTTGCTTTTACACTGTTTTCTAGCAACAACCAAATGTCATTTTCATTTTCGCCTTTTCCCGTTGCTTGTACATACTTCTTTAACAGCAGCGGTCTATTGTTAAACCCGCCTTATTACACGACATTAAGAGGTCCCTTTGCACCCGTAATTTCTGCTAGGCTTTTTTATTTGTTCAAAAGAAATGCGGGAAGTACGATGCAAATAACCCAATGCAGTCATACAGCTGCGTCATATTCAATGCTTCGCTTCAGACTCCCTTTTTATAAATCCATTACGTTTGAAACTCTTCCACTATAGTACGGCGTAGGATTTTTAGATGTTTGTTTTCGAATTCTTTGCAGATAAATTTAGGTTTCTTAGACTGAATGTTTGTTCAGCCGATTATTAATATATTTGAATAATTTTGACGTAGTGTTCGATATTAGATTTATAACTGGAATAATTTTATTATTACATTATAATAATAAAATCTTTCAGTTAATTTTCACCCATTTGAAGACGCTCGAATAATTTAAAATTTTTATCACGTATTAAGGATAATATTTTTATGACTATGACTTGGTATTCTCAGCAGGTTTATCATCATTGCTGTCCAAGCGTGTTTTTATAGTTTTAACAACATTAAATTTAGTTTTTTTTTATACTAGACAGGGAAGTACCTATAGGCATAAGTAGCCGTCTGGTTGTGCCTTAAGAGAATCTACCACCCCATCTCATCCCGTGGATAATGTAAAAGTCGACAAAGGGAAAATTAAAACCAATAGATGGGTAGCAGCAATTTCTTGGAATATTTCAATAAATAAACTGCGGTTGCCAACCTGCTGCCAAGCGTGGCATCTATGGCAAAAATACCTCAAAACGAGAGCTATAAACTTTTGTGGCTATGGACTGGTGATGGGCTGGAATGATGATGATGATACGTCACTGATGATGTTTTTCTAGCCGATAACTAACAATCAGGTGTAGCCATCCCTGCAGGATATTTTTTAATGTGATGTCTTCCTGGACAACTTTTCAAAACTTTTCAACCACGGCGAAGACTATCGAATACTGCCAGAAACTTTTAACTGCGCAACAGATATTACAGTGCCACCAGATATTCGGACCCAGGTCCCGCAGCGTGTTTGTCAGCTACTTTAAACACTATGCCTCTTTAACGACCACGTGTAAAATATATTACTACATTTTATATTGTATAACAGGAACTGTTAGCACGTGTAACTGAGCTGGTTAGTATTAATTAGATATAGGTCTTATCTTAAAAAAATGACATTAAAATGTTTTTGTAAGAATAATATTTCTTTTAATAAGGAATTCATTTAAATTCACCGAACAATTTCAATAGCAAAAATATTTTATCGCTTAGATACGCATTGTGAGTAAGAGTCAAAAGGGCTCATAAAACGCTTACCTTAATGGTTATTTAGATAAGAGAGGTGTGATAACAGTCACCGTTAACGAATAAAAAGGTCCTCTGTGATTACGAAAAAAGAAGTTATAAATAAGCCTGTCGAGGTTTGAAGATATTTGTAGCTATGTTTAGTTAAAAATAAGTTACATTTTTGAAAACCATTATTAAGATTAACTTCCCGTTTTGAACTCTTTGAAGGACAGCAAAAGAGCATAGTAGTTTAAAACATTTATGTTTTAAAACATTTAGCAAAACATAATTGTAGCCAATGATTATAAACACGTTAGCAAAAGAGATGCTTATTTATTTTTTATCCTTTATTGTTGACACTTTAATCTAAATAATGTTCTACATTAGTCAAGTTTTTTGTGAAGTGGCGAGTACAAGTACAGTGGACAATGGTGACAGCGCCTTTACAGTGATCGTTTACTCTAAAAACGGTCAAGTATTATTTCGTCGTCGACTTGGTGGGGCTACGGCGCGAAATTCATACGATTCCTCGTAGAATATTTGCAATTACTGTGGAGCAAATAAAACCAGACGTTTAATTTCAACTTAATGAACCTATTTATAAGATTGGCTTTTATTATTCCGATTACGAATATCGATATACGTGATCGTATATCTATATCTATATTCGTGAGTTATATCATCATTCATCATTTCAGCCCATCACTAGTCCGCTGCTAAACTTAGGCGTCCCCCATAGATTGCCACAAAAGTTTATAGCTTTAATTTTGTGGGGATTTTGCCGTAGTTGCCACGCTCGGCAGGCGGGTTGGCAGCCGCGGTTTGTTTGCTCCCAGAAGATGCTACTGCCCACCTCATGGTTTTTATTCTTCCTCTGTCTGACGTCTACGACACCCACGGGGATGACAAGGGGTGGTAGACTCTTGACTAATAAAACCAGGCATAAGGGCTACAATGGGCGGGCTTAATGCCTTGTGGCATTCTCTGCTAGTTAACCCTGGCTGATGGTGACAAAAATATGATAGAGGCTATCTATTTAAAAATCCTACTTACCTAAACCTACATAAATGTATATTTATTTGTTAGTTTTATTTATATAAGTATAAATAAAACCATAATATAAATGATATAAAGTTTATATTTATATATTTAATATCTCTGATTCTTCAGCAAAACTCACCCACGATACAAGAGAAATCCAAGTGTTGGGCAAATGTATATTATAAGCCTAGTGCTTTTATGAATTTATATGATTTAGTATATGTACTGTATTATTTCTCTGTGCTGAGGTTGTCTAGAAGTGATAAAAAAGGCGGTCTGCCTTTTGTAACTTAACTTATATATAGTACCTACTTCGTCTTTATTTCTATATTGGTGTACAATAAAGAGTACAGAAATTGAATGATTGATTAAAATAGATATGTTGTTTCTATCAGAAACAAATGTTTAAATGTTGTTAGTAATGCAATTATGCGTGTCATTATAGAGATAATATACCTATTTGAATTCTCACTATAAACAGAATTTCGCTATACAACTGTGGAAACGAGCATGTGTGAGTAACTAAATAATATTTCGCGTTGATCATTTCGTGGCTAAGTTGAATGTCAATATTGCGTGCAATTAGTGGACTATAACCGTAACACCACAGTCCGGTTGGGGTGATACGAATATACGTAATGAAGTAATTAAGTGCGAGTTAAGCTTTCTGCACGATGCCTCTCTTGTGTGTGAACATGCTTCTGAATTAAGAAAATTGTTTGAACGTTCGTAGTTAACATTTAATTTGAAGTAAGTTGGCCAAAACTAGAAAATCTTTTCTTAGTAGATCCATAAAATTTTATAACAAAATTCTTAAAAGTATGACTCAAGTAAACTGACATACGAGTAGCATTCAAGAATGTTGTCAAGAAGGCATTATTAGAAAAATCGTAATAAAAATTGATCATTACATAGACGACAGAGATGTTTGGAAATAATTCTTACTCTGCATTTGCAAAACCCCCTGACTACTAAATTTATGATTTTATTTTTATGTAATTTATAAATTACATGTAATGTGGCATTAAAAAAAAGTAATACCCCGGAGTTACTTGCCGGTTCTTCTCTGAGAAAGTCTTATTTTTTGAACCGGTGTAGATTTTGACATTCATAAGAGCTTTATGAAAGCCTAAACTGAATAAAGAAATTTTGACTTTGACTTTAAAAGCTATTATTATTATATAGCACAAAATTTATAAAATAAAATAATACATGGATGATAATGAGAAAGCGAATGAGGTGATCGCTGCAAAGCTATTTCTACGTCCTTATATTATATTGTATTTATATTGTTTTGTTATTAAATTTACTGAAAAGAAAAAAAAAATGCTCTTCAGGTTTTTTACTGGTCTTCCTCGGACAGGAGGCATAGTTTTGCGAATTAGTGTAGCTTAAAAAATCCTAGAATGAGTATTATGTAAATAATCCATATTCAATAAAAATTATTCTATTTTTCTTTCCTTATTTATTTTCTAGTAGTAGTTGTTTTGCACAAATAAATTGTACAAAACAATCCAAAATTATTCAATTTCTGTATTTTTTAAATATGGTAACAACATTCGACTGTTTGATTTTTAATTGTTTTTACATACATACTCGTAGAATCAGATACAGAGGCCACTTTTTTCACTCGCGGGAAACGAGCCGTGACGGATGGCGAATTTTTGAATACGAGTTTCAACGTGAGATCAACAAAAATTAAAATTTAATTTCAAGAGCTAATTTACCGAACACTTAATATATTTTTTTTAATTCATATGTAAATCTATAAATGTCAAAAATGAATTAAAAGCGTATAATTTAAAAATATTCAAATTGTAGGAATCTTTAACAGAAGCATCGAAGGACCAAGGAACAAACGTAGGAAAAATAAGTTATAAAACAAAAACCCTAAGTTTTCTACGCATTCCGTTGATATCTATTTCCTTTGGAATATTACTGACCTTCGAGCCACGCAAAACGATGGCCGCGGGTCCTAGATTCGAATCCAGAAACTGGTGGTACTGTTTTACTGGTAGTAGGATTCCTATGCAGGAATCCGTCTAGGTAGGTACCACCCCAGGGCCAGTTATTCTGCCGTAAAGAAGTAGTGTGCAAACATTACTGTGTTTTGGTTTAAAGGGCACTGAGAGCTAGCGTAATCACTGGACATATGAGACTTAAGAACTGACGTCTCACGGTGACGGGCGCAGTGTGGTTTCATACAGAAACGTTCTGGGTGACAAAGCATTTGTTATGGGCAGACGTTGCACTTACCATCAGTTGAACGTTTTGCTTGTTTTGTCAATTTATCAAATAAAAAAAACTAACATTTCTTCAAAAACACTAATCGTAGTTGTCTGGTTGCTTGTGAAATTTATGTCTGTAAAATGAACTCCAGATATAGGAGAAATCCTAGTCATGAGCTCAATTCTTTTAAAAAAAGGTAATAGACCAAGTAAGGTATTGTAAGAAAGTCCATAATTTTCAATGGCTTTTAAAATCCATCTTGATAAATTTTCAGTCGGGCACCGACTGAAAATTTTAACAGACGACAGACGGATAGTTTAAATGGCTTCTTAACAACCAAGGCCATGTTACATAGTTTGTTTACCTGATGTCACTGGGATTGAAACAAGCGAATAAGCTAAACAAAACTGCTCAAAATTTTCGTGCATTTGGGAGCATTACAAGTGTACATTTGAGTGTCAAAATTATATTCGTGAGAAAGTGGTAAAAACCTAAATCCGGGATGAAAAAGTTTTCACGACATTTCTCGACGAACACTGTTTTCCGGTTGAATTAAGCATAAAGAAAAGCAACCATTATGTAGAAAACACGCATCGATATTGGATCCGCGAGTGTGACTACCTGGGCACAGTCACTTCGTATTATACTGTAAAAATAAATCGTTTGAATCATTTATGTGTTTAGCAATAGAATTCTATGGTTTTTTTAGTTATTTGGATGGGAGCCAAAAACTGATCTGAGATGTTCCTGAGCCCCTGACGACTTTGGTAGTCTGGTTTTCAAAAAAGGCTTTAGAGCCTATGAACTTAAACTGTTTTAAAATGAAAGTTAAACACAAATTAGCCTTACTTAAGAAACAATTAGCTGCAGAGAAATTTAATTATTCCTTCATAAAAACGATGTCCATTAAGTAAGTTTTCATTGACAATAAAATCATTTAAAATGCACTCTGTCATACATACACACACACACAAACTCGTGTGAGTTTGTGTGTGTGTGTGTGTGTGTGTGTGTGTGTGTAAATTGCACGCGCGCGCGCGCGCATGCAATTTATAGTACTACTATAGTACTATTTAGTACTATGGGATGAGCTGCAAAACAGCATTGTATGGGATTACTGGGGGGATACAGAACAAGCTGAGCCTTTGAGCTGAGCAGAACATGCTTTTATTTATTTTATAATCTTTATAATGTACATATATATAATGGCAATATAAGCTATTATTATTATTGCCATAGACCACATAGATACCCGTCGCCAGATTTTAAGAAGACCAAAGAGTACAATCTACCACTATGTCTGGAGTGTGTGGACCATAAAAAAGGCTTTCATTCCGTCAAAATTTGGGAGCTCCGGGGATTTTACAACGGGAAACGAAACCGATTCAATTGCAAAAAGGTATACAATAGAGCGACGTCATATTTCCGAAACTCATCACCGCTGCATTGGAAGATGCCTTTAAGCTAGCGGACCGGAAATGATACGGTATTAACGTCAAATGCGAATTCATTACTTACCTTTAAGTTGCCAACGACAAAGGCATTTAGGTAGAATCGCTGAAGGACCTTATCACTGAACTGAATGACCTCAATAGTGTGTCCTAACGGGTAGGTCTTAAAATGAACATGGACAAGCTAAAGATCATGTCTTTCCTCCATGTCACACCTTTTCCGGTATTGCGCAAGAATTTGTCTAAGGATTCTTATTCTTATTACCTAGGACAAAAGTCCCATTAGATCCAACTTTAACCATGAGGTCAATCGACGTATCCAATTCGGCTGGGTAGGTTCAGGAAAACTGCCTTCTTTTCATAGAGTATATCTCAATGTCTTAAAACCAGTATATGTTGCCAGCTATGATATATAGAACCGAGACGTGGCCTTCAGTACAGAACACGTAAGGAAGCTCAAAGTTGCTCAGCGAGCTATGGAAAGAGCTTTGCTCGGCAGATAAGAGCGTGTCTCTGAGAGATTGAATTCGTAACGATGAAGTCCGCGGCAGAACTATAGTAACCGACATTGCCCTTCGTCAGCATCAGACGCCAGACATCAGCAGACAAGACAGCTACCTGTAAGTGGTACATGGCCGGCCACGTAGCGAGAAAACCGATAATCGTTGGGAAAGTAAGGCTCTGGAGTGTTCACTTTGTGCCGGCAAACGCAGCATAACGTAAGCCCTCACTAGACAGAACGACGGACTCCATGGTTTTGCGGGTAGACGGTGGATTACAGTAATTCGGGGCCATGTTTTGTGGCAATCTACAGAGGAGGCTTAAGATCAGCAGTGTACTTGATGGGCTGAGATAAGGATGATGAAGATTTGTTTAGTAGGTAAGTGAATCGTACATATTTTTACTAATACCTTTTAAGTTACGTGTCGCTCGCTTTAAGTTTCATAGTACGCGACTGACCTCGATTCCCGGTGTCGGCACCACTAAAATAGTTACTTGCAATTTTAAGTGCTGATTTACCACATGCTCGGCGGTAAAGGAAAACATCGTCTGGACACCTGCATGTCTGAGAAATAAAAAATAATTTGAAGACACGTGAAGTATGCTAAGCCGCATTGAAGCAGCGTGGCAGACTCATCCGGGCTCCAAAACCCTCTCAGAAATAAAAGGAAACCTGAGCTCAGCAGTGGGACAACTAAAGGCTTTTTATTTTACTTTTATTTTCGTAAGGTACGGAAAAAAGATTGATTTTTTTAATGAAGAGACTGACGAGAGAATAGAAAGAAGAAAGAAAGCAAATTGTACACCAGATGGTAAGTGCAACCTCTAGCAATAACAAATGTTT
The DNA here is from genome assembly GCA_019845155.1 of Luehdorfia chinensis. Lineage (NCBI taxonomy): Eukaryota > Metazoa > Arthropoda > Insecta > Lepidoptera > Papilionidae > Luehdorfia > Luehdorfia chinensis. Next base: position 484,920 of record JAHVAK010000234.1, on the reverse strand, counting down.
TGTCACTTAAAACATTTCTGCGTAGCAGCACACTGCGCCCGTCACATCACAACCTGAAACATCAGGTCGTAAGTCCCATATGCTTAGTGATTACACTAGCTCTCAGTGCCCTTCACACCAAAACACAGTAATGTTTGCACTCTACTGCTTCACAGTAGTATAACTGGTCCTGTGATGGTACCCACCTATAAGGATTACTGCATAATAAGTCTACTACCAGTTACTTAAATTATTACAAATCTCATTTTACTATTCAGACAATAAACCGTACCATAATTAATTGAGCTCTTCTTTAGTTCGTTCGTTAAGAATTATCTACTTTTGAAATTTTTCTTTAATTAGAATTGCAATTCAAACAATTTAATCGTCGCCTTAAAATAGAATTTCTTTTAAAGAAATGTCTTCAATTTCAAAATACATTTAACTAAAAATCACGTGTGTCTTTTTAGTTATAGTTATAATAAAATTATTATTCTCTGGTGTATAAACGGTGCTGGGTCCGGGCACCTCCCATAAATTACCGCCTTATAAATGAATGATTGAAGAATACAGATAGCGCATAGGGCCGCTGCCTGGGAATACCAAAGAGCGCCTGAAACTAGCGCTAGATGCAGCAGTGGGGATGAGGTGTTGAAACACCACCTAGTAGCCTCTCCAGTGATGCCGAGCTCGAACGCCTATGACGTGAAGCTAATGGCCTATCTGATGAAAATGTTGCAGCTGGTGATGCGGCTCCACAAGTCGCGTACCTGACGTGGATGCTGCTATGAATCTCAAAGCTGTAGTGGATACAGATGATGAAGTAATAGTAGCCCAAGAAATTGAGCAGATTTAGAGCACACTGGAGGAGGCAACTTTGAAAATGAGAAAGATAGAAAAACATTTTATCTGTGACTATTCAGGGTGGGAGAATTTCATACAATTCAGATGAAGTTCTTCAATAAAATTATATTTTTAACATCAACATTATGTAGGACTGCGGCAAAATAACGACATTTGACTCGGCATTAGGCTGCAGTGGCAGGCGGATTGAGAAGAAAATCGCAAAGGCAATCACCCGAATCGGCAGAGTCATAAGCTTCGGGTCGGGTAATAAGAGGCTGAAAATTGTGCGCTCTTTCAGGATGGAGTTTGCTGTGACAAATGTAAGTTCGTCTCTTATGGATATATCGCAAAAACTGACAAGGCGCTTAGAAGACCAAGGTTTTGCTTGTCCAATGTCTCATTCTGCCTATTATTGACTATGTTGATGTGTGTTGCCCAGATTTGTCACAACATCAGCTTAACAAATTGGATCGTCTGCTTAATAATTGTATTAGATACATTTATGGTCTTCGTAAATACGATCATGTATCTCCCTTTCGTAATCAACTTAACTGGCTGCCTATCCGGCAGCGTAGATATGTTAGAATACTCTGCACCCTTTTCACAATATTAAACGATCCATGTGCTCCTAAGTATTTGAAGTGTAAGTTTCAATAACTAGGAGACTCTCATGACCGTTCAGTCCGTTCCTCGGGTAATCTCAAGTTGCTCACGCCTTTACACCGTTCTGGATACATATCTTACTATTTCGCCCTAACGGCTATAAGGCTCTGGAACGATATACCTCTTGACATTAAAAAACCTCCCAGTAGGTTTGTTTTTAAAAGTAAAGTCAGGGAATACTTCAAAAATTCGCTGCAAGTATGAGTTAATTCCATTGCATATAAATTGATGTTTTAAGAACGTGATAAAATGTTCCTTCTGTTCCTCTTTGATAATTATCTAGTAGTATATTTATATCTATATTTATATAGTAGTTATAAGTACTTATGCATGTGTAGATATGAATGTATATATATATATATATATATATATATATATGTATGTATATTTGAATGTGTATGTATTGATATAATTACGTATATTGTATTGCTATCTATGTATATATTTTTCTTCTCATGTTGTTTTTTTTTCATTTTAATGTTTGCTGCATCGCCTATCATATGTTTATCTCTGATTACCCTTATGGTTGATTGGGAGAGAATGCCTTCAGGCATTAAGTCCGCCATATATACAACTTAAGTGCATAGAAGTTTAAATAAATAAATAAATAAATAAGACCTAAAACAAAGAATAGGTAATTGGGAGAACTTATCTCTTATACGATGACTAGAAAAGGCTTTAAATCGTTGGAACGACCACAGACTAGTGGACCGGATCAGATCGATACTGTCACCTTTTGGGGAAGCCTGTTGTCAGAGCCCGTCAGCCCCTTTGACAAAAGCTGTAGCGGGTCAATATGCAAGTATTATACCGATGGTAAGTATTATACCCCGTCGTCACAACACCGGATGACGTAGCCCCCAAACTACGAAAGTCCGGGGCTCGATTGGCTACATCGCAACTGATTAAAGGTTAGGTCGCGTGGTATGTCATGTTGTGCTGGCCCAATAATTACAAGACAGAAGTCTTTCAAAAGTCGCTTCCGAGGCTATGAACCGATGGGGTACGTCAATTGGTTCCTAAAGATCAGGTGACCCCAGACCCAAGTAAGTACCGTCCCATCACGTGTTTACCCCGCATGCATAAAACACATCTATTTCGAACGTGAGACTCAAGTAACACCTAAACTTAACTATTTATAAAAATCCGTGTGTGTTCTTATGTACGCACATAAGAAGTTATACTCCTTTGGCGTAACAAAACAAAAAATAACTTCAATAAGTTTATCTCGCGTGGCAATAAAGTGAAAATAATATAATTAAAGGTTTAATTAAGAAGCATAATCAAATTAAAATAATGTTTATTTATAAACCATTAAATTATTTTTACACAAAAACGAACTTGTCTATTGATATTCGAAAGGTTTTTTTTTAATTTCAATAACCTCGCGAATCATCCTTGGTAGGGATCGGTGAACAATTGTAAGGATTTGTGGTTTATTAAATCTGATGTAATGGTTAAGATGATCTAGAACAGACGTCCGTAAACTTTTTTGTCTTGTGACCACTTGCCATATTTATCGGTAAGAGTAGACCCCTGCTTACCTTATATTGAATTTTCCCTTATTTTGTAGAATGGAACATGTCTGTACAAGTGCCAGTCCTCCTGCGCTGTCTTTGCGTGGACAAGAATTTCTACTTAGATGTTATTTAATTAACATGTAATTCGGTGTAATAAACAGAATAAAATAGTGCAATAAATTCCTATTTCGCTACTAATATTTTAATTGCGGAAATTAGTTTGTATACAAAACCGAAGTAATATGTCGGTCTTCTATTTACGTCTTTTTAAGTCTCTAAGATCTTTCTCATAGATAAAGTAGGAGATCTAGCTAACTAAAAAGTTAACATAGGTTACAATTTATCGGAGAAAAATATTTTTTAGAAAATTGAAACATACCCACAGAGAAAATAAAAACGTACGCGGGCGGAGGTGCAGGCATTACTACGAGTAGTTTATAATAATTCTTAAACAGATACACATAAAAAAATATACATTACCTATCAACTTAATTTTTTAGTCGTCGTTCCTATGCAGGAATCTATCTAGATAGGGCCAGACCCTGGGCTAGCTATTCTGCCGTAAAATAGTAGTGTGCAAACATAACTGTGTTTCGGTCTTAAGGGCACTGAGAGCTAGTGTAATCACTGAGCACACGAGATTTAAGAACTGATATCTCGGGGGGGCGGAATGTGGTGCTATACAGAAGGTGACACAGCATTTGTTATGGAGAGACGTTGCACTTACCATCAGGAGAACGTTTCGTTCGTCTTGTCACTTTAACAAATAAACTAAAAAAATCTTTTAAGTATTATGTAAGAAATAGGTACTATATGTGTATGTGGATTAATCAATTCATGGAAAGCAAAAATTAAAGTCACGGCCTGCTTAATTGAGTTCCACTATTGTGGATTCCCATCTACATCTAACAGACCCCTAATGTTCTTTTGGCTAACAGGGACCTCCGGGGGCCGATATAGACCACTTTGGATATCAACGATCTAGAACATGACCACAGCCTACAGACTTCCTAGAGAGACGATGCTTCACATCAGCGATATGTTCTTTTACGATTTTATTGATCTTTTTGTTTGCCCTATGTAAGAGAGACCACATTCACAATCTAGCTTGTATACTCCTGCATCTTGTAGAGGGATGTTACACTTGACAGATGGTTTTCTCGGACAAAACCGCCACTGGCTTCGTGAGGATAACCAGCTTTAGTAAAACGATGCATAGAAACTGCAAACAAAAAATGATGATGATGATGATGTTCTCCTAGCCGATTTCGACCACGGCGACAACTTCCGAATCCGAATGTCGAGAGCCATCAACTGCGCAGGAGATATTATAGTGCCACAAGTGTACGCGCAAACACAGAAGCACTCACTCGTTCCAACCTACCCTCGCCCGATGTAACGCTGATGCGATAAGATCGGACGCTGACACTATAACACACATTTTATGTAGGTATATGGTATGTTTTTTAATTGAAAAATAGAATCTTCTACTACACCATGACCTACCATCCAGTACCTGTCATATTATCTGCAATACAAATGTTGCGAATATCCATAGATATAATTCCATGACATCATACTTTCGAAAATAAAATCATAATTAGTTACGTCGTTTGAGCGGAAGACACTGCGATCTATATGTTTCGCTTCAAAATGCTAGAAAAGCTAAGGCTGTTACTAAATACAGTTCCTAACTTGCATGCTCTCGTATTTCGGCCACGGGCTACCTCTATATTTATGTCTGGCAAAAGTTTGCAATATCGAAGTTAAGTTTAATTAATCAACTTTAGAATATGGGTTTGATATGCAAACAGCGATACGTAACTCTTAACTTTTCATTGATTCTAGTTGCTCAGAAAATCTGTAGAAAGGTTTGAAACAAGTAACTGCCGAATGTAATATTTTTGTTAAATATATCGATAACAAATTTAAACGATATCAAAAATTAAATAGTTATATGCAGCCGAGAAACGTACCACCCTTCTAATAAAATTTATTATGATGTTTCACAACACAATATGCACTTACCGGTAGAGCGTAATTTTGATAATTTCCTGTATATAACGTAGCAAAACATAAAGATTACATTCATCATAAAATTTTAGTTCAATTTTGTACTTTTAATTCCAGAAGATATTTTTAACTTTAAAAATGGTATTTGCTTATTGAGTGACGCCGTTTAGTCTATGTGTCATGTCTCTCAGTACCATAACGAATGAGTAACATTGATGGGAATACATTATTTTCTAATAGAGAGAAAGGGGTACAAATATTATTTATTTGTAGCCATGTAGTTGTAAATTAATGTTAAGGTTGATTCTGCTTCTCTCATGTCTCTGGAATTTACATTGTTATGTATGTAGTATATAGACGCGTCTATGCCGCCTAGCATAAAAATTATTTCCTACCTTAAAATACATACTTGTGTATGTCACAACAAATAGGTATAATTTCATTAGATCGATACAATCAGTTCGGGATTTGTATTTTGCACGCCTAGTTTACTCATAAATATGAACATTATATTATAATTATAAGTACTCATCTAAATCCCAAATAGACGAGAATATTATATATAATAATAAAAAAAAAATACCCTTCATTTAGCCCGGGTGGCATTTAGTTTTCGCGCTGTGGTTCACGGGTTTAATTCCCGGACTGGTCAAATATTTGTGGCCTAAAAATAGGTTGGCTGGATCTGGGCATCTGCGCACCGTCAATTTAATTCTGTTTGCAAAACAAACCCACTATACCTACAGAAAAAAATCTAGTGTGGGGCGGTGTTGAGAAAAAATTAAACTGAAACGTAATTTAACAATATATTTTTGCTTGCTATAGACTGATATGATATATATCAAACTCCTGCAAAATAAATGATTACAATATTGTATGAATTTGCAGTCGCATAAAGTTTGCCGGAATGTGGCATTGAGCGACTATTACAATACAGTTCCTAACTTGCATGCTCTCGTATTTCGGCCACGGGCTACCTCTATATTTATGTCTGGCAAAAGTTTGCAATATCGAAGTTAAGTTTAATTAATCAACTTTAGAATATTGGTTTGATATGCAAACAGCGATACGTAACTCTTAACTTTTCATTGATTCTAGTTGCTCAGAAAATCTGTAGAAAGGTTTGAAACAAGTAACTGCCGAATGTAATATTTTTGTTAAATATATCGATAACAAATTTAAACGATATCAAAAATTAAATAGTTATATGCAGCCGAGAAACGTACCACCCTTCTAATGGAATTAAAGTCTTTTTGGTAAATTGTCGTTACTTTCATGGCCATAGAATTATTACCAATAGCCGAATGAGTAAACGGCAAACAATGACAGTTATTTAATAAAACAAGATTTACAGATTTTATTGCGTTTTATTTTACTAATTTTACAACGACATTTCAAGCACTTTTTAGCATCCATGGTTACGAGAGGACTGAGATTTTTGACGTCCTCATGTCATAGTTAGCCCGCAGAATGAGCTTCCTGTGTCTTGAGGTCTTGGAGTGGTATGTTTTGTTTTTCATTTTATTTCATTAATAATAGGATTCTTTCTGGAATTATTCTTTGTTTATTTCAATTTAAAATATCTAATAAATATGAGGTAAGGAAAGGAGTTACTCCGCAGATATTGATATTGATTTTCCGAAAACAATATTAAAAAATGGAGTTTAACAAGTTAAGTATATTAGTTGGAGTTCAATTATTAGGTTTATTAATAAAAGTGGTCTACGAGTGTGGTCCCTGCCTACACATTATATGGGAAAAAGGCGTGACTATATGTATGTATGTTAAGTAATTTATAAATATCTTGTGGGTTTAAAGCCCTAATGTCAGTCTTTTAAAATTAATTATTACTTCATACTTACTTGACTTAATAATAAACAAAAGGTCAAAAAAAGGTGACAGTAAATTTTATAAACGGAATTCCAATAAAAACAAAGTATAACATAAGTTTGAAATTCTGTAATTTATATTAACATTCTTTAGGAATTTCATTTGTTTTAATATTTTCATTAAATTGAACGTGTAAATGAAATATAATAATTTTTTTAGGCTTTGTTTAAAACAAAGAAATGAGGCTTAAGTGGCTAATTCAAAATTAAACATTTAGATAAATAACGGTTGGCTTATGTTAAACTGTCTCATTTGTCACTGCCTAAACTTAAATGGCAATACAAACTTTATTCACCTGTTAACTGAACGCGAAATATTGAAACATATTTGTCATTTATCAACTTTCTTATTAAAAATATATAAATTAAACACTGGTGTAATGCTGAACTCCTATGCAGGAATTAGTCTAGGCAGGTACCATCGCAGTGTCAGTTATTTCTGCCGTCAAACATCAATATGTAGGTTGTCATACCTACTCGGTAGATTCGACTCATTTAAGTACTGCAGCAGATATCTACGTCACTTTCTATCAGGTTATCCGCTTGCTCGATATCCTCCTCTTCGATAAAAATATCTCTAGGAAGTCTGCAGACTGTGACCATGTTCTGTCCTACCGTATGTCAAAGAAGTCACAGACAAGATTGGCTATTATTATATCTTGAAGCGGGCTTCCCTTAGAACATTTTTCATGCCGCCGAATAAGAAATTTTCAGTTTTTACCATCTCTCAAGTGTAACATCCCTCTACAAGATGCAGGAGTATACAAGCAGGATTGTGAACGTGGTCTCTCTTACATGGGGCAAACAGAAAGATCAGTAAAAACCCGCTTAAAGGAACATATAGCTGATGTTAAGCATCGTCGCTCCAGGAATGCAGCAGTCTGTGACCATGTTCTGGATCATCCCAGCCATTACAACAGATTTGATAAACCACAAATTCTTGCGAAAAAACACCGATTCCTACCAAGGATGAATCGCAAGGCTAAATTCAAAGTTAATTACCAAAAAGGTAATTAACCGGTTTGGGATCCAATTATTAATAAAATTATATCAAAAACCAAGCATACCACTGCAAGACTTCAAGACACAGTTAGCTCTTACTGCATAGATCGGACCATAAAATAATAATAATTAAAAGCTCAAGGTACCCCATGTTAACTATGACATCAAGACACCTGTCACCGCCCTCTGATCATGTCCTCCCGTGACCATGGGTTATTAATAGTTCAAAATTAAACGCGATGAAATCCGTAAAACGTCAGTTTTGTTTTTAAATGTGTATGTGTGTATTCGTGTAAATATAAGAAATCATTACTTACTTCAGTGTAACTTAATTAATTTGGTGATGAAGAGAAGGTAGGACAGCGGATAGGTGTCCGGCAGAGTACAATAGCACCTACATCTTTCCTACCATAATTAATTTTAGTCCTCTTTACTAATATGCAAAAGGTAAGTGTACCTTATTGCTCGCAGTCTTAATTAATTTTTTTATTTCATTATCATCATTTCAGCATATCATAGTCCACTGTTGAACATAGGCCTCCCCCATAGATTGCCACAAAACACGGTCCTCAGCCACCTTCATCCATCGACTTCCCGCAAAACCGTTTATTTATTTAATACATTTTTTTGTTTAATTCCCAAATAATAAATTCGAATAGTATGCGATAACAATCATTTTTTCTTTTCTTTAAAAATATTGCGTGATTAAATATGTATGTAACAAAAAAACTGAAATATTATTGTTAATCCATCAAATATTACGTGTCAACGTCTAATAATCCATGCTCGAAAATAGTTGTTTTATTATGCCACATTACGAAATAATAAATTCGAAATTAGGCTGAACATTGAAATTGATAACAAATAGCCAGTTTTTCTATGCGTTAAAATATAGCGTGATCGAATATGTATGTAGCATAAAAACTTAAATGTTATTTTAATCCATCAAAGAATACGTATTAATTCGTATCATTCTTGAAATTTGTTGATTTTCCACGCCAGTTAACTAGAAGAATCGAATTTAATTTAAATTTGAATAGACAAACCTTCGATAACAATCCCAATTGCCGTAAACAGATCTAAGATGAGCACGCTAGATGACTATGATGACGCTAAAAGATGACGTATCGATCTGGCAATATTGATGCTAGCATGTAGTGTGGGAGTTTTATTGAGCGAAGACCCTGAATGTATAATAATGTTACGCGCTGATTCTGATTCGAATTAATAAACAACCCTCTCCTCAAATTAACTAAATCGATTTATAAACTTATCACTGTTCCTCGTTTCGTCCTTAAGTCCGTATCAACACAGGCTCATTCCAACTTGCTCTCCGGTCGCTTATACAGGGTCATCGGACATTCTAGAGCGCCGAGGAAATTCTTAAAATTGAGATAAACAATGTTCGTGTGAAATCTAGAAACTTCGTTACTCGTTAAGGGAAAGATCATAACTTTCTGGAATATTCGTAACGATAAAAGGTGTTTGGATTGGTGGACAATTGCTTCTGAGATAGCTGTCTGTAAGAAGTATTCAAATTTACCTCCAGTATCATTACAAGGGTTCTCTGGTTTGGTTGTCGGATTTTTAGGCATTTTTTGGGATTTTTGTGAGAACCAATGAAGAGATAGAACTTTGGAGTTTTATCATTTATTTAAAAGTGTTTCAATAGTATACATGTACATTTTTATCTAAAAATATTAATTATAACCAATGTTAAAGCGCTCTGAAGACACCTCCCTCGAAAAAAACTGCTTATCTGAAACTAAAAAAAAAATAGCGGTGTTTTAATCTGTAAGCGTATATCCACGGAATGGACTATTATGAAAAGAAAATTTGAAAATTGGATATTGACACACTTCGGAACAATAAATTTCAAATTTCATGTATTTTCTGTCAACATTTGTTAAAAAAAATAGAAATATTTAAAATTTATAGGTGATAATAGACCATTCTGTGCGTCAAAATATTCTGAGTCGACCCTATAAACTTGAAGTAAATCGGCCAAGCCGTTCAAGCCGAGATATGACGACATAGTATTTGAGATAAACACTTTTGTAGTTTCAAGTACAATTACAACTACAAAAATTCTAACTTACCGTTAATCTGCGATATCTGGTCCATAGAGTACACCTTCCACCTCCTCTTGAAAGCCTTTTCTAAACAAGTTTGTAAAAAAAAACTTTTTTTTGAACCCATCAAATCAGAGAACCTTTATAAGGCGCAATGCAATGAGATACATTGGTGTCATAATAAAAAGTGTTCCAGATTTTAAAGATGTATATACTACATATTTCTAAATAAAATTGAACATCCGATCCATGTGCAAAATTGCGAGGCTTAGCCACTGCCGTTCAAACTATATCTTCGTAGCGGAGCTATCATCACTTGTTGACAAGATATGATACGAGTAGATGGTACAGAGTAAGACATAACCAGCGCTTGCGAAACAAAACCATCCCAAGTACCACTGGAAAAACAACGGAGAACTACTTGAGTTGACTTGAGGAACTTGATACTGTCAAGTGATATGGTGCAGTTGCGACTACTGATGTCAGAGGCCCACATTCGCCTAACCCTAGCTAAGAAATTAGTATCGTAAATGTAAAAAAAACATTAAAAAATCAACGGCAGATTTTGATATTGGTTTTATATTTAAAATTCTTCAGAGACATTTTAGTCTAGTAAAAGCTTTGCACGGATACTTGAAACGCTTTTAGATATTCTAAAAACTTAATTAAAATCGCAGCTTCGCAAAGTGCTTACCTTAACGAGGCTTGAGATAAGAGATACGATAACTGTGACCCTCGGCGCATAAAAAGGCTATATTAAAATCTATAATTTGTTCCTTAATTCAGTTATCAGAATACTTAATGTTTTCTAGCCGTTCCTCAAATACCTCTGAAATTAATCTGTTATTGTCTACTCTATTGACTTGCAAAAAGTCTGTTTATGTATGAACAAAAGAAAAAAACACTTTCAATAAATACTTTCTTTTTGAATAGTTACTGTTAATCTATGTGCTTTTTAAATACGCAGCAAGACTGCAAAAACTACCGAGGTATTAGCTTTCTCAGTATCGTCGGCAAACTGTATGCAAAGGTTTTGATTAAGAGAGTGATGAATGAAACGGACGAGAAGGTATGGGATGTGCAAGTGGGATTCAGGAGAGGAATGGGATGCATGGATCAGATCTTTTCCTTAAGAAACATAGCCGAAAAATTCATGGCTCATAGTTAATAGGTCTATTGCGCATTAGTGGACTTGGAAAAGGCCTATGATAGGGTAGTAGGGAATGAATTGTGGTCGACATGGCATATGTATGGGGTGAACGGCATCTTGATACGAGCACTGAATTAACTCTATAAGGACTTCAGTGCTTGTGTCAGGATAAATGGGGCGTACACAGACTGGTTTAACATCGAAAAGGGTTAGACAGGGATGTGTGGCTTCACCGTGGCTGTTTAACCTATTTATAGACAATTGCTTAAAACATTTGAAAGAGAGTGTGTTTGGATTAAGAATGAATGATCTGAACGTTAAATGCCTCCAGCACGCCGATGATCAGGTTATGTTAGCATCATCGGAGAAGGAGTTGCAGGCGATGGTTAATATTATGCATGATGCTTTACAAACCAAATGAATGAAAATGAATGTAGACATGACGAAAGTAATGGTTTTTGAAAGAGAAGAAAGTATGTCGGATTGCAAAGTTCTGATTGAAGGAGAAAGAGTGGAACAAGTAAAAGAGTTTGTGTACCTGGGTTCTAAATTGACGAGAGACGGAAAATATGACTGTAATATTGAGAGAAGAGTATTGGCAGGAAATCAAGTGAATGGGGCTCTGCAAATCTTTATGAGTAGCCAAAACGTATCTAAAAAGGCACGACTGGCTGTACATAGGGGGGTTCTGGTCCTCACACTTATGTATGGTAGTGAATGCTGGGTCTGGCAGAAGAAGCATAAAAATAAGATTAACGCTGTGAAAATGAAAAGTTTGGGAAGTATAGCTGGAGTAACTTTGATTGACAAAGTGCGAAACAGCGTGATAAGGGAACGTTGCCGTGTGGTTGAAGATGTAGTGACAAAGATAGAGAAAGGGATGCTAAGATGGTTTGGACACGTAAAGTGGATGAATGAAAGGAGATTGACAAAACAGATTTATGAGGCAAGTGTGAGGGTGTGGGGAAAGTCGGTAAGGGTCGACCTAGGCGTACGTAGCACAATCAGATCGGTGAACTTTTGAGGAAAGGTCACGTTAAAAGTACCCGCAACCTTCGAGCGTGTATGAAAACGCTAATGAAAGTAGAAGGAGCTAAAGATGCATGCAATTGATCGTAGCAAGTGGAAAGATGTGGTCTCTGCCTACCCCTATGGGAAAGAGACGTGACTGTATGTATGTATGTTTAAATACTTATGTTAGAAGTTTATTTATATATCAATATTGCCATCAGTCTCTTACTTTCCAATTACTTGACTTCAGTTGGTTCAAATGGAGGACGGTACATAGATAGCTGTAAATATACGAGTATGAACATATTGCATTCTTTTATTTTCATCACGAAATATATTTACGACATCGAAAATAAAAAGAACCCTCACTTATTATGTAATGAATTAAGGACGAAACGATATTTCGTATGTCGAACAACAAAGAAACTTTTAATTTATTATTTGCGAAAAGTTGGCGGCTTCGTTGAGGAAAAAAATATTTTTCCCGGAACATTTGCAGGAATTAATGAATTTTAACTTCTAATATATAAAGTCACCTGCATCCATTTATACGTCGACTTCTAGCAAAACCTTGTAGGTCGTCGAACCATCTAGATGGGGGGTCGCCCACACTGCGATGACTAAGAGACTACTCCAGAACCTTTCTTCCCCAGCGGTTATCGGTTCTACAAGCTATATAACCGGCCTATTACCATTACAGCTTGCTAATCCATAGGGCTTTGTTGTTTACTCCAGTTCTGCTGCGGATCATTGTGATTTTATCATGCCAAGAAACTCTGAGCATAGCCCTTTTTCCATAGTCCTCAGAGCGACTCTGAGCTTCCGCATGTGGCCTGTAAAGGACCACGCCGTGGTACCGTATGTCATTAATGGCAATACGCACTGGTTGTAGATTTTTCTTTTGAGACGTAGAGGTATACTTGATGAGAACACTGTACTGGTGGTAGGATTTCTATGCAGGAATCCGTCTAGGTAGGTACCACCCCAGACCTTATTCTGACCTGAAGCAGTAGTTGCAAACATTACTGTTTCGGTCTTAAGGTCACTGAGAGCTGGTGTAATCACAAGGCATATAAGACTTAAGAATTGATGTGTCTCATTAAATATTCTGGTTAACACAGTATTTGTTGTGGGTAGGGGTTGCACTTCCCTTCAGTTGGACATTTTGGTCGTCTCGCCACTTATCCGATGAAAAAGACCCTTAAAGATCGTTGTCACACATAAGGACTTAGATTGAAAGACTCGTTGCCAGAAATCAGGTGTTCGTTTATTGTCACTTATCACAAGATATGCAGAAGTGTTATCCTGCTTCTGATATTTTGTGAGAGCATGGTACTTCTGTAGGACCGATCCATTCTAGTGTCTAAGGGTATCTAGTGTCGACGTGCCCATGCCGTGTAGTCCTCAGGTTAAAGAAAATGGAGTTTAAGAAATGCATTATTCGATATACTATCAATATTAATTGCATGTATTATTTTTGATATTGTTCATATTTTTGACAAAATTGTGTTTTATTCTTTGCACTTTATGAGAATACTTAATTAAAAACTGAGCACATTTTCCAACCCTTGTAAAACCTTCTCTTAGAATGTTTTTACTTTAAGAACTCTTGAATAAGAGATACTGTTACTTCCACATATGGCGCCCAAAATGTATTACTCGTATCAAATACCAAATAATTGGTAATATGGTTCATTGAATAGTTTATTTGGTCATTAAATATTTTAATACGTTTTTTCACTTAAGTCAGAAGTTATTATACTATTATATGTTTGTTATATTCGTTGATACAGACTAAAGCAACGATATCGAATTAGTACTGAACATTGATAGTATTCAGCTAGCTAAGTGTAAAGTCAATAGCGCTCGCAATTTGTGGATGTTGACGGTAAACGCCGATACCATTGGCCGGTGAGGACAAGAGCCACGAATATGTAATGAAGCAATTCAGCGCACCGAACATCCTACTCATTGCGCCTTTGTACTCGTGAATTACGCTATAGTCTAGGCACTTGCGGTTTACATTTTAGGTGTAAATTGTCTTAGGTCATTTATACGGTGTTGGGTATGCAACCTTTATCGCTGATTAGAAAATTTATTTTTGTTGCGATGAAATGATAGAATAGCGGGACGATGTTTAATTATAAATCGCAGCGAACTGACATTTTTTTCAACGGCATGTATGTACATATTTAAGCCAATGAGAGTTACTGATAAAAACTATGTTTAATTATTGTTTTTAAAGTTCTTGAGACTTGTACTGATGAAAATATCCTTCCTACAAATTCAGTCTTAATCTTTTTTCCTTATGGTATGGATCTAAATCAGTCTCCATTCCCACCTTTACAATACATTTAATTTAAACATGTAAGTTGTTTTTTCTTGCACTTTGATCTTAAAGGTTTCCCATGTAATTTAGCGTTTTATGTAAGCATTTAAAAAAGAAACCGAAGTCTTTTTATCAAATGAAATATTTCGGCAAAAATATCATGATGAACTTCCTTGAAGCTACTATAATTACAGTGTTTAGTCATAGAAAACCTTATTTCTTCTACAGGAAGAATATTATTCAGTGTAATTTCAATTAAATCCGAAAGCGTTACATTTTTGATGACAAGATCTTCGCTTTAGAAGGAAATCAAAACACAAGAGAATAAACTGTACGCTGAGGCATTTAACATCATCATCATTGTAACTTATTAAGTCCATAACTGAACAAAGGCCTCTCTTAGATATAGGTCGCCAGGAACAGCGGTCGAGGGTTTTTTCATCTTTTGACTTCCTGGAAACTAGAAGGTCATCTAACATTCCTTTTTACGACACGAAAACCATTTTTCCGATAGTCTAGTTAATAGAATCAGGCGTACTTTTCGGAAATCCATTATAATGAAGCAAAAGGATGTTAATTTGCTAAAATCCGCAAGCAAAATATAAAATGGTGTATATTACCTAGTTTTTAAAAAGTAACGCTTTTTCACGCTACTGTGGCATATTCACCATTTTATACTTTGCATGTGGATCTTAGCAAATCAACATTCGTTCCTTCATTGTAATAGTCATTAACTTTACGAGTAATGTAATTATTCGTAAAGTTAATGACTATTAGTTAGTTTATAAGTTAGTCGAGGCTAGTCATTGTTATGGTAAAGACGTAATATATAGTAAAGACCTTACTGATCTTATGAGCACACCATTACTCTAGACTCTTCTACGATGGACATGAATCTTTCGGATTGTTTAAGATGATGGGCAAACTGTATTATAATCTCTTGTAACTTTTGGTTTCCTCTTAGCATGCGCTAATATTATTATTTCTTATGTTAATTTAGTCTCGTTGTAATCCAAAATAAAATGCATACTTGATTTTTAATATTCTGGGGATCTAATAAAAGAAAGTACTTGCTCTGATAAGAGTCGTAAGTTTCGTTTACCAGAATATAGCTTCAGAACTTGTTCGATTTCATGTGTTCAAGTAGATTGAAAAAGGTAGAAACTTCGTCGTAGCCCGGCATTGCTCGACCACTGTAACAAAGTTTCCAGCTCTAGTGCTCTACACATATGTATTACCCATTGTTACCGTTGTATCCTGTATCCAACAAAACGTTATTTGATGTTCATTCATGTAATAAATTTTCTGGTTGCACCTATTAAAGTTTAATATTGTATTGTGTAATAATTTAGAATATTACAGTAACAGTAACAGTAACATTGTAATAAAGAGATCGACTTAGCAGTAATATCTAAGAATGGAATAAAAAAAATGTTTTTTTTTTCGGAAAGTCAACAGTAGTTTTGTAGTTTTTGTTTTCGTTTTTATTTTGTAATTGTAATATTAGTCTTAATTTATTTAGGTATTAGAAACGAATGTTTTAGTGAATGCTGAGTTGTCCTATAAGAGATGAGGCAATTAATGTGAATAATTTCTTTTGTGTAAATACTTATTGTTGTACTCTTTGTTGGAAAACCAAATACAAAAAAAAACATTAAAATTAAAACGAAATAGACATTATGTTGCGGCAATTATAAGGCAGCAACATAATAAAACAATTTGTAGATAATATTGAACTATACTTAGTCAGCTTCAACGAGAACCTAATTTCTTAAATAAAATCTTCGTAAAATTTTCGTAATAAGTTAATATTCTAACGTGGACTTTGATAATTGGTATGTTAGTAAAGTTATTTATTTATTTACACTTTGTGGTTACAAGCAGCTACGGCCATACACAATTATAATTTTATGAATGTGATTTTCATTAGTATAATGTATTCAACTTGAAAAATTATAGGTAATCAAACCAACTAAATATATATAAACATATGTACAGTCATCATTTCAGTCTATCACTAGTCCACACCTGAACATAATGCCTCCCCCAAAGATTCCCACTAAAGCTGGTAGCTCCCATTTTTGGGGGATCTTGCATTAGTTGCCAAGCTTGGCAGGCGGGTTGGCAACCGCAGTTTATTTATTGAGACGTTCCAGGAAGATGCTGCTGCCCATCTTCTGGTTTAAGTTTTCCCTCTGACGACTTTTACTAAACCCACGGGATGAGATGGGGTGGTAGATATACCTGAAACTATTTACCGATGTAGAAAATATAAGAAAAACGGCTAAGTAAAAAAAATAACTGCTATAAAGATTAACTAGATATACTATTAAATATTAGATAGAATATTAAATAGAATATAACGCCAAAGATAACGCCTTTCCTCCTGATAAATCGGTTCTTAAGGCTCACATGCCTAGTGATTACGCTAGTTCTCAGTGCCCTTCAGACCGAAACACAGTAATGTTTGCACACAACTGCTTCACGGCAGAATAACAGGCCCATAGGTGGCCTACCAAGACGGATGGGAATCCTACCACCAGTAATATTTAATTAATATAATGAATTGCTAACAAGTAACAAAAAAAGAGGTTATATGCAGACATTGTTTCGTTGCGTTTTCGCTGCTGAGATTACCTCATTATTAAATGGTCGCAGATTGTTTATAAATAAGGACGTCTCACAAACAAAATATAATGTTTGTTAAAATGCTATATGTCAACCGAAAATTTGTTAGCATTACGAAATTACAAAAATTATTTAACAGAAACCCCGGCACTAAACTATGAAAGGAAGATACAATAGATTTGCAAATATAGTAATATATTTTACTGGTTTTATCAAAAACAACTTATTTTTGATAAAACCAGTAAAATATATTAAAAGTACAGAAATATTATTCTATTCCGTTACAATTCCATTTTGTTAAGCTTATAATTTTAAGCCCTTAGAATTTCCATAAATATTCACTTACACTAAGAATAACACAGTGTTTCAGAGGCTTACTATTTTCCAATACGCCTTAGCTTGAAGTTGAGAAAAGTTAACCGTGCCACATAAAGAAATAACACCAGTTTCTGGTAGCGGTCAGATTCGTTCACAGCGAGCCAGTTGTATGTTTTGTCGAAAAGTTAGTTCTCCAAGAAACTTTATAGGATCGTCGTAAGTTTTAAATTTAAACAACATTTATAGAACTTTTGACAATTTCATCGAATTTTATTGAGAAATTCAATCAATTCTAACTGGGGTACCAGCAACCTGCTCCCAAACTCTCTTGCCAAAAGCTTATTACAAGTAAAAACGTTTGGATCAATTCCGCTTAAAAAGACTTTATAATTTTTTTACATCTAAACAAAGCAACCTCTAGCACATTTCGGCGACCCATACAACAGGATACAGTCAGTTTTCCTTATATACATTGATAGTTCAGCTCATTATTGTTTTCATTCCGACTGAGAAGTACTCTGAAATATGCAAGGCCTATTGAGCTTATCAGTCAGCTGTATGATCTTCTTAAATTTGAAAATAGAAGTAACTAATTTCGATGTAACAAACATAAATATTTTACGCTTCAGTGAGGCATTTGCTATGGGCAGACGTTGCACTTACCATCAGTTGAACGTTTTGCTAGTCTCGTTAGTTTATCAAAAAAAATATGCATAGATGTATAAATAGTAGACAACTGAAGTATGTTACGACGAAAAATCACATTAAATAGAGCCCATATATACTCGTAGGTACATAGAAAGTGAATTTTAAACTCGTTAAACTAGATTTGCTAATACCTAATTAATTGCCTATAACTATATTATAATCTACATGATTTTGTTTCGAAACAAAAACGTTGAAACAGAAAAAAATCTTTATAATATTATACTTTATAGTATTTGAGAAAAGTTTGCCAGTACCTCGAAATTTCGGCTGGTTATAATTACAAATACTTATATAGGTTATTATATAATTTGTTTACGCAATACAGTTGTCTGTTATCGTTGCTCTTACCTTAAGACTCATTAAAGGGTTTCCGCCTTTTTTATTGGACTAGAGATTTTACTTTCGAGAATTTAGTCTTAATAGATTAAAACAGTATTGTTTCTTTGCTCATTAAAGTACTACGAGTATTATGTGGTTGCTTAGCTTGTATATTATTAGTTAACATCATCTTAGAGTTTAGAATAAATATTAATTTTTAAATTACAATTTTTTTTTACATCTTAACAGAGCAACCTATAGCACATTTCCGCGACCCAAGCAACAGGATACAGTCAGTTTTTGTTATATACATTAATAGTTTTCCGTAATATTGTTTTCTTTTTGACTGAGAAGAACTCGGAAGTATGAAAGGCCAATTGAGCTTATCGGTCAGCTGTATAATCTTTCTGAATTTAAAAATTAACATAACTAATTTCGATGAAACAAATAAATATTTTACGCTTCAGTGAGTAGCAAACTCACTGAAACGTACAATATTCATATTTTGTAAATTAATATTAGTAATAATTCACGCATTGAAAAGCGATGTATACGCGAACCATTTGGAAACAATAACTTGATGTATATTTGATTGGACCAATCCACCGTGACGTCATTTCTGTAAGCTTCAAATATTTTAAATATACATAAAAATATCCAATTTAGTGGTTTGTACTATACAAAGAAATACTACAAAAACCTCGAAATTCGGACTATCGCGTTCGCTGCGTGCTTGCGCGACTTTGAATATCTCCAAAATAATTTTAAATCTTCTAATGACCGTCCGCGGGAGGCTGCGGGCCTCCATTCGGACTGTCGACTTGTGTGTCGGTAACTCTGGGCGGGGAGAACCGCCCTGGAACACGGGTGTGTCTTGTGTACGCGGTGTGATTGTCGACTGCTGCGCGCCGCTCTCTACGGCGGTTTACTGTGTGTACAGTATAGCCTGAATCATGACTGACCGTATCGTGGTCAAGGAGTGCTGAGACGTCCGTGTCGTCTAGCACGTTTCGCGGGCGATGTTTGCGTTCGGTCGCGTTTTTGTCAGATCGGTAAATTGCTGCTTTAACCACCAGCGGGTTTGGATGAACCGCGACTTTTTCGAAAAACCGCAGTGATAATTCTCTGAAGTGTTCAGAGATTAAGGGCATTTCACGCTTTGTCGCTTTTTCGCATTGTCGCTGTGAAGGTATACGTTGCGTTGATACCAGCCGGCTTATGTGACAGTACGCAAAAAACGATTTTGTACGCTCTGTAATTTCTTTACATGAAAATTTCACTTCATTTTAGACACATTTAGGATAATTTAATACAGTATTTCTTACTTACTAAATACAAATATTAATAAAAAATGATAATCAAGATACTTATCTGTAATGTGTAGGTAATAGGTACTCAGAGTTAGATAGAACTGACAGGGAGCAGAGCAGCGTCTCTTGCAAGTCTCGAAAACAAAGTGTGTCACTACATACGACATTCGTCATTAAATACGCAGTAACAAACAACCCCACTCTGCTCCACCTCTGACTATCGGATATGACGTGTAATATCAAGAAAGTATGCTTTTTCAAAGTCTTTGATTACATAAGTAACAAGATAAAGATTTAATAATAAACAATTTTATATATACTTATATTTAAATAGCAATATATCACACATGCATAGGCCATTGCGGGTCTTATGCAAGTCCTATAGAGGCGAAGTTTGTGTCTAAGGCACATTTTGCTTGAAGAGCCAGTTTACGGTTATAGTCGGCTTGAAATAAAAGCCGCTCTGTTTCGTACGTTCTCAATGTGTGCAGCGAACGACATCGCTGCGTCTAAAGTGACCCCGAGGTATTTGACGCTCTTTACACAGGGAATAGGGCGTCCGAACAGGGTGATCGTGCCTAGCTGATTATTGCCGATTGTGTGACATCGTTTAGCGGGCTTTGGCGTGCTCCTCGAGAAGTATATCGCTCAATACTATCACACTTTTCTCGGGGTTTACCTCTATTCTCCATTTCCGGAACCATTCGCCTAGGCGATTGGCTGCGGCTTGGAGATGAATCGTTATGCGGCCCTTGTGCTTGTCGGAATAGTACAGGGCCGTGTCATCTGCGAAAAGCGCAAGATTGACTTTCGCGTCTTTGGGAATATCGCTAGTGTATAGCGAGAAAAGTAGTGGGGAGAGGCAGGAGCTCTAAGGGATACCCGCACGGAGAGGACGGCTTGAGGAGTGCGTTCTTGGAAGCGAAATAGGCGGTTAGACAAGTAGGCTCGTATGATGTTCACGAGTCTGTCTGGCACTTTGAAGTGATACAACTTGTAATACAAGCCGTCGTGCCAGACTTTGTCAAATGCCTTTGCGACATCGAAAAATAAGGCCCCTGTCTCTACTGGCTTAGGGCGATCGTGAAAGTTCTCTAATATGTGCTCCGTTAAGCGGTGCACTTGATGAGTACACGAGTGTTCGGGGCGAAAGCCGAACTGCTCGTCTGGGAGAATATTATTTGTAATCGACTGAGTATAATTCGCTCATGAATCTTAGCCATCGAGTTGAGGAGACTTATTGGGCGATAATTAGACGGAATGTTCCTAGGCTTGTTAGGCTTCGGAATGCCTATAACGTAGGTTTCCTTCCAGTCGTCCTGGAAGGAGCAGCTGGAGAGAAGCGCGCTAAAAATACTGACTAATAGACACAATAGCAGCGTAGTTAGACATTTCATCACCATGGAAATGGGCCAAGAATCGATTCCTGAGGAATACCTATTTTTACCCGACTACGGCGAAGACAAGTGATTGATTAACTACACAACGTGTGGCATTTTACTGTTGGTGGCAAAACTTTACCCCTTTTGAGGATATTGCGCGCACAGAGCAGTGTCAGATTTGGCATAGTTAAAGTTTGTGTGGATTCTTCTCCATACAAAGCGAAAAAGCTAAAACTTATATCAAATAAGTGTTACAAATACATTAGATTGAATAAAATAAAACGTACACTATTTAGGTTAATTTTTTACTGGTGGTAGGATTCCTATGCAGGATTCCGTCTAGGTAGGTACCACCCCAGGGCCAGTTATTCTGCCGTGAAGCAGTACTGTGCTGACATTACTATGTTTCGGTTTGAAGGGCACTGAGAGCTAGCGTAATCTGGACATATGAGACTTAAGAACTGATGTCTCAGGGTGACGGGCGCAGTGTGGTGCAAAGTAATTTTGTGGGCGACACAGCATTTGTTATGGGCAGACGTTACACTTACCATCAGGTGAACGTTTTGCTCGTTCCGTCACTTTTGTGAAATAAAAAAATAAATATCATACTGACAATATCAGTACGATAATAGTGCTCGATTGTCTACGTTTGTACTGCCAATATCAAACACATAATACTTTACACCGCAGAATTTACCGCACCATATACCACCATAGAATTTTTAAATGTTGACAACAAATAACTCAAACCTCATTAAGTTCAAATTTAAAAAAAAGAAATTGTGTTCGAATGTCAATCACAGGGCAACCACTAGTATTATGTTAAAAATAAACACATACATTGCTTTAACATATGAAATGCCTTTACTGAATTGAGTTAGCAATAATATCAAGCAGTTTATTTAATGACAACCAATGTATATCATTTGTGATTTAGAATGGTGATATGCAATAAAGTCTATTTAATATTTATATTTCTTATTCAACGAACCATGTTATTAATGTGTATACGCTTATACGGTTAAACTCGCAATATTCCGAAGAAAAGTCGCTGAGAATAAAGATAAACATAACATTTTGTAATTAAGTCACCTTTTGTAAGAAATGAATTACTGTTCCCGTATTGAAAAAGTTGTAAGCATATCATAATGAAAAACTTAGAGCACCAAGAACTTATTATCGTAATCCTTTTTAAAAGTAATGTTACTTAATTTTACGTGGTGATCGCTAGAACGACAGTAACCCTATAAACTTATCTTAATTGTGCGGTACGCTCCGATTCTTGTTAATGAATTAAAAATTCTTTAAATCGAAATCGAGAAGCCTAGTGGAATGTTTTCGACTCCAAAACCCTCTCAGAGTTGAGGGGAGGCCTGTATTCAGTTGTGAGACATCTACGGGCTGTTACTTTACTTTATTTAACGTTATCTGACAAAGTCATAAAATTATCTCAAATCTGTAAATATTTTGGTTGATTCCAACTATAAAATAGCCATACATCGGTATAGGTCACTATTAACTTTGGTTCGACTGTAGCGTAATGTCACGCTCTCACAAAGTTTATGTCTTCGAAGAGTTACTTGAATATACTAAATCGGATTCAAATAAGTTCTTAAACTATTATTCAAGAGAATAAAATTGTTTCGAAGATTACTTCTTTATTTACACTCAATGGTTTAACTTGTAATGCTTTATCTATACATGTAATGAATCTGTAAACTTCACGTGTCTGTACATATAAAAATTTTGGGAAATAAATGATTAAGGGCCGCTAAAAATAAGTAACTTAATACATTTCCATCATTATTCGAAAAATCTGTCTGTCTGTAAGAAAAACATTTAGTCTTTGTTTTATTAAAATCGGTTTATTCTATAAAAAGTTATGAGTATTTGAAGTTTACGAATTTGTTCCATGTTGACGATGAGTCATTTAAATAACCTAAGAAAGGGTAATAAAATACGTAAAATAAAGTTTTATGTTATTAAACTAACACCTGAAACTGAAACACAGCAAATGAAAAAATATTATCATATTTTCTTACAAAGAATATAATAATTTATGTAACTACAATAGTTAATTACGTATTTTTGCCATCAAAGTTAATAAGCATTATCAATACATGGCGGTGTTGTGCAAATAACCGTTGTATGACTAAGAGACACATTTTTTTAAATGTGTTCACCTGGCCTAGAAGTTCAGCTGTACTATGAAACTCTATTTATAAATACCAAGTTTCGGTTAAACCAAACCTGGCTGGGCCCGCGAGCACAGCTATCCGAATCCGATAAAGGTATATATATATCTAGGTATATAGATATAAGCCACAACGGCTAGCAGCAAAAACATCACCGAAATTATATCAAATATTTGTCTTTAAGTCTATGGGTGCTAAATACTTGTATATGTATATCTTAAAACTCTGTATGTTATCGATCGAATAGTCTGGTAAAAAGGTTTATTGCTCATAGCAATTGGCACAAACTTTGGGAATTTTTCGTAAAAAATTTAAAATTTGTTTATTTATTATATAATTGTAGTGTTATTTTTATGATTATAGGTTAGTTGGTTTGGGTTTACATATGTTTCATTAACTGTAAATACTTATTTTAAATTGTGTTGTAAATATGTACAAATAAATAAAATTGTAGTGTCTGTCTGTGACTTCGCAATAATGTTTTTTCTTAAACTCGTATAATACATATGAGATTAAAAAAAAATAATAATTTGCGCAGTACCAAAACCCAAACACGCGTTTTTAACATTTGTTTGTGTCTGTTTGTTTGTCCAAGCTAATCTCAGAAACTTTCACTGGCGGGGAACTTTTCAGAGTACTTTTTGTTTCAGAAATATTCAGGGTTTCTGCTTAAGATCTGAAAAATTGTAGAAATTTGGGGCTATGAAGATAGTGTGTTACGCGCGTTACGCGCGGATTTTATTTCGTTTGGTCATCATTATTTTCGTTCATGGCAGATTTAATACATACATACCATATAATTACGCCTTTTTCCGATACAAGGGGTAGGCATAGGCAACATATTAGCCCACTTTTCGCAACCGCGGGAAACGATATTTTAATAAGTGAGACATTTTAGTAAGAGACAGTTTTAATTTTTCTCTTAATATCGTAATAAGAGGTTCACAACATTCATAGTTATTTCTTTTACTTCTTTCCCTTATGCCTTGTCTATATATATAAAATTGGAGTGTATGTCTGTCTGTCTTTGATTTCGTAATAAGTATTTTTCTTTACCGAAACTCAAAAAAACACGTGTTTTTAAAAATCATATCTTGTTTGTAATCATATCTCTGTCTGTTTGTTTTTCCGTGCTAATCACCGAAACAGCTGAATCGGTTTTGGCGGGACTTTCTTTGACGGGAACTTTTTAGAGAGCAATATAAGCTACTTTCTATTTCAAAAATATTTAGGGTTCCTGCGTAAAATCTGAAAAACTGTAGAAATTAGGTGTTATTCCCGCGGCTTTAATTTGAATTTTGGTCATCATTATTATCGTTCATGGCAGCCAAATATTTCTCTTAATCCATACATAATATTATAAATGCGAAAGGAATTCTCAGGCACAGACCCTCTGTCTGTTTGTTACCTTTCACGGTTCAACCACTTACCAATCATGACGACATTTAGCACAGAGATTGAGATGATGAGAGATTGAGAGCTTGCATCCTGAAGACGGACATAGGATACCAGAAAATCAAACAGCTTTCACGGGATATTTGAAAAACGTATATCCACGCGGACGAAGTCGCGGGCATCAGCTAGTACTAAATAATACTAGAGAATATCATACGGAGTTATATGGCACGTATAACTTGATTTCTTTGTTTTTATTAGCTCTTAGCCAATAAGTGTCCGACAGAAAAATATAGCACCTACCTCTTTCCTAACGACGTGTCGTTATGGGCGACTAAGGTAATGTACGGACAGCCTTTATTCGTGTAGAATAACACCATAACCTACACTGCCGTGTACTGCTCGTGGGAATACAACGAGGAGTAAGAATTTTTTGACTTGTACCGAAATGGCACCGACGCGGTGGCCCGTCACGTCTTGTTTTTCGTGAGGGCGAAAAGTAGGCTACGTGTATGGCCTCTGCGTACCACTTATATGGAGAAAAGGCGTGACTGTACGTATGTATGTCTTAGCTAAAGACTGAAGACACATAACTATTCATAATCTAATCGCTTGACTCTGTAATATGCTCTGTACATTCATCTGCCTAATCTGAATCCATTAGACGGAAGACAGAATGTTAAATTGTTGGTTACGTTGCTTACTTTCCCCGTCTTAAGCATACTAAATGTGAATAGTTTAGCGTAATAGATATGTGGGGCTTAATTAGCCGTTGTTTATCGTGTTTTTGGATTTTAATCGTGCTCATAAAGTTCTATCCATTCATTCCATTCTATGTAAGAAGCCTAAACGATAACGATTGCAAATATGTTCTTGTTTGTCTGTGGTTCCATGTCAATTACTTAGTGATATAGTTAATATGAACTCTTTAAAAACTAGGTTATATACGCCATTTTCTTACCGAGTGATACCTTTTATATATCATTCATAAGCGAACGTATCACGATCACATCAAAGACGTTTTCAGCAAAAATAGCCGCCACCGACAAACTCATATGAAAACGCTCATGCAAGTAGAAGAAGCAAAAGATGTCTGCCTACCTCAATGGGAAAATGCATGAATGTATATGTCTATGTAAATGATTTCAGCTCATTGCTGAACAAATGAAGGTTAGTGGTTAGTAGTTAGTGCTATAATTAAAGTAGTTATCAAGCGTGGCAGGCGATTTGATAACTGCAGTATTATCATCTTTACAAAAGGTTTATGATTAAATGTCATGATCAGGGAATTTGCCACCTAAATCGGTTAAGTAAAGTAGTACAGTAACAGCATATAAATGTCCCACTGTTGAGCAAAGGCCTCCCTCTCATTTCTGAGGGGGTTTTTGGAGCGGGGAATAGTCCGCCACGCTTCTACAATGCGGGTTGGCGGACTTCGCATGTCTTCAAAATATTTCTATTCCTCGGATATGCAGGTTTCCTCACGATGTGGTTCTTTACCGCTGAGCACGTGTTAATCAGGACTTTAAATTTTAGAACAATTTTAGAGGTACCGGCACCGGGGATCGAACCCAGGTTACTTGCGTGTTATGAAATTAAAGGCGAGCACCCGGCCACATAGCTTCCACGGCTCAAATCGGTTAAGAGGACATTATAATCTCTATGAAGGTTGCCTCGCTAGACTTTCAGAAATTGAATAAATAACTTCACAACGTAGACTCAAACTGTCAGCAACGTTTTAATAAATAGTACATTAAAACAAATCAAAAAATAAAACGCTTGCAAAATTAATTATGCTGTCATGTAAACGTTTTAGGTAGCGTAAGTTCAAACCCAGGCAGCGATTTATCTTTGAGACTACCCTAGCCTCTTCGTGTCGCTTACAGTGCTGTACATGATTTAGTATTCTCGTGTTTTGTGTACGTAAACAATAATTTAACACTATGGTAACTTCTTTTCTTCATCCAATATTTTATCTATTTCTTACTTTCGTTACTCGCAGAAAATTTTAAAAGTTTATGTAATCTAAAAACTTCGAAACTGTTGCCTTTTTGTATTTGTGTCGTTTGAAGAAGGGAAACAAACATTTCTCTCCGTAATACATTTTTTGCATTGATAGAGCCGTAGCAGGGTCCGGACGCTCTCCTTAAATTTCATAATAGAGTGAACTGAATTATTTAATACATTGACCCCCGGAGCTCGTACCACTAAAATTATACAGTTTTAAGTACTGATTTACCATCATCTTATTCCATCATCGTCTCAGTAAACCTGCATGTATGAGTAATAAAATGTGAAACCCGCCATCTCACATTGGAGCAGCGTGGCGGACTATTCTTCTCAGCTCTTAAGCCCTCTCAAAATAGAAAAGGCTTAAGGAAAGGAAGTGCTCAGTAGTATATTTTTTTATTTTTTTTTTATTGTATAAAGTGACGAAACGAGTAACACGTTCACCTGATGGTAAGTGCAACGTCCGCCCACAACAAATGCTGTGTCACCCAGAATATTTCTGTGTGACTCCACAATGCGCCCGTCACCTTGAGACATCAGTTCTTAAGTCTCAAATGCCCAGTGATTACGCTAGCTCACAGTGCCCTTCAAACCGAAACACAGTAATGCTTGCACACTACTGCTTCACGGCAGAATAACTGGCCCTGGGGTTGTACCTACCTAGACGGATTCCTGCATAGAAATCCTACCACCAGTATAGACTGTTAGAGTTCAGACTGTTACTTTACAGTTAGAGTATAGACTGTTACTTTACTTTCCATTTATTCAGTATGGAAATGTGGAATAAGTGAGTGCGCAGTTGATAACTTGTGCCACCGCCGTGGAAGAAATCGGTCAATAGGACTGTTTAGTCATTCCATAAAGTAAGCATTCTTGAATTAAAATAAGCGTTATATTATTAATTGAATTTTTCTTTGGAAGGATGTTAACTTACATCAGTTATCCTTGCAACTAATCTCTTGTTTCTTTACAAAATATTGAACAAGAAGTTTTCCGATATAATCTTTAATAATATTTACATTCGTTGCCTTCAAGTTTGCCGTTATTCGATTATAAAAACTTTTTACACAACCCTTTCGAGAACCAACTTATGTTGACACAGTTCTACCTCTAGAATTGGTTATAGTAATAACGTATGCAATCCTACACACCCTGAAGATAGTGACGGATCTTATCGTATGATTAAAAATAAGCCACTGAAACATGTTTTAGATAAACTCTTGGTAATAGGTCTTGGCTATATGTTGATTTTATTATTTTGTCTCAAATTGATATGATCCGTCTTGTGTACACCTTCTGTTTAAATACGCATTACAAAGTAAATTAGCATGTAAGTAGCATTTTAATATGTTATATTAGGTATACTCTTGAACATAAACCTTGTACATAAACGTTGTAAATCAAATATATAGATATAGTTCTTACGTAGCAGATACTCAAGGTACATCAATTTTAAGCGTCAGACACAATTTGATATCCTATACATTATTAACAAACAATACCCTTAATCGTATTAATTAATACAGTTTGTCAATAACACTGCCTTTCTTCTGCCGAGTGCTCATCGATCAACTTTCGTTAATAAGATTCTGTTATAAAACAACACATGAATCTATGGAACTTTCGGTTTTAATATAAAGTAAAGTAAAGTAACAGCCTATAAATGTCCCACTACTGAGCACAGGCCTCCTCTCATTTCTAACAGGGTTTTGGAGCTGGGATAAGTCCGTCGCACTGTTCCAATGCGGGTTGGCGGACTTCACATATCCTCGAAATATTTCGATTACTCGAAGATGCAGGTTTCCTCCCGATTTTTTCCTTCGCCGCTAAGTACGTGGTATATCAGCACTTAAAATTACATACATAAATTGCACATTTACTAACACTCAGTCAAGGAACAACTACCCGTAGGCCATATCGACTACGAGCCCGCGAACCTTAACGCTTAGCCACTTCTACTCGCATAATTGAGCCGTAGAAATTTTAAAACGTGTTTTTATATTGTTTGTTTATTTACATTTCTTTAAAATTGACAACAAGACTGTGAAGGTCCAAAATCTGTTGAAGGACTTTTTCCTTTTTTTAATAAGAGAAAGTGACAAGACGAGTGAAAGTTTCACTTGATTTTAAGTGCAACGTTTGCCCATAACAATGTTGTGTCTCACAACACTGCGCCCGTCAAAGTACGTCACGGTAGGTCGTTTCGAGAGGTAGACTTTTGTATGGGGACAAGAATGAAGAGTATTTTCTGTGGGTGATGTCTTCACTGTGGCAGAAATTGAATATGCCATTTGCTCTTTAATTTAAGAGATGGAGTTGAAATCGACAGCGTAAGGAAATTTGCTCAAAATCAGACCGAACTATAGAATATCCATCACACTCCATGTATTCCGTTCGAAGACAGTTTGTTTTTGCATTGGTGCTAAGTGTATTTAAACTTTTAAGTTTAGATCATTTTTTATATTCCCTTATTCAACTATATGCAAATAACTTATAAACTGGTTGTTAATGAAACGTGATATAGTGTTTATCAAGCTCGCTAAGAATCTATTTCTATAAACATCATACATAGTTCTGTGGAAAATATTTTTCATTTAAATTTGAAAGTGCACATATGTTACTACAAGATGATTGAATAGGAAAGATGGTGATTCTTTAGTTTCTTTTTTATTGCGACGTAAAAGTCAGGTATTCTGACCACTAAGGGCGGATTTCACCGTTGAAACCAAACGCGATCAGTTCAAGCTGAACGAAGTTTAAGCGTTTAATTGAGTTCAATGCTAATGTTTGCATTTCACCAACATCAACTGAACGCGATCAAAGCTAAACGCGGTTAAAATTCTGAACGCCCAATTTTCGACGTTCAGTTCAGTTTCGTAGAGAGCTGTCATTTTCAGTTGCAGTTGTTTATTGTTTGCATACCTATGTGTCTTATGCATAAAAACAGGCTGTTTGATGTCGCAAAATAATAAATACATAGAGTTTTTGTTTTAGATTGTGACGATATTTCACGTAAACTTCGCTTTTCTGAACGCGATCAAAATGGAGCCGGTGAAATCGGTCAGACGAAAACCGAGTTCAAATGATACATTTGAACTAAGTTCAGTAAAACGTGGTTTTATTAAACTTGGTTTCCAAAGCGATCGGTGAAATCGGTTGTAAGTCGCGCGGTCGTCAATTACTGTTTATATATATATTATAAAATTATACCTAAATTGTACTAACGGCTAAAAATACAGTGACGTTATCTGTATGATGGCTTGTTTGTCAAATACGGGTATTTCATTCCAAACACGGAACATTTTATCTTTTATTAACATAATATTTTGTTATCTCTTTACAGTAACATGCGACTAACTAACACATATTTTACACATATTGTACAATAAGTGCTTTGCATTAGGCATAAAACTGTAATTGCTTTAGAACCCGTCTGGTTACGGTCTTGTCAGCAATGATAAGTTTTATATGTTTAAAATGGGTATTCTAGTTATTTGCCTTAAGAACGTTAGACGCATGAAGCGGTTGATAATAATTTGAATATGTCCATATTTGCCTAGTAATATACATTAATATGTACTTACTTAACATATAGGACGACTGCGCATTTATGAAATGAATGTTAAAAAAACTAATACAGTGTGTTGTTGTATTTGGTTTGTATCGTAAATTAAAAAAAAAATCTTGAAATGCGTTTAGCGTCATCTTTTTAGTTAGTGTTAATATTGCGCGCGCATGTTGCGGAGAAATTACGCAGTACATCTTGTTGAGCAGATTATGATTAATTTAGAAGTCACGGCCACGTAGCCAAGTGGTCAAGGTACCTGACTTCTACGGGTCCGAGGTTGGAATTCCAGCCGAGCCAACATATGTGCAAAAACACAACCTGTTGGTTTTCGGAGAAATGTGGTTCAGGAGAAATTGTCGTCCCATAGTCACATCATTTTTGTGAAAAAAAAAAACGTTAGATAATATTAGTCGCCAAATAAACAGTGCTAAATTGAAAATTTGTCGATAAGTACTGGTGGTGAGATTTCTATGTACAAAAATCCGACTAGGTAGGTACCACCCCAGGACCAGTTATTCTGCCGTGAAGAAGT
Source organism: Luehdorfia chinensis (assembly GCA_019845155.1). Classification (NCBI taxonomy): domain Eukaryota; kingdom Metazoa; phylum Arthropoda; class Insecta; order Lepidoptera; family Papilionidae; genus Luehdorfia; species Luehdorfia chinensis. The sequence continues at coordinate 454,082 of JAHVAK010000234.1, read as the reverse complement.
AGTGTGCAAACATTACTGTGTTTCGGTTTGAAGGGCACTGATAGCTAGCGTAGTCAATGGGCATGTGAGACTTAAGAGCTGATGTCTCAGGCGCCCTGTAATACACACACATTTAAGAAACCATTGGACTACGTGCGATTGTCTTTTTAATAAAGACGGTGGAGAATTTTCATCATCACTCAGAATAATTCGTCGCCATTTATTGGGAGAAGGAATCTTGATTTCGTCTGGAATTAGGAACTTCTTTAGAAACTGATATTTAATCACACGCACTCGCTCGCATGATAAGTATCAGACGGGAAATGAGCACATGTGTGATGACAGATACTTCTTGCACAATCTAATAAAAATTGCCATTGATGTACTGACCATATGTATGAGGCTCGTCTTATCGTTACGGTTACATTTTCCGGTATATTCGCAGTTCGTAGTATCGCAAGCGAAATGAAAACTTATTTGTGAATTTTGTTTCGTATGGGCACCCGTTCAATCTCAACAATTGCACAATAACAAACATGGCAGAAAATCTCCCAAAAGATTGTATACATAAAACAGGATTTTTCAAGTAAAACTTATATTTACATACCATCTGACGAAGACACGAGAAAATACAACAATTTTATCTTGAAATATATATTTTTTACTTGTTGGAAATTACGCCGTATTTTCGCTAACACGAAAAGTCATAATAGCATAAGCAGAACAGTGCTGTCACGACTACAGTGATTTTGTGTTTGAAAAGATCTTCTACTATATATTTTTTTCTTTAAAGCTATGTCACCAAGATACGCTTAGTGCAAAAACTACATAGTCATTTAGAGGCGTTAATGAGTATAATGCATTTCAACAATGACTTTTATTATATTTAATGGCACAACATATTTCATTCATATAAAACATTGTTTTCATCCAACATGTAAAAAGTTTCGAGTACTCGGATACTTAACACAGTATCTCTTCAATAACATACATTCCTAACATCGAGCTTTGTGCCCTTAATTGTACCGAATGAAGCAATATTGAGATTGGCTAAATCTTTTCAACTTTTGCTTTTGCAGTTTTGTTTATTGTTACTTTTTAACGTAATATCTCAAAGCTTAATTAAAAGTAAAATATCTAAGTTATAAAATAATAAATGCCATAATATGTTTTTTTTAAGTGAAAACTTTTTCCTTAATTCTCTCTAAATATATTAAAATATCCATATTGAAAAAGGCTTGTCCTGTTTTTCCAGAAATAAGTTAATATTTCAGTTTTATTCAACTTTACTTACGTAGAATACATAAGTCTTAAGTCCACTAAATTTTACTTTCATAGATGATTCAGCTTTCCTCATCGTTGTTTATCTCGTCGCGTTGCATTAAAACCGGATTTTATTGTTTAAGCACCGGATCAAGAACACCATTCGCGGCCGCTTTGTATCCTGGAAAACTTATTTTAGACTTTACAAAAGAGGTTTCACTCTTGGTCCGAGATATTATAATGCCAGCCCGCTTTGTGCATAAAATGTTAGATTTACAGCACAAAGTACTATCTTTAGTAACATCATACCTTCTTTTCTTTTTGTTCTCTAACGTGTTTTTGTGCATCAGATATTCATCATCATCATCATGATTTCAGCCTCTCACTAGCCCACTGCTGAACAAAGGCCTTCCCCATAGATTGCCACAAAAGTTTGTAGCACTCATTTTGGCGGGAATTTTCCATAGTTGGCACGCTTGGCAACTGCAGTTTATATAGTCAGATGTTCCAGGAAGATGCTGCAGCTCAACTCCTGGTTTTTATTTACCCTGTAGGGTTACAGATATTAAGCGGTTTCACTCTTGGTCCGAGATATTATATTGTATAGCCCGCTTTGTGCATAAAATGTTAGATTTACAAAACAAATTACTATCTTCAGTAACATCATACATTGTTTGTGCATCAGATTTTACTTACTTATTGCATTACTCCCGTGTCGTTGGTCGTTTTACAGATATACTACTAGCTACCAGACCCTTAAACCAGCAATTTGCAATTTTGTACTAATGCCGGCTTAAATTACTGTAATGGAAAAAAATCATGTTATTTGAAACACAATTGACTTCAACTTCATCACTTTTTCAATGAGATTTTTAAATGTCATACATTAAAACCGGTAAATAGTAAGGCTTTCACAATACTTCTTAACGGCAAGACAGCTGGTACTATTGATGTAACGTCATCTCTTATGCTTTAGAACTGGTTTTAATAATTTAACATAAGAAATTACTTTAGTTTAAATACATACACTTATCGTAAATAGTTCACATACTTAATCTTTTACGAGGTTCCCAGAATCTCAGAAGAAGGCCTACGTTTGACACAAACTCTCACAAAAATATTTTTATGAAAGGTTTCGTAAAATAAATTTTAAGTAACATGTAGGATCCTACATTACCTCCTTTCAAATCTCTTCCTGCCTTTATAAGAGGCTACCACAAAATCTTACAAACAGCACTATTTTGCTTCTCACTCGATGGATCCTAGTGTTGATGAATGCAGGTGACCCAGTTGACCCGTTAGGCCTACGTAGAGCAGAATAATTCCATTAAGCTTTTATGAAAGTGATAAATCGGTAAGGCTATATTTTGTAATAAATGTGGTTCATTGAGTTCTCCGTTATTACTGCACATAACATATTAAAATATTAACTCATTAGCAGCCTCTAACAGACTACTACTGGGCATAGACCTATCACATATTAAAAGCACTTGCGAGGATCGCTGCGCTCGGAAGACGGATTGGTGAAAACAGTACCACAAAAAAAGAGAGAGTACAGAGGCAACCTCCATATAGTTTGCGCTCAAGCAACGCACACACAGACTTCGCTCACGAACACGGAATCTTATATGTTGTCAAAAAGTCCGACAGCCAGTGCCGCTATTCGCAAAGTTTTTGCTTTCATATTGGCAATCGGGCGTACGATTATCGACAGAAATGCAAAAATTTCGTTTCATAGTCAATTAACAACAACATAATTCCCACATAATGAAAATCTATAAAGTTATTTTTAACTTCTTGTAGTAAAAAAACAGGATAACAATGAAACAGAAAATAAATGAAAAACTAAACCAAAAAAATACGAGTATATAAATTATATTGTTTTATTATTTCAAAATTCTTCTACCGAGTAGAAACTGTTCATATGTTCATAATGGCAATCTTTGAAACAGGTCTCTTTTCGCAGATCATGTCCAATTTATAGAAGATCAATGCAGGGTTATGTCAAGAGAATTCTTCTATGTATTCGGAGTGATTGAAGATGTTCAACTTATTTTCATGGAATGGGTCTGTAATGAATCATTTGGAATGTCTTGACAATAACAAAAACAGTCACATTGGCCCCTGGAAAGAAAATGCTGGAGCTTTGGCTCTATTTATTATTAAATTATAGAATAAATTTGCGCTTAACAGGACGGTGTGGTCGGACAGCCCTAGCTCTACGGCCGAGTGTAAGTATAAAAAGTGAAGTACGTACATGAGGTTTACTTCTGTACTTTCTCTATTTTGTGGCAATTCCAAACGCCGCGCATATAAGTGTCACCTGTTTGAACAATTTAAGAAATATCTCAAACATACCATATATTTGAGATGAGATGATCGTTCCCCCATGTGTGTAGGTCATGAAGTGGTTCTGGAATTTTCCATAGTTGAATTTTAAGTCACGGGAGAAAAAGTGACATGATAGGGTGATCTCACCTCACCACCACTAATGATTATATGTCACAAACACAAACAAAATATAGAGATAATTTACAGAATCTTAAATGTAAATTAAGTACCTCGGTTATGTATAAAAGAAACAGATATAATTGGTAATATAACTGACTAACAGTTATATTACCAATTATATTACCAATTATATCTGTTTTTTTATTTGTTAGAGACCAAGTTTATATCTATAACTGTAATTTAAATTAAGATGTTCTCGGTAATTGTAATTCAAACATTCCGAAGGTTATTAGGGAATCAATAGAAGGACCTTTAGGGTTATATCGAAATGGCGGCAGGTGCAAATAGGACAATTGCCTTTTGATTTAAAGGGTCTCTGATAACCGCTTGGGAAGCAATAAGGTGGTTTTGTGTCTTTATTACAATAGCCCCATAGCAAACAATTTACTGAGAATTAAATGATCTCTATTTGAAATTGTTCCGGGATTTTCTAACTCTCTTGATCAATCGTTTGTGGCTGTAAACACAAATAAAAGAAAGGAATTAATTTCGTAAAAATTTTTTTTAGAAGTAAGCTAAGAATTTTTACTTGGGAGAGCCACGATGTTGCTATGTACTGGTTCACGAGGACCTGTTTAACCTGAGAAGGAAAACGTTCTCACACTAGCAAATTCACGCTGCTGCCTTTGATATTGTTGACGACAATGTGAGTGACACAAATTGGTAAAGGTTCTATCAAAGGTCCATGGGTCCAACTTACACTTTAATTCTGTATTGAAGACGGATGTCCATGACACATATACTACTTATTCTTAGACGACTTGCTTGGCTTGTTTATAAATTTGTCACCATAAGTACATTATAGAATAATGTAGCCGTTATAATGAAAATGCCTCACATATTACGAGATTCTCATTAAAGTTAGATTATTTCCACAAAAAATAATACATTATGTTATACCTAGTAGCTAGGATTCATTATCACGAGCTTGCTCTGAAGTACAGGTTCATGGATCTGAGACTGATTTATTATAAGTACTGGCCAGGAACAGAAAATGTCCACGTCAGGCTCTACTAGGGCCGGACCTTCATCAAGGATAGGACTATTTTTGCAAATAAATCTGATATTGTGTTTATAAATCGGGCCCCATCGAGAATATTTTTTTTCTATATTACCATTCCATATGACAAGAACCTCGTGAAAGCCGAGTCGAAACAGATAAGAATATCTTCTGCTCCTTGGCTCACGAGATAACCGACAGATGGGTGTTGTGCCGACCGAAGCGTGTCGCACCAAAAAAAATCAATAGCTGTTTTTCGTTTGGTCCATTCAGCTGCGAGTTACAGGTTGTTAAAAATGGAAGTCAACTAAGAGAAAATTCGTCTTTGATAAAAACCAAAATGCATTGGAATTGTGAATCGGCGTTTATGGCCGCGGTACTGTTACAGCCAATTACATGCAACTTTGGTTTCGTCGACTCCGTTCAGGTATTTTTGATGTTAAAGATGCACCTCGCACAGGTAGACATGTCTTCGAAATGTCAATAAAATCACAGAAATAATCAAACGTAACCGGTATGTTAGCAAGGCTTGACAGTTCTGTGACAATAAATACTTTTTCTTCCTTTCTGTCTCTCTCTTTGATTATCCTCTGTCAGCTGATGGAACTGCAAGGTCCTTTCATTGCATACCATTGAGCTAACTGCAGACGGGCGCTGCGATTTATCAGCAGTTTTTCGCGTTTTCACAAATTTTGGGGGAATTTCGCCTTAGTTGCTATGCTTGGCAGGCGCCTTGGCAATCGCAGTTTATTTATTCAGATTTTTAAGAAAGATGCTACTACCCATCCCTTGGTTTTAATTTTCCCTCTCTCGATTTTTACGACACTCACGGGATGAGATGAGGTGGTATACTCTCTTTACTACACCGTTATTTTTAACTTGTGGAATAACGTTCAATTTACTAATCAATATTGTATATATCGGCTTTAAAGAAGCCCTTAGCTTTTTACTAATGATAATTTTAGTCCACTGCTGCAACGTAATATGCCTCCCTAATTAACTTCATCTACATATACGAGTATATAAATCCACTAAGAACGGATTTTATGAACAATTCACTGCTAAGGACTTTTGGGGTCAACTCGAAAAGTGACAGTAGTCTTTTCATTGAACTTTCTTATTTCTGTTTATATTTTGAGTATTGATGTTTAATATTGATAGTTTATTATGCAGCAAGTGCTTGTGAAAGTTTACAGTAATAGGAAAATTCAATTTAAGACCAGAATTGTAATTTCGTTTTGTTTCCATCAGTCAAGCAAATCTTCAGTAAAATGGATAATTGACTGAAGATTTGCTTTTTGAGCATTTTGAAACACACATTTTGAATGATCTATTGTCACTCTCGCGACTGACTTGACATTGGCAGAATTAAAAGGAGATTTACTGCTAAATATGTAAACGTTTTATCTATACAGATTTTAATTTAACAATAACTTCTGTGCGAAGTCGGGGTGGGTCAGCTAGTACAGTAAAATTGCCATAGGCGGCATACATTTAAAGAGATTGAGAAGTTATTAGCATTATTAATGTAAAGTAATATACCTTTATGAAAGTACAAGTCTCATAAAAATAATTTAGGAAATCTGTTCTGAAATATATTCGTAATGGAAAGGTTAAAATCACTTGTCAAGCCTTCGGGGCGGCTTCTAATTTGTTTGCTGGCAAAGTTTACCGGATAAAGTAAATTGTTGCCTGTGACAAAGACTTTGTTTAGATTTAGTCGTGGCCGTTAATAAGCTCTTGGTTTGTTCATAGGATTTACATAGCGTAAGTATATTGTGTAAATCATATCTTTATCCGATTTATCACATATATTTTTTCTGTTTAGTTTAAAGATACTAAAATTAAACATCAGCAGTTGCCAACAGCTGTATATACTATACTATCGTAAGGACTAGTCTAGAATTCGAATCAATATCTGTGTTTTGCATACGTACATACATACAGTCACGCCTTTTTCCCATATAAAGGGTAGGCAGAGTCCACTCACGTAGCCCACTTTTCGCCCTCGCGGGAAATGAAACGTGACGAGTGTCGAACCACGTCGCCGTGTTTTGCATAGACGTTGACTTAGTGGGAAGAATTTAATATTATTGCCGAATTAACTTAGTTCTAACGTTTTAATATAGAAGGTCCTGATTTTATTAACATCTTTTATCATCAATCAAAATTACCTGAAAGGCCTATAAATATTTTACTGTTGGTGAAGGTTGAGTGCTTACATTATGCGTAAAACTCTAATCGCCTTATAACTCTGTCAGTCTGTGACGACTGCGGTGAAAATATGTATAAGCCCAATTAGTTTGGATACAGCTTTAAGTATTATTTTCAATAATTTTCCATTTAAAATTGTAAACTGACTAAATGCCTAACTTTTTGGAAAATTATTATCAATAGAGGTCGTCCTGTGGTCAAAATTCGGCTGTAATTCATAATTTTTTTAAGTTCGAACGTTACGAGTAATTATTTTTTAGCAACAGTTTAAAAAAATCGCCTTCCGGCGACTTCCAAAATCACTAAAAGGAGGCACATCCCGTTCAATGCCCCCTTTAGTACGACCCAACCAACCGCCTGCCTTCCTAGACGAAGAAAAGGCAGAATGTCTAGCTGACAGTCTAAAAACTCAATGCTCCCCAAGCACCTTACCGGTCGACTCCGCTCACGTCGCGTTAGTCGACAGCGAGGTCGATCGGAAAGCTTCCCTACCGCTCCGCGATTCCATACCGCCGGTTAACAGCACCGAAGTAGAGTCTATTATTAAAAACCTCCGTCCGAGGAAATCTCCCGGTCCCGATGGTATCACTAACAAAGTAGTTAAGCTCCTGCCTACTACCATCATTCAGCTATTGGTATTAATCTACAACGCAGCTCTGGCCAACGCAATCTTTCCGTACACCTGGAAAGAAGCAGAGGTCGTAGGGATTCTAAAGCCCTCTAAACACCCGTCCGATCCCACCGCATATCGGCCTATAAGCCTCCTCAAGGCCTTAGGCAAGATATTGGAACGCCTACTTCTCGCCCGCTTAAGAGACTTCATGCAGTCTCGAGGGATCCCCATCCACGAGCAGTTTGGATTCCGTGCCAAACACTCATGTACCCAGCAGGTGCACCGCATAACGGAGCACATTCAATCCCGCTTCATACGCGGGCTTCATACCGGAGCGCTCTTCTTCGACGTGGCGAAAGCGTTCGACAAGGTCTGGCACAACGGGCTCATATACAAGTTATATGGACTCGGTGTGCCAGATCGCCTCGTACTCATCATTCGAGATTTCTTACGCAGTCGAACCTTCCGCTACCGCGTCGAGGGGGTGCGATCCGAATCACATCCCATCCTAGCCGGCGTACCACAAGGCTCAGTCCTAGGTCCCGTGCTCTACACCCTTTTCACGAACGACATACCGCACACCAGCGGCGTCGAACTCGCCCTCTTCGCAGATGATACCTGCCTATATGTGTCTGGACGTAATCCAGACACTATCTGTAAACGCCTCCAATCCGCAGCCCGAACCCTCGGGAACTGATTTCGGAAATGGAGGATCGAGGTCAACCCAATCAAAAGTGCAGCCATGTACTTCTCGCGGCGCATAACGCAGCATCTCCCCACCATAGAGTTATTCGATCGTCCAATCCCCTGGGAAAAGACAGTCAAATACTTAGGCGTCCTATTAGACTCGAGACTCAGCTTCGGTCCACATATTAACCGAGTAAGGAACCGAGCGGCGTTCGTCCTCGGCCGATTACATCCGTTACTAAATAAAAATAGCAAAATGTCCCTACGTAATAAAATTACACTTTACAAAGCCTGTATTCGGCCAATTATGACATACGCAAGCCCCGTATTTGCGCATGCCTCCCCGCGTCAAATTCACCGACTTCAGGTAATACAAAATCGATTCATGCGTAAAGCCACGGGAGCACCGTGGTTCGTGCGTAATGCTAACCTTCATATCGATTTACGGCTTCCTACCATAGCCCAATATTTAAAGTTGGCCTCTCGCCGATACTTCGACTCTGCCGCCACGCACCCCAACCCACTGGTTGTCAGTGCCGCCACTTACAACCCCCTCGCGATACACCAAAACTCGACCCGCGGAAAAAGGAGACCGAGGCACGTCCTCGAGGACCCTGACGACGCGACCACTATTGCCCAAGCGCTCTACTCAACACTACACAAACACCCATTATCACCATCATACCGCCCCCGCCGTCGGCGTGGGCGTATCAGACAAAGTTATTCGCGATACCGCCGCATCTCAGGCCGGTTCTCCCCTAGCAGTAGTGTCATAAACAGAAGCGTCGCTGGAGTTTCTTGCGCCATTTCTTCTCCAGCGGAAAACAGTTAAAAATTCTATGGCGATAATCTCTACTCTGCGCGACTGTTTGACTACAAGTTATTATGTGTTGAACGTAAATAAATGAATCTTTTTTAATTCTGATGGTGTCGTTGGGACATCATCGCAATGCCTCGTTCAACTGCTATCCTCTGCTATTCCCTATCCTGTCAATAAGGCCTTTGACAGGGTCTCGAATGCTAGCCTTATCAGCCAGCTTCCTCCATATGGACCGATGGCCTGGATAGAAGACTTTTGACGTAATGGTCTTTGCGATGGTGGTTCTTTACGGCTGTTCGTCAGGCACCATGGTGATTAATGCTGGAGTTCTTCAGGGGTCTGTTCTCTCTGCAACTCTTTTTCTGCTGCACATTAAGGAACTGTTCGAGCTTGGTACGAGTATTTTTGGGTATGCCGTTAGCTCCTACTTTTCAGAATGTATCTTTGGAATACATCGACCGTCCTTCAGTTATTACGAGTCAAGATCACGTCGAACCTTATCTTTGGGCAGTTTATTAAGTTTAAGGTAAAAGCAGCTGCAAGGAAGTTGGGAGTCCTTGCAAAAGTGGGGCGGTACTTTACTCCTGGACTGTTTCAAACCCTGTTTATGTAGGTATCAGGTCAGGTCTAGGCCAGTTATTTTGTCGTAAAGCAGTAGTGTGCAATCAGTACTTTGTTTCGGTCTGAAGAGCAATATAATAGATAAAAGTGTAAATACTGGATATTTGAGACTTAAGACCTGGTGTTTTTGAATGACAGGCGCAGAGTAGTAGGGTAACACAGCTTTTGTTATGGGCAAACGTTGCACTTTGGCATCAAGTAAACGTTTTGCTCGTCTAATCAGAAAAAAAAAGAAAATTTATTTATTTATTTATTTATTACACAGGACATTTACAGCAAAAAAATATATATACATTACAACATCCTTAAATACAATTCTGTTAGCCAATTACAACTATCCACGTTTTACAATTTATATTTTAGGTTTTTAGAGGCGAACACATTTATTTAAAATTTAGTAAAAAAAAAATATATGGTTAGCAGATTTGAGAAATGAGGAAAAAAACTTGAACAATGGTGAAAAAAATTAAAAAACAATAACAATTAATCTAAATTATATAAAAAGAATATAAAAAAAAATATTTACGAAAAGGAAAGAGACTCTGACATGATAATACCTTTAGATGGAACTAGAGAAGATGGTTGGGTATTACCACCAGCTTGGGATCCTATAATTAATAAAATTAAATGAAAAACCAAGCATACCACTGCAAGACTTCAAGACACAGTAAGCTCTTTCTGTGTAGATCGGACCAATAATACTAATTAAAAGCTGAAGGTACTCCGGGTTAACTATGACATCGGGACATCTGTCATCTCAGTCCCCCCGTGACCATGGTTGCTGTAAAGCACTCGAAACGTCGGGTTGCAAATAGTAAAAATTAAACGCGATAAAATCCGTAAAATTAGTTTCATTTAAATGTGTAGTGTTCGCGTAAATATAAGAAATCATTAAGTCCTTATTTTTCTTTGATATCTGGAAGGTATAATTTATATCGCATTTTGAAATTAACCTTGAATTAAATTTTATGGAGTGGGGGGAGGGTGAGATTATTCCAACACTTAGTTGCCAGGTAGCGACAACTGCCGCGAAAGGTAGCCGTGACGTGTCCTGGAACAGCAAGTAAAAACATAGTGCCAAGCGTACAGTGAATGTTATGTCCACTGGACCAGGTAAGCTTTTGATATAAATATTCCGAATTCCGAGGTTTTGTTTTTAATGACTCCAAATAGTGTGTAATTTGAGCCTCGATGACATGTTAAGCAGTTTGCTAGTTTAGTTAAAGCAAAAACGAGCACATGCATTTTGGACTCGCTGAAGGAGCTTCATTGTTTTCGCTAAGAGACAGGATCCATAGGCGGAAATGCAGTAATTTAGTTTTGACAAGATGAGAGTCTCACAAAGGGTTACTCTTTAATTCAAACTTAGGTAATCCCGTATTTTGTAAAGAACCTTTAACCTATAAAAACAAGAACGCACCACACTTAAAACATAACTCTTAAAATTGTAGCAAACCATCTATTTGAGGCCAATTGCGAGCCTCTTCGACCTGCTGAATGATTTCTCTTTCCAACAATATTCTAGGTTGATTGTCAGCTATTTTCTTAATTTGATATCCGGATCCTAATATAATAAATTTTGTTTTAGCTGGATTGAGAATAAGCGAGTTCACTTTAGACCACTGTGTCCTGATTAATCCTGTCTATACTATCGGAAACATCTTGGGGTTCGAATGACAGATATAGCAGAAGGTCGTCAGCATACTTTATCCAATTAGAAAAAATACAGCCTGGGTCTCCAAAATGTCAACTGGCAGCCTTGGACACAGTAGAGAGACGAGCCAAGAGGCTTATCGGTAACCTTGACTTGGTTACTACCAATTTACCGAGTCTCGAACAAAGGAGTAGGGTTGCCAGCGTCTCTGTGTTCTACAGGTTACATTTTAGATAATGTGCGCAGGAATGACACGAATTAATCACCGATCCCCTTCAAATCAAAATCGCCACTTACCATCAGGTGGGATCGTAGTTAACTGTTAGCTTATAAACATAAAAAAATATTATATATTAATTTTAGCTTTCTTGGTTCTTCGTCATAAAAACTTTAACTATGCTGCAATTTTTTTTGTTATAAAACGATGATTGTGTGGCCCAGTAACTGGCGTACCTGACATCTACGCTGTGGTTCCTGGGTTTATACGACTAATGTTAATAATTATATTGGACACAGTGTCTATGAGCAGTCACTGTGGACAGTACAGACAATCGCATAGCTTACTAGACGGAGTACCTCACTCCTGCATCAAACCCAGGGTTCGAATCCCAGCCGGAACCAAAGGTTGTCCAAAAACTCTTGCATTTTCATTAAATAACTAGTACATATATATTATATATTTCCGTCGACGGATGGAAAATAAAAACCAGGAGATGGGTAGCAGCATTTACTTGGAACATCTGAATAAATAAACTGCGGTTGCCAACCGGTATGCGAAGCGTGGCAACTATGGCAAAATCCGCCCAAAATGAGAGCTGCATACTTTTGTGGCACTCTATGGGCGAGACCTATGTTCAGCAGTGGACTAGTGATAGGCTGAAGTGATGATGTGACGATAAACTAGTACATACATACATACGTATAAACCTTTTTCCCTTATAAGGGGTAGACAGATTCCACTCACGTAGCCCGCTTTTCTCCCTCGCCGAAAACGAGACGTGACGGGTAGCAAACCACGTTCCCGCTTTTTGGTTTTGGAAACTCTTCTTACTCCCCATTGCGTTCTCACGAGAAGTATAGTGACTAGATTGCATATTATGGTGTTATTCTGCACGAATAAAGGCTGTCCGTACCAATACCTTAGTCGCCTCTTACGATATCTCGGTAGAAAAGCTATCGGCTCATAACTAACTAGTTCTTATTGTAATTGCACTTGACTACTTACACAATGTATGCGATAAAGATATCTGTAAGTAAATGACAATACATTCGACCACGGTAATAGGATTTTTCACAATTTTACAAAGTTTTTTGTTTTTATTTTCTTAAATCAACGTTTATAAGCAATATTTATTACCATGCAGGCAAAGCCTATGTTCAACAGTGGACTGTGATAGACTGAAATAATAATGATTTAGATGTAAAACTATTGAATGTTTATTTTGTTAATTTTTTTACTGAGGTCGGGGCGACCCCGAGGAGGACGATGACTCGAAGTGATCTAGAGTCATCGTGAAAGCACAAAACAGGAGCAGCAAGGACTGCCCTGCACTGTAAGTGTTGTACTAATACGCAACAACACAACTGAAACACCCGAAAACCAACAAATTGTGCTTTTACATAAATGTTGACTTGGATTCGAATTCAGGACGCGGCATAGAAGTTAGGTGCACTGGCCACTAGGCCACGCGATTTGTGCTACATAACTTACTATTTATTATTATTTACTATATATTATTACTACTATTTATGAGAGTTTCTGTTGTTTACCGGAATATGCTGATGGGATTGTCATAGCCCAAAATATTTTAGATAATTATTTCTCCCCCTTACTTGTCTTTTAGGGACTCCATAATGGCGCAACCATACGACGGGATCCGGCGCGGCGTTGGTGCTGGCGGCTGATTCTCTTCTTCGTTGGTGCTGGCGGGAAGGTGTTTCCACTTTCACTCACTAAAGTTTTCGTGTAACAAGAAGACACTCCACAACAATAGTATATAGTTTTATAGCATTAAAATAAACTTCAAGTCCCGTGCGAACGTGGCGTTCAAGCGACTGTATTTTTCATAGCGCGAGTAGAACGGAACAGCAAATCGCAGAATAGGTGCAGTAAAAAATGAGCCAATAGATGGCGTTATCAATGTTATTATAATATTTATTAGGCAAGTTTATAATTACTAGTTTTATAATTACTGTACGACTACATTAGTCAAAATTCGACCGTAATTCATAAAAAATTAAGTTTGAACTTTATTGATATTTGCGTAATTATTTGTTGGCCACATAATAATATTGTTTGGGGTAAATCTCTGCTCTGTACGACTGTTCGACCATAGATTATTATATGTTTGAAAAAGGCAGTATCGACATCAACAAACGACAGGTTATTAGGTTATTGATACTGTCAGTAAGAACGTAGATAATGAGTGTTTTATTTTATATTATTTAATGTATTTGCAACACGTATCCATACTAATATTATGAATGCGAAAGTAAACCGTTGAACCGATCTTACGAAATTCGGCACAGAGATAGTTTGCATCCTGGAGACTGATATAGATACTTTTTATCCCGGAAAATGAAATATGTAGTTCCCACGGTATATTTAAAAAACCTATATCACCTTGGGAGAAGTCGCGGGCCGCAGTTAGTCATATATAAATCATAGTTTTCTCGCTTCTTCTCCATACAAACTTTAACTATTTGGCATCGTTAACTCTCTCACACTCTTACAAGTGTTCTCTCACGTATATATTTCGATTTCTTCTCAACATAAGCGAGCAGTATTAGTCTCTCATTCTTTTAATTGAAAGTTAATAATACGATTTATTGAAAAGAGAAGATTTTTACGTAAATCAAAATTTTGATCCCGATAAGAATTGAATTACCCCTTATATTTTCCCAATCTTTAAATTAACTATTCTGAAGTGAGATAAGTGTTTTGAAGGCTTGGAAACTTACTTTATATGCTTTAATTAATATAATATCTTTATTTTTATCTTTTTTAATAACGGCGGTGTCACGGTCCAGTATATTTGATAAAAAAGGTTCGTATACTTTTTAAGAACACATTATTTTAGAGATTGAAAACTTATCATGTACGTACATACAGAAAAAATCTCGGATTGCTGAGTTACTCGGTTAGAGTTTAAACGATTTAAGCTGTATTGCATCAACTGGAAATCACTAGTTGTTCATGTTATTAGTTTAAACTCTCATATTAGTCTCAAAAACAATAACATATTTTTTTTTCTATTGAAAATGAAAAAAATATATTAAAATAAAAAAAAATATGTTTTAGCCTTTTTGAAATAATTAATATTTTTTCTGTAACCAGCCTATACTTGTTCACCAGAAAAATATTGCTGTGGTAGTAATCGGCCAGAAGAACAATTATATTATCGACATATTTTATAACATGCTTAAAGTATAAACAAACAGTATAATAAGCTACTATTACGGATGACAACAATAAATATGTTGTTTTCTTAAAAAATAAGGCCAAATTTAGATATTATTTCAGTATTATGTTAGAGGTCGAGATAAGGTAGAACGATACTTATCCATAAAGTACTGCGAAAGTGAGGTTGACGTTAGTGAGGCCTAGTGGTCACAGTATATAAATACTACGCTGCGGGTTCTGCGTTCGAGTGCAAATAATTTATTGGTTTTCGGGCCTGTAATGTTCTAATTGTCTGTCCCCGTATCTCTGATACTACATCCCTACGCAAACAACACACTCGCACCTACCCCGGTGCGCGGACTTTCCTGGCACTATAATATAATATCTCATGCACAGTTAAAACCTTCCGACAATATTCGAAGGTTACCGTCGTGGTCCAAAATTTGCCAGTAAGGCATACATTTCTCGGATTTTATTCAAAGCCAATGGTTGACGATCCAGTGCAAGTCAAAATTATTGGAGTGACACAGATTAAGTTAAAAGAAGTTCATTTTCTATTTCCTGAAGTTGTGTTTTTTTTTTGTTTTCTTTTTTGTCCTTTCCTGTTTTTCTATTTCTTGAAGACCGATCCATTTTTTCCTCGATGCCGAAGTGCTTAAAAATCTAAGAATGAAATACAGACAAGGACATAATTGAGATCGTTCTTGCAGATGTCAAGGAGCGCCAGAACATTGTAAAACAGTTTACAGAGTTCACTTCGCACAGGCGGTGTGGATTTTGTTAAAAAGCGCCTTGCATATATTAATTCAATTAAATTATATTTTGGCTATTATCTTATCGTAAATAAATTATAGACGTACTTATAGGCCAAGTTATTTAAATGGCGCGAGTTGCCAATGACATAATTGCCTCTTGATTTGATTTGAAGAAACAGTTGGGCAGGACAACGCCTATATTACATTAATATTGACTGTGATTGTCGAAGTCTATTAACATAAGCTATACAATTAATGCAATAATTATAAAATTAAATTCTCCTAATACCTAGAAACTTCCATAAGGAAAATACTGGTGGAATACTTTTTGTGAGTGATAAAGGGCAGTTTTATTTTGTAATGCATAAAAATTACGAAAGTTATATTCTTGGAACCATGTTTTAGGTCATGTATTAATAATATGCGTAGTCGTGTGGTAGCGGCTTCAGAGAATCTACCACCCCACCTCATCCCGTGGGTGTCGTAAAAGTCGACAGAGGGAAAATGAAAACCAGGAGGTTGGCAGCAGTAGCATCTTCCTGGAACGTCTCAGCATCATCAACCTGCCATGCGTGGCAACTACGGCAAAATCCCCCCAATATGATAGCTACCAGCTTTTGTGGCTATGTATGGAGGCCTATGTTCAACAGTGGAGTAGTGATAGGTTGAAATGATGATGATGGTGAATAATAATAATAATTAATTTCAGGTTTAACTACCCATATTTTGTTAGAAAAATCTTATGTTACTAATTATATTGCACACAGTTACAGACACAGTCTATAAGCAGTCACTGTGGAAAATGCAGACAATCGCGTGGCATAGTGGACGGAGTGCCTGACTCTAGCATCGTGACTTCTGGGTTCGAGTCCCAGCTGGAGCCAACATTTGTTTAATAAATTTTATTGTCCACGTAAAAATATCGTCTGTAAAACTCTCGTTTTCAGACTTAAAGGCAACAGTTTAATACGTAACGACGATCTGATTATTTTAGACGATACACAGCTTTTAATACTATCCGAGTTCGCGCGTGGGATGATAGATGATGCTGATTATGGAAGTGCATTTTTGTGAATCGTACTGTAGAGATGAGTAACAACATGCAAAAGCGTTCAATACCAGCTAAGAGGGCTCTTGGAATATAACTCAATATGAAAATAATTCCTATAAACTGACTCGATAAGAGATTAGTGACGAAGAAGAATATAATATTAAATTGCAGTATATATCATAGTACCCTTAGTACCCTACACTACCTGGGCGTGGGTACTTAGATTGTAGATAGCTTCGGATTTCCGCAAATCCACGTTTGTGCGCGTATTTTGTCTATGCGTGTCTATGTGGGTACTTATTATGTATAAATAATATTTTCACACTACTGCTTTAACACATAATGACTGACTCTGGGGTGGTACCTATTTAGACGAGTTCCCGCATAGGAATCCTACCACCAGTATATATAGGAGTAAGGTGTTCCAATATTGAAAATATAGATAACTGGAGGATCATTATATATACAAATATATATATTAGTATATACAAATATTCGTCCATCGAGCTTGCGCAGCTATATAGCAACAACTTTTCTACTATGAGTATGAAGGTCGATCGCGACTAAGTATGTAAGTAAAGTTGCATAGTGTGATTTTCCCAAAGAAAGATATGTTGTTGAGTGAAGTATAAAATGTAAAAGCATTATAACAATAGATTTGGGACTTGAAAAACATTAAGATAAGAGTTGCGTCAGCTTGTCGTACCTACATAAGTCCGCGGTAAACGTGCACTTGAACCAAAATATCTTATTACTAGACATATCATCTTTGTGCCGGTGGTGAGCCGTCTGTTGTAGTAATTAGACTTACTCGTGAACATCGTGCACCTCTTCTGTTTGTAGTCTTAGTGTATTTAACTATGACACTTCGGTTCGGTCCGGTTATCAACGGATCCAACCCGGCTTGGCAGCGTTTGGAAAATTGCGTCGCATCTTCTCGTCGAATATACCTCAATATCTCAAAATCAAAACGATGGCATACGGATCATAGATGTCCTTTCGCTGCGGGCCGCATGAGGAAGCTCACAGTCGCTCAGCGAGCTATGGAAAGGGTTATGCTCGGAGTTTCTCTGCGTGATAAAATCCGTAACGAAGATATGAGCAGCAGAACTAAAGTAACCGACGTAGCCCTAAGGATTAGCAAGCTGAAGTGGCAATGGGCCGGCCATATAACTCTCGGAACCGATAACCGTTGGGGGAAAAAGGTTCACGAGTGGAAACCTCGTAACTGCTCGGTTTTACGGGAAGTGGATGGATGCAGGTGGCTCAGGACCGAGTTTTGTGGCAGACTATGGGGGTGGCCTATCTTCAACAGTGGACTAAGATAGGCTGAAATGATGATGATGATGACGTCGGTTATTTTGCGGATCACAAAGAAGATTTCTGAAAGAAATTATTACTAATCAATTGATTTATTATAAGATAGAATCGTGAATATTTTGAGTAGTCGAATCAGTTGAGTTGAAATTGTTGCATAATTGTTTGATATGTATTCTATGCATGAATACGTTTAGTTGAGTAGCACCATAGCGACAGTTATTCTGCTGTGAAGCAGTAGTGTGCAAACATTACTGTTTTTCGGTCTGAAGGGCACTAAGAGCCAGTGTAATTACTACATAAGACTTAAGAACTGAAGAACATAGAAACGGTTTGGGTAACACAACATTTGTTACGGGCAGTCGTGTCGCACTTACCTACACTTACTGATCGGGTGAACGTTTTGCTTCTCTCATCACTTTCTCAAATATGTTGTATTTTATTATATTTGATTATTGTATATTATTATATATTAATTTTAGTATTTTTTTATAAAAATGTTTTGTAAAAATCATATTGTGTGAGAGTCGGTAGAATGAAATCATATATGTCTCAGTCCACTACCTTAACTGTCATCTTTTTTGCACGCGTCGCATGTTTTCTTTGAAATTTTACTTAAGATTTCGATTTGGTTTGTTATACAGATATTGGTTTCATATAAGGCTCCCCTCATCTGTGACTCAGCAGACAGGATTATGAACACTGAGCCACTTTGCAAATTAGATTTTTAATATCGTTGGAAAATTACCTCAACCGAATATGCACCTTACTGACAAAAAATATTTACCCCTCGTAACAAACATCAAATTTGTGAACCGACCCAAAGATTTACTAATAAAGACATATTATTTTATTTATATCGCTTTTTTCCTCTGTGTGAAACAAGCTTGACCCTTGGGTTTTTTATTCGTTCATGCATTTTTGTTAATATGGAATGAATTCATTTTTTTTGATTTTAACTTCCTTCTTAACTTTAACATCGATGGCAGCTTCTTTTTGTTTTGGTTGTAATTATACATTTTACACAAAAATTCGTTTACATAAAATAAGAGCGATGTAATCCATAATTTTATACGTAATTTGTACAAGCTTATTTACACAACCTTTAATTTTTATAATATAGTCATACAGAATTGTTAATTAATCCAAATTAAAAAAAGTTCTTCAAAAATACGACGTTCGGACTACATAACTCAGACGTGTGATAGTGAAATTGCACGATGCTTAACGATGCAGAGAGCGTTAGCTTAACAAAGTTTTATCAGATAAGTTGTAACTATGAGTACCTTATTTGCTTGACTATCGAAAATATTTGCAGAGTTAAAATGCTTAACAACGATTGTAGTTTCACCAAATTTCTTAGTTTTAATACATTTGCAAGTCTAAAACTTTAACTTCCTTTTTTATTTATACTCAGATTATTTTATCTGCGATTCTTGGTTAAGAGATAATGTTATGAGAAATTTAAAATATTCCAATTATGTTTATATGATATACGCTGCGTGGCATACATATCTGGCCTTCTTCAGAGCCCCGAAAAGCTGCGTTCGGAAGTATGGTTCGTTCCAGGGTAGAATGTAATAGCCTCAAATGTTCTCTTTATGGTATTGTTTTCAACAACCCGAAAAACTTCATTGATCTCTAGTAATCTTCATAATACGAGGTAATAACCACTGTAGTCGTGTAAGTGCTGGAAAGGTAGTGAAGTGGTGTGTGGTAAATGACCCTCTAAGGTTATTGTTTGTTTTAAAATATACAATGTAATATATAAAACATATATTAAAATAATTTAAAATACCATCATTATAAAATACCTGTAGAGGTAACGGCTGATGCAGCGAAGACTGCGAGCACTTTCGGTATTTTGATTGATTTATAAATAACGCCGTAATATGATTGTATATCTGCATATAATTTAGTTTACTATTTATAACATCAATTTTTTCAATATTTGGTATAATTCTCCAAATTTCAGTGAATTGCTCAAACTCTTATAATAACAATTCTTTCAGCCGTTTAGTATTTTAGACCAATTTCTGTCTCCAAGCGCTGTTTTATGAGTGTTTAGAATGTTTAGTGCGAGATCAGGAGGTCTATTGTGTAACTCTTGGAGGTTTCGGGATCGGTTTTATTTGATCCCATTAACCAATGATTGAGCTTCTTACAACAAAATAAAACCGATCCGGAAATCTATACAATAGACCTCCAGATCAAAATGTCGGTGACTGAAAGCATATTTGAAATCTTGCGTTTCGGAATAACCTATTCAAAGTTAGTGGAATGTAATTAAGGTAAGGTTTCCTAGGTACATTTATTGACCCTCCAGTACAACCACTTCTTTGTCAAATTAGTCGTCCGCTTATAAGTATATCTCTATTTACTTATATATGTAATAAATTAAAGTGGGCTGAAATTAATTTATGAGGTATTCTAGTCTAGGTATTTAGTCGATAGGAGTCCAGCAGAGTAAAAAAAGCACCTACTTTCCTACCGACACCTCGGTAAAAGGAGACTAAGGTATTGTGCGGATAGCCTTTATTCGTTGCAGATTAACACCACCATATGCAATGCTGTCACTATACTACTCGTGGGAACGCAAACGGAGTCAGATTTTTTTTAAATGGCGGCAACTTGGTTCGTCACCTGTCACGTTCGTTCCCCGCGGAAGCGAAAATGGGCTACATGTGTAGCCTCTGCCTACCCATTTTATGGGAAAAAGGCGTGACTATATGTATGTACGTCTAAATAAATATGTCGTAAATCAGTTAAACTATTACAACTTTTGGTAAACTTACTTGAGGATATTACTAGTAAAAATCAGAGAGAAGCGAATAATAAACAAGATGGGGTAAAATGTAAACATTGGAAATTAAGGGGACAAAGTGGAAATAATTTAAAAAGACTCATAAGAAGCCTCATAGTTTTTAGAATCATTGTTTTTAGCCGTGGGACCATCCTCTAATATTCCTTATGCGGTCTTCAATAAGCTTGAATACGTTTTTTGTGCGGGCTGGTTTTGAAGTCCACATACGACGATATAAGGTATATGTTTGTAAATTGCGATCCACCTTTTACTCGTAATCTGTCTTAATGGACAATATGCTAGGGTGCTATTGGCTCTCCTTAATAGAAATATAGCAGTGTATTTCCAAATTACAAAGGACAACTGCTATGTTTTCAATGTGTAGTGCGTGAAGTTGGCGGCCGAAGTTGGCCGAGTTGGCTAGAGAAGCAAACATTAAGTTTTAAATTTATAAACTCTTAATCGTTATTTATTACGAGCCGTGGTATCTCAGGAGCCGGGCGCGGGTCTTAAATTTTATAGGACACGAGAAACATGAGTAAAATCTTCGGTGTACAACTGAAATCGTTCATTAACTTTTTGTAAACCTTGAGTCCTGACTTATCACGTTTAAATAAAATATTTGAGCTTTATTTTAATCTTACCAAGTTTCGTGCCGCTAGTAAATACAGACTTTAAGTCCAAGATATTACTCGTATGACATAGTTGTTACATTTCTTATGAGACTGTCGGCCGTTTGAGTGATATCTTGCTGAATAATCCATATTTGATTGAGCGTGCCCTCAAATACTTTGTCTTTCACCGTTGAACGATTTACTGAAATTAATGTTGTAATTGGTAGTTGAGATATTTTCCCATTACTTTAGATAACGAGTACGTAAATTATTTCGCATAAATTTCGATAGCATTTTAGACTAATTTTGTATTTGAACAAAATAGAACATATGAAACTTGGCGTAATTTACTTCATCGTTTTTGGTAAGGAGTTTCTAAATAACAGTGTACTGTCCTATTACAAATATTATGTATTACTACTACTCATATTTCTTTTTATGTATTACTACTACTCATAGCGTACCTATTATGTGACTACGTGTTATTAAATAAAGGCGTGAAATAACATTAATTTCAAAATCGCCGGGTATTTTATATTAACCTACTAACCTTCCTAGTGATCGCATATTTAGTATTAGTTTTAATTTCACTATTTTTTGAAGTTATAATACTTTTTGCGTGTTACGTAGGGGGTAAAATTGAGAGCTGCGCACGCAGCCTATTACGGAAGAACGACATGACGAAGTCAATGATACGACATCAATGATAACGGAAGTGCGATAGACACGATGAACAAAGTCAAATTTTGTTGACTAGGCTCGCACGTAGAAGTCCCAGTTTGTGATCGTAACGCAGGAGATTTAGCTGGTGGTATGATTCCTATGCAGGAATCCGTCTAGGTAGGTACCACCCCAGGGCCAGTTATTTTGCCGTGAAGCAGTGGTGTGCAAACATTACTGTGTTTCGATTTGTAGGGGACAAGGGAAGAGCTAGCATAATCACTGGGCGTATGAGACTTAAGTACTCGTCTCGTCACTTAATCAAATAAAAAAAGGGGGTTGAAACTCCTATATAGACCTAACGTTATAATATATTATGACTGAAAATGCCACCTGTAGAACCCCAAAACGCAACTTCAGTGAAAGTTTTATACAAAACTATAATAGATGGCGTTTTTGCATCGATTTGTGAGAAATATTTTTAATAAATTTAATTTATGATAAAAATATATTGACTTTTTTAATTTTGTTGTTCAAATTGTTTTCAAGCATTATGAAATATACTAATATGCAAATGTTAATGGCAACATTCAAGAAGACCGTTCTTCGTCGGAATTTGTTATAATTTTCAAGTTGCTAGTTGTGCTCCCGTGTTATTTTGCATCTTATGTGTGTAATGATCTTCTACTGCCCGATTTTCGACTAAGACAACTACCGAATACTGTCGAATTTATCAACAATTACTGTCGAAAGTTATCAACTGAGCAGGAGATGTTTTAATAGCACAAGTGTACGCGCAAACACAGGGGCACTCACTCGTCCCAACCTAACCGTGCTCGATGTAACGCTCATGCGATAAGATCAAAGGTAGGCTAGGATGTAGTGACAGAGACATAAAGACAATCAAAACTCAACCAGACACGAAAACCCCCACAATTTGTGTTTTTGCAAAAATGTTGGCTCCGCCTGGGATTCGAACCCAGGACCGCGGCTTGGTAGTCTGGTTCTCGAATAATCAGGCCACACGGTCGTCAAGGTAATACAAACTTTGGTACTACAAACATCTGAACAGTCAAACGATATAATATACGATTTCTTTTAAAATTTTATTTATTTTAAGATCTAAAAATCGCCAAGATCAACGACAAAAATACAAAAAAAATGAGCATAGGTAATGTAGTCGCTTTTTCCTATCACATTAATATCTAAAATTCAACAAAGAACTACTAATGCCATTTTACTGAGGGTACTTATTAATTAGGTGAGGGTTATTATTAATTATCGATGTACGTAGATAAATATTAATTAAGTCAGAGTAGTGTTTAATGGTATATAAATAAACACTACTTCTGCATTTTAATTAAGCGTTTATTAATTGTATTTAATATCTTCTATTAATTTGTCGTCCTCTATACTAACGCAAAGTATTGATATGCGTGATTTTTGGAGTTATTTATGTTTTGTCACGCCAAAGAAGTATAACTTCTTACGTGCGTACGTATGTATACATACGGTTTTTTTAGAGTATATTGAAGAGGTAAATTGATGTAGGTTTTATATATATAAATAATTTATTACGCTTTGTAGCTTTAGCTTGGGATGATGATAAATGGCTGCCATACTACAGTGGCATCGTTACTGAATGAGTGTTATAAAAACGACAACCGCGTGGCCTAGTGGTAAGAGTACCTGACTTTTAAGCCGCGGGTCCTGGGTTCGAATCCCAGCCGGAGCCAACATTTGTGCTAGAACATAAATTGTTGGTTTTCGGGTCTGGTTGTGTTGTGATTGTTCCCGTGTTTCTGACACTGCATCCTAGCCTACCTCCGATCTTATCGCATCAGTGTTACATCGGGCGCGGGTAGGTTGGGACGAGTTAGTGCCTCTGTGTTTGCGCGTACACTTGTGGCACTATAATATCTCCTGCGCAGTTGATGGCTCTTGACAGTATTCGGAAGTTGTCGCCGTGGTCGAAATCGGCTAGGAGAACATCATCATCACATCATTATAAAAACAATGAAATTAAATTTCAATGGCGTATTATTTCGTTTTTAGTTCAAAAAGTACAACAATAGAATAAAAATTAGTATTTATGAACGGTACTTACTACTACTGTGAAAAAAGCGGAATTTTCGATTGTTCGTTCAAAGTTATTTCAGTGCGATAAAACAACTCTCTTTTACGTATACGGGTAACATTATTATTGCAATTTTTTTTTAATATTGAACCATGTATCTTATTGTATCTTTCTCAGTGTACTGTTCATGGATGTTTTATTGAAAATTTTGTAACATTAATCGTTCATTCAGTATAAAGTTCACACTATTTTCATGTTCTACGGATAAACTGTAACCAGCTAGATGCTGCGTGTGGCATTCAATTAGTAGGCTCATTTCACGACGGACAACAGAATACCAGAACCAGATTAACCAAAGATCGGACTAAGTGGAGCTAATTGAGAGGATATTATACTCGTATGTCCAGGAGTGGACTGCCGCAGACTGATGATGACGATGATATTTGAGACCGCGTATAGCTTTTACGAGGCCTACAAGATGAGAGTGGGTAGCTCGTTCCTTTGGCCATCACCGCACAGCAGCGGATACATTTTTATCAAACTCCAAGTCAGAAGCAAGGGAAGTTGTTAATCATATCGGCTCATAAAATTTAATTACTCCTAAACAAAATCCATAAACTAGCGAAGCGAAACGAGATTCACGGATACCTACCGCTGTAAAATTTCATAACCAAGTCGAATATAATGCGATTGTGCTCTGAATAATTTATCAATTTTATTCATTACTCGAACCCTTTCCTGTGCTGAATAAGCTTAAACTTCTCCAAAAAGTTTTATTTATATACGTTTTCAGTGTGCGGCACAAATTGTTTTCGCTTATTTAATAGGACTTTGTTGGAGACTTCTTTCCTTCATATTGGATAGATTGTTTTTGATTACTTTTTTTTCTATGTCCCCATTCAAACAAGTTATTATCTTTAAGGATTCCATTGCTAAATGGAAAAATCTGTCTGCGTGCCGTAACATCTTACATATTTTTTTTAAAACGACGTCAAAAAAGAAGTATGTATTTTTTTTTATTATCTTATGCATATTTGTCAGCAGTAAACTGTAATTTTCTTAATAATTAGTTGTGAACTTCCTTATCAACAATTTGTAAATATGTGAATTGCGCAATGACAATATTGTTTTTAACATAAATCTTTAATAATATGACTATGTAAAAAAGAAAAGTTCGCCACGCTGCGCCAGTGCGGATTGGCAGACATCACATGTCGAATTATTTCTTACTTTGCACACGCAGGTTTACTTATAATCTTTTCCTTCATCGCTGAGCCACCTTAAAATTTTAGTGGAGTCGTCAAGGAGGATCGAACGTACTGCTCAATTTTAGGCAAGCGTCCGACCCCTGAGCTGCCACATAAAACATAAATAACACAAAAACACGTATTATCGATCCTAACCCCAGGTAGATGGAGATTCTTAAGCAAACTAGAAGTAAAAAATGAACAAACAATCTCATGCGTTCAATGACCTAAGGCAACAGATCTACAAAACTTGTGTAAATAAGTAACGATAATGAACCTAGTGTGTGTTGACCCTGTGATTACATATCTACACAATGCAGCTACAAATGCAATCGGAAGTGCTTATTGTGGTGAACTTTATCAACGCGAAACAGATGGATATAAAATGTGCGCTTTAAAATAACCCCAAAATAGTGATGTTTTGTTATGAATCGCAAATATTTACTTTTCTATGCACTGCAATTAGCGTGAAGTCAAGTTACTTTGAAGAGAAATATATTTTATGAGTTAATTATGTATTACAGAGCGCAACATGTCGTGGCTTATATAATTTAAGATCTTAGTAATGCAACTGATAACATAAACTAACTACCTTTTGGGCGCCTTATTCTGACTTAGCTAGAAGATTTTTTATTATGAAAACTCTTCCATTTAAAACTATATTTGTACGGAACATAACTACTAAATGGACGAGCACCGACGAACAAAGAATAATGTTTGAAAATTTGCAATCGCATTTTACGTGTCAATTATAGAAGCGGCTATAATTTATAATATATTACATATAAACATTGAGCGGTGTAATCGGACGTAATCGTTGCAAGGCGTATCGCAACAGTCAGATGTACAACGCGAGCAACGATAAGGGAGTGAGCACTTGATAACAGAATGCTGCACAAGCCCGTTTGTGCCTCTAATTGCATTGTTGTGCCGTGTTGGGAATTTAGTTGGTCTTATTTTTCCAGAATATTCCTTCATTTGTCATTTGAATGTGCCGGAAAGTCCCTGCGTTGCGTTTCAGTGTAAAAATTGCTCGAAATTCCAATACTAAAACACGCTCTGGCTTCCGGATTATTCTGAAGTCTATGTTTCTCTTTTTCGATATAATATCTAACATTTCCGCAAGCAACTGATATAGTAGTTTGGGTTACGAAGTAACTCATTTTGTGACTGATTCAGGCCATTGAGGAAATAAATTTTTAATACAAAATATTTTACTGCTCATAAAAATAAACTGACCCATGAGCCTAATTCTGGGGCTGAGTGCTCGCCGTTAATTTCATAATACCTGAGTAAGCTGGGTGCGATTCCCGGTGACGGCACTTCTAAAATTACAGAAATTTTAAGTGCTGATGTACTACGTGCTCAGCGGTGAAGGAAAACATCGTGACGAAACCGGCTCATCCGAGGAATAGGAATATTTCGAGGACATGTGAAGTCCGCCAACCTAGATTGGAGCAGCGATTCCCGGCTTGAAACCCTCTCAGAAATGAAAGGTGGCTTGTGCTCAGCAGTGGGACATCTATAGGCTGGTTACTTTACTTATTTTTAAAAATTTACTCAGTGTTAGTCACAGCGTTTGTTATGGGCAGACGTTGCAGTTTACCATCAGGTGAACGTATTGCTCGTCTCGTCGCTATATGCTATTAAAACAGACTAAGCCATAAGGTGCATTGACCAACGAGCAACGCGTTCGTAAATATTCGTATTGATGACGATTTTCGACCATGGCGATAACTCCGAATAATATCAGAATCTATCAACTGCGAAGCAGATATTATAGTGCCACAAGTGTACGCGCAAACATAGAGGCGCACACTAACCCTTAACTACCCGCGCCCGATGTAACGCTCATGCGATAAGATAGAAGGTAGGCTAGAAGGCCGTGTCAGAGACACAAGGACCAACCACAACACAACCGCACCCGAAGACCAACAGTTTGTGTTTTTGCACAAATGTTGGCCGCAGCTGGGATTTAAACCCAGGAAAAGTGACGGAGCAGTCAGGCACTCTGATCAGTAGGCCACACGGTCTTCAAACACTCGTACTATAGGTAGAGCTCTTAGCGTATAAAAAGCACGTTCGTAACAAAACGTTTAACACAAAAGGCATTTAAAATAGTTGTTTTACTGTGTAACAAATTTTAAATTATCGCATCGTAAACTGTTGTACTAGTTTATAAATATTTTAGTTTAGATTGCAGGAAATTTAGGTTAAAATTTACTAGTTTGTTGCGTATTCGTTGTAAGACGAATATGTAATGTTGTCATCTTTTTATGCTAGTGAGGATGCCAACAAGCTAGTCGTCCACCTAATGGTAATATGTCCATGATTTTAAATGAAGACGATCTCTGTTGCCAGCTAGGTTTAATTGTTCATCGTCACACATGATTGCACTTGCACGCTTGTAGAAATCAGTTTACAGGTGACAGGATTCTTATACAAGAATCCGTCTAGGTAGGTACTACCCCTGGGCCACTTATTCTGCCATGAAGCAGTAGTGTACAAACATTACTGTGTTTCGGTCTGAAGAGCACTGAGAGTTATGGTAATCACTGCGCAAATGAGACTAAGGAATCGATATCTCAGGATGACAAGCGCTTTGTGGTGACACACAGAAATATTCTGGGTGACGCAACATTTGTTCGCCAAATTACCCATGAGTCAGTTACTTACACAAGGTAATAGTCCGAAGTCCCCTGGTTATCCATAATAAGGGTTTCGGTTAAGTGCCCTTCGCGCTTGGCCACCTTTCAATCCAGGCGAAGCTGCCTTCGGGATAACAGTGACTATCAGGCAAAAAAGAGATCAGCCGTTATAAGCAGGGGTAGTACTTGCTCGTCTCGTCACAACTTTCATTGAACAAATATTATATCCTCGATCCTGCAGCGAGTCCGTACCGTATATAAACTCAATTTAATGTTTGTCTTCATGTTAATAATATTTCATGCTGATATGACGATAATATTGACGACCGCGTGGCCGTCAAAGTATCAATTTTCACACTGCGGGTCCTAGGTTCGAATCCCAGCTGAAGTGAAAAGCAAATTGTTAGTCTTCTGGCCTGGCTGTGACGTACACGGGAAATGTATATTTTTTATTGTATGAACTGACGAAACGAGCAAAACTTTCACTTAATGGAACGTTTACTCCCCGACACCACACTGCGCCCATCACCCTCAGACATCAGTTATTATGTCTTATATGCCTTCACTATTATCACTATAATGATTACACTAGCTCAGACCGAAACACAGTAATGTTTGTATACTACTGCTTCACGGCAAATTAACCTTGACTGTAAACGCACCTACGATACGGGAAAAATCATAGTGTAAGGCAACGTTTTTAATAAAAGAAAAAAAAAGATAGCTGTATTTATTATAATTAAACTAAAATAAAATCCGGTAGTAAAGTATTAACAGGTACAACACGATTAAACTGACACAGTAAATTAATATACATACTTGCATACTAATCTAGCTAATTTTATAAATGCGAAAGTAACTCTCTCTGTCCCTCTGTCTGTTTGTTACCTTTTTACGGTTCAACCGCTCTTGACGAAATTTGTCACAGAGATAGCTTGCGTCCTGGAGACGGACATAGGATACTTTTTATCCCGGAAAATCAAATAGTTCCCACGGGATATTTAAAAAAAATCTTTTTCCAGGCGGACGAAGTCGCGGGCTTAAGCTAGTATTATAAATGTGAAAGTTACTCTCTGTCTGTTCTGTCTGTTTGTTACTTTTCACGTTTTTATCGCTGAATCGATCTTGACGAAGTTTAGCACATTCTGGAGACGGACATAGAATACTTTTTATCCCGTAAAATCAAATAGTCCCCACGGAATATTTAAAAAACCTATATCCACGTGGACAAAATCGCTGGCGTCGGGTAGCAACATTATGAATGCGAAAGTAACTCTCTCTGTCCCTAGGTCTGTTTGTTACCTTTGACGGTTCAACCGCTGAACCGATCGCGATCAGAGGAGATCTGCACAGAGATAGCTTGCATCTTGGAGACGGGCACAGGAATTTTATTCCGGAAAATCTAAGCGTTCCCACGCAATTAAAAAAAAATCCATGCGGACGTAGTCGCGAGCTTTACCTATTGTATAATTTGAGAGCTATTTTTAAAATATATTTGTTTTGGCACTGAGATTGTAATTAGACAAAATTATTTTAATACTCATCTTAAGGTAATGACGTTCCTCAACTATTGTAATGTATTCTGTTAGTAATTAACTCCGTAGGATATACTCGTACAGTCGAATAAGTATTTCAACATACTATATCCGATATAGTGGCGCAACAACGCTTTTCAAGTAATTTCCAGATGCAGTGTAAAATATATGAGGATAATCGAAGTACCGTTACGTCCCGATAACTAACAAATTCTAATGCACTACAACCCGAATGTACCGGGGAAACCGCCTTGTGTTGTATTAAAAATTGAAAAATATATAATATACTAGGTCATTTTTCATTAGTGACTACTTCAACTCTTATTATTCTCGAACGGGCACAAAGAGCTGTTTAAAAGGTAGCTCTAAATAAACCTATTAGATTCCCGACTGATGATCTTTCTGAAATTGCGAAGGTTCTTAGTGTTAGACGATTATTCCTGGTTAGGGTTGCAGGGACTGTCCACAAATCCGTTGTCACCTCTGCCAACTATGGTGAGATGCTTAAGAGGAGGATTTTTAGAGTTCCTACACCAGCATCAAGGACTAATTTTGGAAAAAGATTTAGATTATACCTTTTTCCACGTATATACAACAAATTAGTAAGCTTGTCTGATTTTAAACATAGCTCGGTGAGGCAATTTAAATTCTCCCTCACAGATATCATTTTAAAATGGTCATATGCTGAGTCAGAAAACATTATGAAAACTTTTTTCTAATGACAATTTGAACTTAAACACATCTGTTTGATCCCTACGATGATTCAGAGTCTACAAAAAATAAAAAAATAAATATTTTAGGTAATGCCACTTGTGCCCACACACACAACCATCATTCCCACACTCACACTCACACACATACACATGCACACACACAATCAGACTCGTACATGCTCATGGACTCTCAATATGCCCTTTATAAATTTTATTATATACTTCTTGTTTCTAGAGTTAAATCCATAAACATTTTAATTTAAATTGTTAACTACATTAGGTTTACTATATTCATTCAATAGCTTTTCCCTCAGATTATCTTTGTTAATAGTTTTGAGTTATTGTTTACTTGCCGTATTCTGTAATGGAAATCGTAGTTACTTCCACCACAGGACAGGCATTTGCCTAGTGTGGGGGTCGGAGTTTCAATCATTGTAAAGAAGTTATGGTAAAAATAAATAAATAAAAAAAAAAAAAAATCTGTTCAGCACATCACCCACATAATTAACATCTTTTCTACATAATCATCATTTCAGCGTATAACTAGTCCACTGCTGAAATTAGGCCTCCTCCACAGATTGCCACAAAAGTTTGTAGCTCTCATTTTGGGGCTATTTGCCATAGTTGCCACGCTTGGCAGGCGGGTTGGCAACCGCAGCTTATTTATTCAAATGTTCCAGGAAGATGCTGCTGCCCATCACCTGTTTTTGATTTCCCTTTATCGACTTTTACGACACCCACGGTATGAGATGGGGTGGTAGATTCTCTTAAGCCGTCACCACACGGCATGTACATATACATATATTGTGTGTGTGTATGTTATAGTTACACAAAAAATTGGCGGGAAGTGTTATTTAGGTATAACAATCATTTATATTGATTAGTAATAGATGAGCTTCAGTGGTCGAAATTCGACTGTAATTCATATATTTTTTTTAAGTTTGTACGTAATTAAGGTTTGAGTAATTATTTGTTGGCAACATTTTTTAAATATAATCTTTACTCTGTGCGCTGATTGACCGAAGATAATTATGTCTTTGACATTATCGGTATCAACGTAACTTTGTAACAGCATTTTCGCTTCTTCTTCTACTCTCACACTGTGCGCGCAATATGCTTAAAAAGAGGTACAAAGTTTTCTCTTCACGTATGTATATATAGATAGATATATAGTGAGTATTGCGAAAACAGTTTGAACAAACCAGCCTGCATTGAATCTCTGTGTTTTATTGTCGCGTACGTACACATTATGAACTTCGAAGCTTGACACGACGACCGATGGGGCAGGAACTATAACTGCTGGGTTGCTCGGTGGTCATTATTATTAAATAATATCCATTAGTGATAACGCCGCTTAGATTAGACGCATGATAAGTTATCCGAACTAAAGCCATTACGACGCGAAGTAACGTATAAGAGCCGTCGTCGAACAAGCAAATTGTTTCCAAAATGCTCTATATTAGGAAAGCTTGACGAATCAATCAAGGTATAATTAAAATCAAAGCTAACAAAAATATGGATTATTCTGTGGTTTATTATATGAAAAGTATTAGATTCGTTCGTTCGGTGAATGTGTCTTTATACGTATTTACTTATAGTTGTAATTCGAGAAAATATATTTAAATATTTGAGCGGACCCACAAATCATTACATTGAGTTGCCAGAGTCGCTTAAAAGTATTAAGACTTTAAGATCTTAGGCAATAAGTTTTAAACAAAAGTCATGTTTTTGTTACAAGGTTTTTTTTTGAGGTCTATGTCCCAGTGGACTTTGAATGTTAATAGCTATATTACTTGGCTTATTCTAAATGGCTATTGTGCTTGTCAAAATAAATCCAACGAGCTCAAACATAGCGCAGCTGTCTTGCTTAGTTGTGGAGTTCCTACGGCTACATCGTCAGACTCCATGGTAACATATTATTGCAATATCACCAAAACTGCATAGGTATGCAAAATTTTAACTCCATTGAACATCGGAAAGTAGGTCGGAATTCACTTACAAGATTTAAACCGGAAAGACATACGAAGCAATTTAAATAATAGCATGTATAAAGAAAAACCGATTCACCACCGATTTCGATCACGCTGACATCTTCCGGTTGTTAACCAAAATTATCATCTTGGAGACAGTACCTATCGACATGAAAGTACTGCAAAAAATTAAACCTGAGATCGGCGTACATTATCGTCTTAACTGAGTGACCATTAAGTTTTTCAGCTACACATGTAGAGACAATCGATAGCATCATCTCATCAATAGCTGCTTACGATATTCTCAAACAGAAATGCTTTCAAAGATTTTTAAAAATGTATAATAGTTTTTTTAATTGGATAAAGTGAAAAAACTAAAAAACGTTCACTTGATTGTAAGTGCCACGTGTCTGTCCATAACAAACTTTGTGTCACCCAGAATATTTCTGTGTGGCACCACACTGCGCCCGTCACCCAGAGACACCTATTCTTATGTCTGATATGCCCAGTGATTACACTAGATCTGTGCTCTGCAGATCGAAACACAGTAATGTACCGCTTACTACTCCTTGACGGCAGAATAACTGGCCTTCTTAGACAGAATCCTACCAAAGTAACTTAAGTAGTGGATATTCAATATTATTTTGTTATTAATATTTTCTGTCACGGAAGTCTTTTTCATTATACAGAGGGGCGAAAACAATAAAATAAAAACTGATCAATCTTAGGTTATTTACAAAATAAACCAATTATTATTACATTCTCGTTTCAATAGACAATTACAAATTAAACGAAGAAATTAATATCGTTAAAATATATTAAGAGTATCACGCATTTAATTGAAGTCTAGTGTTGGATTGACCTTCAATCGACACAATATCTCATTACTATTAATCTCTAGAGTTTCGCTCTATTGCTTCGCCATTTTCAATCACAAACGACTATTTTCAATGAAATGAAACGGAGTTTTTCGTCAAATACAAAAAATGTTCAGGCATTTATACAATGATTTTGAGCAGATACAAAACGGTTCTTTACTTATTATTCGTATTTATCATGTTATTTTCTTTTTTAGTCGGAATATGGAGGAACGCAAGAAATTGTAATTAAGAATTAATCCTTCACCGGTAACAAGATACTGGTATATAATAGTTTTAATACATTCAGTAATTATAATGCTAATTTTGAGCACCCGTCGATGTCCTTTTGGCGGATATTAGACCATGGCGACAAATAGAATACGTAAACTAGAAGTCATGTACTCTTTTAACGCATAACTTAAAAGGTTTTTTATATTTACGCGAATACTACGCGTTTAATTAAAACTATTTATAATCCTACGTAATAAATAGTTTAAATTAACGGCGGGTTAAAAATAGTTTAAATTAAACGCCATAAAATCCGTAAAATAGTTTTTTTTTTAAATGCAAAACTATAAAAATATATTGAGAACATAATTTCTTCATCCGTTTTCATTCATTGTTTTATAATTTATAGTTTGTACGTTCAACTCAAACTCGAAGTTCTAATACAATTTCGTTTCCCAGCACTAATTATTTTAGGCAAGCCCAGCGCAAATATCTCAAGTTTTCCACCGCAGAATGTTATCAAAAGCGTTGAACGGAAGCCGAGTACGATGCGCGCATCTCGCTGCCGCATCCCGTTTCACTCCGTCCTCCAATCGCCTCCGACCTCCGACCAAGAGGACCTCAGTGCCGCTGTCCTCCTCAGTCGTACTCTCCGCGTCGTCACGGCCGGACGTGCGCCCAGTCCGCGCGTGAAACTCGCGAGCTTTCGAATTTTACCTGTGGATTGTTAGTGACATGTGCTATTGAAATATACAATACAAGTGGCAGTCTGGATTAGCGTTAATCACCTGTTCGACCGACGAAGATTCCAGTCTATGTTCAAGGTCGGTGTGTTATATGCTTCGCGAATAGTAATGTGATCGGATGCATTCGGAATGTCACTTGTCCAGTCCTTATGATGTTCGGTCAGTTAAGAATTGTTTTATTAACGGTGTGATTTATTTCTATACTCTCCTGTCAAGTAGTTCATTGACTTCTCAGACTTTGCAATTGATTAATATTTTACTTTTCGATCGGTTTAAAGCGCTAGACGTATTACTACGGTCATCTTATATATACTTTTTTCGTAGCTGTCTTAAAAAAAGATTTATCTAAAAAATATAGAGTTTATGTAATAATGGAAAAATATATCGCTTCCAATTCCTGAGATATCCTTTTGACATTTACATGTGCATACGATCTTCATCCATGCGTAGTGTAGATTAAGAATCATTGTTCTCTATGAAGAAACTATCAATAAAGATTTTATACGTGATTGTAAGAGAAATGCCTATTCTTTTAAAGTAGTTGTAAAATCGCCGTATTTTCCATTCAATAGTCATACAAAAATAATGTTATTTACATAATTAAAATGTCTTTTTGTAATACGTGCTCAATATTCTTCGATGTGATAATATATTTTTGGTTTTTGTCTGTACGTATTTCGTAATTTTCAATTACAATCAGGTATAAATAATGATAATTTTCAATTGGCTATCACAAACATTTGGAGCGTCGTCGTAACTATCGATTTATCATTTATCATTGATTTCGGCAAACCTATTTTATTATCTTTATTAATACGATAAATAATAGATGAACGTTTCGCTTTATTACAGAAATGAAAATAACCTACATAGTTTTGGGAAATTGTGAAATATATTATATTCTAATTAATTTCATGCCTAAATAAAGTATGTATTGTAGCAATTACAACAAACGCTGATGTAAAAAATCGTTCCGTGTCTGTTTGTCTTACCGTAATAATGTAACTTAAAAACTACTGAATCTATTTACATAAAATTTGCATACATTATGGATCGTGAGGATTAAATTAGTTTTTGTTTTATGATAATATCTCGAACTTCTTCCAAATTTAACGATGGTAAAGTCGCGGTTTCAGTTGTTATAATTACTTTTATACTTTTTACTAGCACTGCGTGTAGAAAACTATAAAACTATTATCTTATCCTGTCGGTGTTGTGCCGTATGGTGGCGGCTTAAGAGAATCTACCTCCCCATCTCGTCCCGTGGGTGTCGTAATAGTCGACAGAGGGAAAATGAAAACCAAGCGGCGGCAGCAGCTTCTTCCTGGAACGTCCGAATAAATAAACTGCGGTTGCCAACCCGCCTGCCAAGCGTGGCAACTATGGCAAAATCCGCCAAAATGAAAGCCTCAAACATGTGTTTTGTAGAAATCTATGGGGAAGGCCTATGTTCAGTAGTGGACTAGTGACAGGCTGAAATAATGATGATGATGATGATGTCGGTGTCGTAAAAGTTGATTAAGGTCATATAATAACCATCTCAAATATCATCATCATCAGACTGCGGCAGTTGAACACAGCGCTCCCAATAAATGCAACTTAGGCCGATCTTCGAGTAATCCATACTATATTCGATACAACTTATATATTTTACTGGTGGAAGGATTCCTATGCAGGAATCCCGTCTAGGTAAACAGTAGGCACCACCCCAGACCCAGTTATTCTGCGGTGAAGCAGTATTGTACAAGCATTACTATGTTTCGGTCTGAAAGGTACTGGGAGCTAGTGTAAATACTGAGCGTATGAGACTTGAGAACTGATGTCTGAGGATGACGGGCGCAGAATATTTCTGTGTGGCATACACAGAAATATTCTGGTTGAAACGGCATTTGTTATGGGCAGACATTGCACGCAGGTAAACGTTTTGCTCGTCTCGTCACTTTATCCGATAAAAAAAAACGTGCGGAAAATCCAAGATGCGAGCTGTTTTCTGAAATTTCCTATCCATCCGCCTAGCATGATGGTTATTTGGCGGCTGTCTGTCGTAGAATTGTAACTGGGCAATACGTGGAGGTAGTGTGTATTTCCTGGTAGTTGTGTTGTAGTGGTGGAGAGCAACTAGCGACGATTCCCGGTGGCCGTATTGGTTTTATTGTGCACACAATTGTAGGAGGGTTGTGCTCAAAAGCTGGGTAATACACACCTTTTTAAAGTTTGCATGCGGACCCTAGCTAATTAACTTTATCTTCTTTATTCTGCTGATTATTGCACATCTTCCCGTCTTGTGCGAGTTCTTGTCCAGGCAAAGAATAATGTTAATGATGTTTATGATCATGACGAAATCCATAATGCAATGTCTCATGAATATGGAATACGATTAACTTTTAAAGTTACTAAATTAAGATTCCTCCTTAATTCCTACACTCTTTTTAAAACAAAGGAAGGATTATTCAGCAGACGATTTTAAGTTTCCAATTTGCTATTAATTAAGTAGTTACGGAGTCCTAAAGTTTTAATTGAAACTTTAATAACCCTAAAAGTCATAAAATGTCAGAACCTTAATTAAAAATAAAGTGACGAAACGAGCAAAACGTTCACCTGATGGTGAGTATAACGTCCGCCCACAGCAAATGCTGTGTTATCCAGAATGTTTCTGTGTGACACCACACTACGCCCGTCACCCTGAGACGTCAGTTCTTAAGTCTCAAATGCCCAGTGATTATGCTAGCTCACAGTGCCCTTCAAACCGAAACACAGTAATGCTTGCACACCGCTGCTTCACGGCAGAATAACTGGCCCTGGGGTGGTACCTACCAAGACGGATTCCTGCATAGGAATCCTACCACCAGTAAACTTCCTACCACTAGTAAGTTTTAACGTATTGTAATTGGAAGTATATTTAAATACACATAAATAAATACAGTGTCAATTAATACACCTACAAAATATTAGATTCATATATCTATGCATTTGTGTATACAGAAAATAATAGATGCGTCGAACTAACGACATTTTGTGATGACTACGCTTAAAATGAGGCTTCTGCGAGGTCGTCGCCATGTCAAGGAAAACGGTAATATGCCTACACAATTACTATATTTACACACAACGATTTTGCCAATATTCGGATATTTCTTTAACGCACGGGATACAAAGAATTAAATACCTTTTTGTGAGTATTAGTGTACATACTGGAAAATCCTAACGGAAGTAATTGTTTCGCCTTACACGGATAGTAAGGAATTTAATAGCCTCGCTATTAAACTATGTATGGACCGTTTTTTGTTGACATCAAGTTGTTCATTTGCGAAAGTAACGTTGTGTTTGTAATGATAATTTCAATTTTTCGTGTTTATCATATTTATTCAAAATTAGTTTTTATATAGTTATCCAAAAATAAATGTGATGTGAGTGCAAAGTAATAATATTTATTTTTAAAATAACGTACATATTAATGAGCAAGGAAAAGTGGAGTATACTTGAATTTAAATATTGGGGTAGAAATTACAAGCAACTAGCAAAATGATAAACAAATATTTTGGGAAGTTGCTGCATTAACTACAACAATAATGATAACAGATGCGTGCGTCCGTGTGGTGGCGGCCTATGAGAATCTACTACCCCATCTTATCCCGTGGGTGTCGTAAAAGTCGACAGAGGGAAAATGAAAACCAGGAGATTGGCAGCAGCATCTTCCTGGAACATCTGAATAAATAAACTGCGGTTGCCAACCCGCCTGCCAAGCTTGGCAACTATGGCAAAATCCCTAAAAAATGAGAGCTACAAACTTGTGGCTATCTATTGAGGAGGAGGATGAGGCCTATGTTCAGGAGTGGACTTGTGATAGGTTGAAATGATGATGATGATGACGTCTAAAAGGAAAAATATGATACTTAGCTGGTTATGGAATTGTTTTTTTAAAAAAGAAACAATAAAAAAAATGTCTTCCTGATAGTTAAATGTCTTTTTTTTATGATAAATGAAAAAAGAACCAAGAAATTTAACGAAATTCAGACATTTTAAAAAGAAATTTAAGAAGTTAAAGAAAGTTTTTGAAATAAAATTTGGTTGGCTTATAGTCGTATAAGATTAATTAAATAAAGATTAGAAGACGAATTAATGTACACTTAGTCGGTTTATTCAGCATTTTATGCTTTTTCGTACAATTCTAGAATTGCATGTAGGTAAGCGCTGCGGAAAAAACCACAGAAGCTCATTATATATGCCTCACACGCGCGCAGAATGCTGCAGTGGCCCACAAGTATTTAAAAGCTTTGGTATTTGTTAAACACTTGTTTACAAATAATTACTTAAGATTTTTATAGAAAATGCTTTGTTTGTCTGTAATTAAGTATAAATGCCATGTTTATTAATTTCCATATATATATAGACTCATGTTAACATCCTCTTTATCAACTTCTTGACTTCTTAGATAGTAAAATTAAACTTAGCTTAGTTCCATTCAAATGTGTAGTGTTCGCTTAAATATAAGAAATCATTATTCTTCAAAACTTTTAAGAAAGAGATCGATTTAAATGTTTTGATTTTTCTTATCTAGTACACGACATACAATTCTTGTACACATTTCTTGTTTAACTTCGTTATTAAAGTATTTATGCAGAAATTCATAATAATTTAATATAAAATATAGACGGTGTAAATGGTATAAAACCTCCGCGTATAAAAGGCGATCAAAATAATGCATGGTTTCAATATTTCTGAAATGTCAACTTAGCCAGGATTTAACTGTCGAGACGGGCAGCTGAGAGGATGTACGGGGGGTGCAAACTACAAATGCGGGACGGTTTTAAACAATTGTCGTAAATTTACCGCGTCGCCCGTCGTGGTGTTTAATTACGGAGCAATGCGTCTTAAAGGTTCTCGTACGCAGTTGGGGAATATCTGTTTGGTAAAATGAAACTGGTTTCACTGTTTTTTTTTATAATTCCAATTTTTCATACGATATAGTGACGAGAATAAGAAAATATTCACGTCAGCAACGTCAGTCAATAACTAATCTGTACTGTTGTTCTGACTGTCAGAAGATTTCTGTGTACCACAGAGCGCTGGTCACCTTGAGACATGTGTTCTTAAGTCTCACATGCTCATTAATTACACTAGCTATTATGTAGTATGTAGTACGGTACTCCTTGTGACCGTAACCCAGCTATTGCTAGATATTAGATAGATTCATGGCAGAATAAATGTGTCCTGCGGTAGTCCTTGGAACTTCCCTAAACTTGTTGTAACAATATTCCAATCATTCCCAATTTTGTAATGTGTAAATGCCATTCTGTCACGAAATGTTGTAAAAATAGCTATGAAAATTCAATTGCTACATTAATGAAGTTTTAAACTACGAGTATATTTGGTTTATCTTTGATTCCGCTGATGCTGAATCACATAAAGTAAATAACGACTGTAACTACGTTGTAACGTTTTAACGTTGATTACGCATTTGCAAACTGTTTTATTACAAAAACGCAAATGCTTTTGTACAGGTATATATAATCGACATTTTTTATTTATTTATTTATATATACTTTCTTGCTGACACCTTGAGCTAAGGGTTACAATAGGCGGACTTAGTGCCTAGTGGCATTCTCTACCAGTGAACCCTTGTTATGGTGAAAAGTAGAATTTTTTGCATAATTATCACCTGGTTTACTTTATTTTTCTGTTCTTTGTACGAGTATTTAGCTTAACTAATAATGTACTTCTGTAGTATGGATAAACTTAAAGATATTAAGTTAATCTAGTAAGACTTTTGTGTTTTAACATAAGTAAGAATTGTTTTCTTTTTGTTATACTATTTTTATAAGCGAAAACCTGTAATTGGCTAGCAGTTTTCCTATTCTATAATGTTTCTATGTTATTTCATTTAGCTGTTGGTTTTCCATGAAACTAAAATAAAAAAAAAAATAAAAAAAATATGCATTCGTTGTATGTTTTTCAAATAACCGTCTTTACAATTTTTAGAGCCGTAGCTCAGGGGAAGGGCTCTCGTCTTAAATTAATGTAATAGTTCGCGAGTGAGAACGATCCTCGAGTCCACTATCAATATATACAGTATACACTTGTTTTTTAATGATATAATGACAGTAATTATAGTAAAGGCATGTTTTGTTGTATGTTTATCGTATCTATAGAGGTTTATAATAAAGTCATTAATATTTTCTCCATTGCTTTTCTTTTTTAAACGCAAATGTAGTTTTAAGCCATTTTTAATTAAAAAAAAGTCAATCACTGTTGAGTTAAAACATTTGGGGTCTTAAGTCTGCATCGGATTTATTATTATCTATTAAGGGTTATAAACACAATGGTACGGGTCGCATATTATTCTAAATTAATGTAAACTAAAGTTACGCGATACTGCCTCTCGTTGAGAATGATGTAAGTTGTCGTGAAGCGAAAACAATTATATTCTAGTGCTGGGAACGACCGTCTGCTCTCTTTAATGTAAACTTTTTGATCTACATTAAGACATCGTTCTTTCAAAAGTTATACTGCAACGATATTTTAATATCATGTAAAACTACTGAATTAAATATGTATTTTATATATCTAATGTAGGTAACATTATATACTACGGCGAAAAAAATTAACTCAAGTCACATGTGAATGATTTATATTATAGCAATGAATTAATGTAGCAGATAATAATGTTTATGTAGCGAAATTAAGTCGCGTCTGTTTCAGGGAATACTTGTGTGTTTGCCTCATTAATAAACATTGAGACCTGAAGTAACCATGCAATATTATATTGTTATTATCGAGCTCGGTGTAACGATCACGATGACTCCTCTCGCATTTCTAGAAGCCAATCAGTCAATCAGGCAGTGGTCTATTTAGACTCAAAAAATGATTAGCCGATAGGTGTCCGCCAGATTATAGCACCTATCTCTTTTCTACCGAGATGCTGTAAAAGGCGGCTAAGGTATTGTACGGTCAGCCTTTATTCGTGGAGAATAACACCATAATATGCAATGATGTCACTATACTGCTCGTGGGAACGCATAGGGGAGTAACAATTTTTGAGTTTTACCAAAATGGCGGCGACGTTGTTTGCCTATGGGAAAAAGTCGTGACTGACTGTAATGTGTGTAAAAAATGACGAATAAACGAGGAAGTCTAAGACTTGTTATGTAATGGTCAATAGTTTCATAAGATAAAAGGTTATATAAATAATGTATCTTAAATTTTGTTTCTTTTCTGACATGCTCACAAGAGCAGATCAAGACCATCACTCGCTCGACACTGATTGCACGTTACGCTGCTTACATTCTAACCGGAATGAGGATCGTGAGAACGTCTGGCATATTAGCTGGTTTATCTATTTTTTAGAAGCGCTCGGTGCTGAGTGCAGCCGCATGGACGTGATTCGATTTGCAGTCTGCGGTTTGTACTAGACCCATTAATACTAGAACCATTGACGTGAATTTCAACAAATTTCTTGTTTTCCTGAACTAACCTATCGCGGTGAGTTTGTTGTTGTGTTGCCGTTAAAATTAACCACTTTAATTATTCGTCCTTAATTGTGAACGAAAATTACACGAAGTATAACGTTTCGAGAGTATTTTTTAATTTTAACAGATACTTTAAAGAAAACTCCTTATCTATAAATGATAAACAGTAAATTATTTTAAACAATAAACAGTCTACTGAAAACGCGAAATGAAGTAATAGTTTTTCCAAAATGACAACTAGTTTAAATATCAGTGAAATCGGCTAAACTCGTCGTGTATTCATAAAATGGGTAGAAATGTTTTAAATGTCAAAAAGACACGGTTATTTTAATATAAATATAGTACTAGCAACCAATGTTTGTTTATCAAGAACGTAATATGCATGAAAGTCGATAGTATTATGAATTCTAGTACGGTTCTCGCTTAATTTATTTATTTATTTAAAAACTTTATTGTTAACCTTAAAATAAAGGTAACAATGGGCGGACTTAATGCCTATAGTCGTTCTCTGCCAGTCAACCACTAATTATAAGAACTGTACTGTTTTACTGATAAAGTGGTTTTCTTTGTTTTGAATGATAGTATTGTATAGATTTGTTTTTTTTTTGTTGTACAATTTAGTACATTTTAACGAATTTAATTGTTTCGATGTAGGTCACGTTAAAATTACCCGCAACCGACGAGCGTGTGTGAAAACGCTAATGAAAGTAGAAGAAGCTAAAGATGTGTGTCAGGATCGTAGCAAGTGGAAAAATGTGGTCTCTGCCTACCCTTATGGGAAAGAGGCGTGACTGTATGTATGTATGTATGTATGTAATAAGATTTCTTTTAAGCATTTATCATGTTCCGGTTCTGTGGGTACTTCAGCTAATGAAATGACTGGGAGTATGAGACTAAACAACTGGAGGTAATCTTGGTAATCTGTGTATATTGGTATGCAAACACCACTGCGTTTCGGTTGAAGCTTGTGTAAATACCGAATGTATGAGATTTTCGAACCGACGTCTCATAGTGACTAACGTTGTGCGGTGTTGCATAAAACTATCTTACGTAAAGTTCTGGGTGACACCGCAAGTTCTGTGGGCACGTACCAAGGAACGACTTCCTCGTCTCTTCACCTTATTTAACCTAATTCTACTACTTGGTACATGGATATTGGCTATATTAATATCTGGGTCAGGGAAATACGACGCTCTTAAAGAATACTAATCTGAAGTAATAGTAGTAGTAGAAGCAGTAGTTCAATACACCGCTGCTGCGTTTTGTATGGGGGGTGCCGAGAACCGTACACCCTCTGTGAGACGTTCCTTCCCAGTCCCCAGAGGTTACCGAACACCTATGTCCTTATTCCTTATTGAAAATTGATTTAGATAATTACAGGCCGCATTGACTTTATCGTCAGGTGAGACAGCGTGTGATATTTACCCATATTTATACTCTTAAAAAAGTATTTTATAGTTATTTTTGCCTATAGCTTATATAAGTCGATGCTTATCTGTGGTTTATTATATGTAGGCACATTTTAATATATACACCTTACTATTAGCGACAGATTGTTTTTAATTGAGTATTGCAGTGTTACGCACTATTAAAGTTTCACGTTAACTTCTAATCAACTATTTCAAATTTGAATATCGAGTGCTGATTGCAATTAACTACCAATTTATCTTTATGAATAAATTTATTTAAAATTATATATTTTTTATTCCATTGATTTTTTAAATTATATTTATAAATTAAATGTAACTTTTTGTTTGTAGTATATTCTTTGCGAAACAACTATTTAGGTTGTTATTACGGACATTCTCTTATAAAATACAAATTTTTGGTTATCTTTATATCATAATTGAAATGTTTGTTAGAGAGAAATACCAACTTTAAACATCAAGATAAGATTTGATAAGTGGACTTATTCTGCCGAAAACAATTTTAAAATTTGTAATAACGCATGTCAGCCAATAACGCTGTTATAGGTTGTAATAAAATCTATTTATTTGTATATGTAACTACACATGAAGTTGGCCTTTGCTTACAAAGAAAAAAGGTATCTGGCAAGTAATTAGATTGTTTATTTTTTAATTCTCGATAATTTTAAGTTTCAGTTTTAAAGTTTACTCAAATATGAACAACAATGAAAGCGAATATACAATATAATTTTAAATTCCATTTTATTTCGTGAAATCATACCGCATAACGGATTCAGTGGAATAGGGTAAATGCACCGATTGTTGTCCCGCCATTATTGTAGCTCGGATGTAATCGCGAATGGCAGCGAACGCTTCCGATGTACAAGTCGATTAACGTGAGGGTGTTGCGAAAGGTAAATTGCCCTCGTATTGTGTCCCTATTTTGTAGTTTCACGCTGTTTTAAATATTTTCTCAAAAGAGAAAGCACGTTTGATGATTTTTATATTCAATAGAGCCGTTATTGTATTCGTTGTAATATGCCATTGGTTAAATAATTTTATAATGATTTTCATGCATGTTCGATAAATATAATAAGGCGATTGTTTTCGAGTGTTTTAATATTTAAAATTGCTGATAACAACTACATATATTGTATATTCATTTGCATTATTTTATCGACTAAACACATTCGGGACGAGATTTTTGTGAAAACTTTAAATATATGAATGAATAACATAAAATCTAAAATTTTGTTAATGGTAAAATATTATTACTGAATATACATATCATGCTTATTAATGCTATGATTATAATTAACAGTTTAGAAATTAAGT
This sequence comes from Luehdorfia chinensis, assembly GCA_019845155.1. Classification (NCBI taxonomy): domain Eukaryota; kingdom Metazoa; phylum Arthropoda; class Insecta; order Lepidoptera; family Papilionidae; genus Luehdorfia; species Luehdorfia chinensis. The sequence goes on along the minus strand of JAHVAK010000234.1, from coordinate 409,886 downwards.
GAAATTTGCTTAATTAAAGTGGTCACGTTAAACAACTAAATAATGTTATTGACGTTTAAAACAGCGCTCTCATTAAACTGCATAGTACGCGAGTGATCTGGGTTCGATTCACTGAACTTGTTAATTGCAATTTAAAGTTCTGATTTACCACGTCCTCGACTGTGAAGGAAAACATCGTGAGGAAACCTGCATGTCTGAGAAAGAAAAAATATTCCGAGGACAATGTGAAGTCCGCCAACCTGCATTGTAGCAGCGTGTCTGACTCTTACGGCACCAGAACCGTCTCAGAAATGAGAGGAGCGATGCCTGTGTGCAGCGGTGGGACATTTACAGGCTGCTATTTTACTTTTATTATTAAATAAATTAAAAAGTATTATTGAAAATTGAATAAAATGATTGCCTTATATATTAACTTCGTGATTGATAGTATTTTGTTTATTATACACTCACAATATGGGCATAGTAATATAATATAGGATATAAACTAAAGTATTTTGTGAAGATGTTCTAATTTAACTGCATTAATAAAACAGTTGAAGACCTGTCGGAGTGTCTGTTCGCAGTCGTTTAACTGTGTGGCCTAGTGGACAGAGTACCTGACCTGGGTTCGAGTTAAAGCCGGGGTCAACTTCTGTTGCAAAAAAAAACACAAATTTGTAGTTTTGGTTATGTCGTGCTTGTGAATTTTTTTTATGTGAAGGGCACTTACGATACTGGAGAAATCCTTGTGCGAGGCTGCTTCTTTACTTTACGCAACAAAAAAATTCTAATTTTTTACGACGATATGAACAGGGTATTTTTACAACTTTAACAGTCTACACTGGTAATCTTCTGTTTAACTACTAATTATAACTGTTATCATTGTTGCAACTACTCTTGATCAGCTTTATGCAATAGAAATTTTATTTATTGCGATGATGACGTTCTCCTAGCCGATTTCGACCATGGCGACAACTTCCGAATATTACCGAGAGCTATCAACTCATAGGAGTGTTTCGGTTTAAAGGGCACTGTGAGCTAGCGTAATCACTGGGCATTTGAGACTTAAGAACAGACGTCTCAGGGTGACGGGCGCAGTGTGGTGTCACACAGAAATATTCTAGGTGACACAGTATTTATTGTGGGCGGACGTTGCACTTACCATCAGGTGAATGTTTTGCTCGTTTCTTCACTTTATACAATAAAAAAAATTAAGCACACGTCCCAACCTACCAGCGCCCGATGTAACGCTGCGCTGATAAGTTCGGATGTAGGCTATGATGCAGTGTCAGAAACACGGGAATAATCACAACACAACCAGATTCAAAAATAAACAATTTATGTTGATTCGCGAACCCAGGACCTGCGGCGTAGAGGTAAGGTGACCAATGGGCCACGTGGTCTTAGCAGGCAGCAGAGGCAGTATTCTCTGTTACATAAGATCACTTTATACTTATAACTAGGCCATAAATACTGTTACACAAAAACTTTTCTTTTCTTCAGCTTTTTAATTATTTTGAATTTGGAACACGTATATTATTTTAAAAACTTCTTTCGATTTTGCGCCATTTCACATATTTTTTCGTTTTCCTTATCAAATTACAATATGGAATGGGGTGTTAAAGAAAATAGGATTGCAGTGATCGCCTTGCGCAAAGTGGGTATGGAGCCGTCGGTCATATTCCAAACACTTCAAAAGCACTTTAAAAATCAACATATACAACAACACTTTCTCTGTCGAAGACCAGAAAAGAGAGGGGCGGCCGCGTGCTGTTAGAATTACAAAGGCTGTTCATCTTATCGCGAGGAATGAAGATTCCCGCTAGGACTCTGTCGCGTATTATAAAACAAGACCTGAAGCTCGGTGCTTATCGTCGATATACAGAACATGCCCTAAATCAATCTTTACAAATAAAGAGAGTGGATCGATCAAAACGCCTTCTGTCGCAATACGCAGGTGAAAGGCACAGAAATATCCTCTTTACCGATGAAAAAATTTTGACGATTCAAGAACACTACAATAAACAAAATGATAAAGTGTACGCTCACAGTTCTAATGAAGATGCTCAAGTGGTCGGAAAGATACCTACAACGTGGTCATCATCCTGCGCCAGTGATGGTTTGGTGGGGCGTGTCTTATCAAGGAGTCTCAAAACTAAATTTTTGTGAAAAAGGAGTGATAACTTCAGCCAAAGTGTATCAAGATACAGTCTTGGATCATGTTGTGAATCCTCTCAGTAATACACTTTTTAAAAATATACCGTGGATTTTCCAGCAGGACTCTGCACTTGGTCACAAAGCACGAACTACCCAAGCCTGGCTTGAAACCAACGTTCCGGACTTTATAAGAGCTGAAGATTGGCCCTCATCTAGCCCAGACCTCAACCCTTTAGACTTCAAATTATGGTCAGTTTTAGAGGACATGGCCTGCTCTAAACGACACGGCGACATTGAGTCTCTTAAAAATCTTTGGAGCAAGCAGTGGCGAAATTTCCCATGGAAACAGTGCGTAAATGCATAGAGTCGTGGCCAAACAGATTAAAGGCCTGTATAAAAGCCAAAGGTGGCCATTTCGAATAGAATATTGTTTTTATTTTTTGGCTGAGACTAATAACATACATACATATGATCACGACTGTATCCATAGTCAGAGACTGGGCACTCACTGCAAAAACAGATGACTGCCACAATCCACGTTTCACCAAAACAATATAATGCACTTGGTGTGATAGGTGGTAAGCCCATCGCCACCATGCGCTGTTGGGTGCACAGTGCAGTTTAATTCCTTACTCGCCTTTTACGAGATCCATTGGATGAGATGGAGTGGTAGTATATATCAATAACACATGGTACTAAAGGGTCAGATATGTTGTTCTGTGTTAATAATCTTGCTAAAACTACTATGTTTGTAATACCATTGTCTTTGAAGTGACCCATAACAATATTCTTTTAACGAGCCGCCACCACACTAATAAATATGGAGGTATAAATTTTAATAGTATTTCATCAACGATATATATAATTTTATTTTCGTACTAGCTGCGCCCGCGACTTCATTCGCGTAAAATAACATCGCCGGCCACATGACTGCGCGGCACGGCCTGCTTTTCTCGTTAATGTTCGGTTCTCAGCGTGCGGCTCCTTAAGGCCGTAGGAAGAAGTTTTATAACCTATAAACTTCCCCAATAAACGGGTTAACTAGTGTAAAAATAATTTTTCAAATCTGATTAGTATTTAATGAGAGTAGCGCGTTCAAACTAATAAACTCTCCATCTTTTTGCTTGACTAAATTTGGAATATCAATAGTAGGAATGGATACAAAAATTGATGGAGCTTATTTTGTATCGTTTTGATGTTACGACTAATATTCACTTTATTTTATTACATACATACATACAATCACGCCTCTTTCCCATGTAAGTGGAGTATAGACCAGACCGGAAAGCTCTCGATCCGCGCTCACTTCTCGCTTGCAGACGTTTGCCTATAATAAATACCTAAGTCGCCTCTTACGACATCACGGTAGGAAAGCTGTGGGTCAGCGGACACGCCGCGCTCGCCGGCGAGCGCCCGCACATAGGTACACGGCCTACACGAGGTTCATTCCCGTGCCAGGCCGATTCTAATGTCAACACATACATTTTATAATTTCATATTGTGCAGTCGTAGTTTCGTTACAAAATAAACATAGCGCTACGTAATATAATTTTATAAAATAATAATACTAATATACGTAATATAATTTTATAAAATAATTTCTTTTTGACAGCAATTCAAGCCGAGGTTTCGACCTCCTTCTGAGGGGCACTTGGATTGCTTTAAGCCCAGTAGGTCGGATATGTCTTTTATTCGTTACAGGGTAAAAGGAAGACACCGGAGCAGCGGGCGTCAGCTACGTCTCTCGTCAGCAGCGACGTTGTCTTTCTCACTCGTGGGCCAACCTGCACGCGAGTCGCTTCAGACGTCATTGTAAAAGCCTCCCGGCTATCAATTCACTGCACATTAAAAAAAAAAAGCTGTGGGTGATATTCTACTCTGCCGGACACCTATCGGTGTTGAGGTATCACAGTGTAATTTAGTTAACTGTTTCGATATTAATTTACTTATCAGATTTTTACATTCACCGCCGGTTATCAATATAATAATTTTCCATTTTTTTCTGTTATAGATTGTAAACGTAGTTAATGTTAGAAGAAATAAATTTTTAATTTTTTTCAATTTCACGTAAAATAATGTGCAAGGTTAGAGACGAATATAAGTAAATGTTTCGAATTTTCGCAATAAATTTGTTGTCCGATAACAGGAAAATACGATAACTCGTCGGTTTACTTTAAATAAAAGTTTGGCTTAGCTCATACTCGAAACAAGCAGGTCACGTATGCCTTAAATTCCCAAGATTGTTTTAGTTTGCTCGTCTCGAAGCAAAATGAATGCCGACGGTTGTTTCTCTTTGTTTTAAACCTATAGTATACGGAATTAGAAATGTATCGGAATAAAATTGGTAAATATATTAACAGGTAGTTATTTTTCAGATTTTTTATTGAATTAAGCATGACTTACGAGCACGTAGTCCGCCTGCTGGGAAGTGATCACAGTGAAACATGAACATCATAATTGTTTTTTGTGTCCTGAATTGTTGTAAAACAGCTCATCAAGTCTCAGAACAATTTTAGTTGAGCAGCCACCGGGAATGGAACGAAGGACCATACTATGAAATTCTAAAGCTACGCCGCGACCTCCTACCTACTACGGTATTACGGATTAGCTTGACCTGTATCATCATTTCAGCCTATCACTAGTCCACTACTGAACATAGGCCTCCCCCATAGATTGCCACAAAAGTTGTAGCTCTCATCTTGGGGGATTATGCCATAGTTGCCACGCTTGACAGGCGCGTTGGCATCCGTTTATTTATTCAGAAGTTCCAGGAACATGCTGCTGCCCATCTCCTGGTTTTCATTTTCCCTCTGACGACTTTTACGGCACCTACGGTATGAGATGGGGAGGTAGATTCTCTTAAGCCGCCACCACACGGCCTGTATATATGAATGTTATGGAATCTTCCAATTAAATTTCCACTCACTTCCAGACGTTAACAATTTTACATAGAAATATTAAATATACTATATGTACAAGAGGTTTATAACTATGACCTGGTATGCTCACCTCACTGCTGTTCAAGTGCGTTTTTTTTTTAAACAATAATTTTATTTTTGCTTCACGTTGTTCTTCATACGTAATAAAGTAGCAACGTTATCCTTCCACTTTATTAAACTTTCCGTTCGTAAAACATTTGTTCCTTTGTTAACTTTCCAACTATCGTGCTTTCCCTTAATGTTTGCTGGAAATGGGGCAGTGTTATTAATCTCGTATTTGTTTTAAAAATACATTGGTTTAAGTGCTTTACACAATTAACGATTCAATAGGTTGTTCAAACCTGCTAAGCTACAGTATAGTAGTTGTCTTTATCAATAAGAATTACATTACTGAAGACAACAGATGCATTTTAAAAACGCACGAAGCACGGTTAACATACAAAGCGTTTGTGAAAACCATTCGCAGAAGCTACAAACTAGTAAGTGGGTTAATTTTAGAAACATCACCAGTAGCTACTATTATTGTATACTCATATGCAATAACATAGAAACACTTTGGAATCGATCGCGCTCGATCTGGATACACGGAATAAATCATCGGTAGCCGTATTTATAGTAACAGTTAACAGTAATAGTTAATGTTAAAGTACCAAAAATAATTTAAGAATATTAATTAAACGTAATCCTCTACAGGCTCTTGTGTAGTGTACTTTTTCATCTAAAAATACTGCTCAGTGTACAATCTATAGTTTAAGTTAGTAGTGAATGCTTAAAATGAGTGTATAGAAACGAAAAAATAGTCAATATATTATTTAATTATCTTCACAGATGCAAAGTGCATGGACGTTGACGCTTGATACGCTTTCGATGACATATATAATTGAAATAGACCAAAACTAGTTGTGCGTCTTGCAATATATACTACAAAAGAGATTTGTTACACTATCGTTCAGTAGCGGATCTTGGTACTTATGTTCAGTAACTTCCAGTACTTCCAGTATCCTATAGGTTGATAGAACTTTGCACAAATTTAGGCGGGCCGTTGCAACATTAATAAAGTGTTATACTGTACTGTATTTGCAGTTACAGCACATATTCATATCATCTTTGCTATAAAAATAAAACACATTTTTTTTTGATAAAGTGATGAAACGAGCAAACGTTCACCTGGTGATAAGTGCAACGTCTGGCCAGAAAAAATGCTGTGTCACCCAGAAAATTTCTGTGGGACACCACACTGTGTCCTTCACCCTGAGACATAAGTTCTTAAGTCTCATATGCCCAGTGATTACGCTAGCTCACAGTGCCCTTCAAACTGAAACACAGTAATGTTTGCACACTACTGTTTCATGGCAGAATAACTGACCCTGGGGTGTTAGACGGATTCCTCTTGTGAATATATGTAAAGGGAACACCCATTGCAGAAGTTTAAAGCATAGTATCAGAATGTGAAAATCTAAACTAAAATTTCGCGCTGTATGAAAGGAAAGAAAATTATCGTATAAATTGAGCACGCACCCTTTGGACTTCTTTACTTGAGGTATTTTATAATAAGTATTGTAAATATTTATGGTTTCAAAATGATACATGTGAAAGTATATTTGTGTGGAAGTGTGAAGATGAAAGAATGTGGAAAGATGTGGTCTCTGTCTACCCCTATGGGAAAGAAGCGTGACTCTATGTATGTATGTATATTTTGTCATTTAACATAAATACATTTAGCGTCAATTGTACATCAACATTGTACTTTTTACATTTAAAAAGTTGTCAATTTTGTCAAAAATGTACTTTTGTACTTGTAAAGGCTATGCTTTTAACATATTCAAAATTTACATAAGCAAAATGATACTTTCAAGCGTGCAAGTTAAGGTCGGTCTTAGATTAAGGCACTTACGACAATTTATTGTAATCAAATGTATTTTGTAATTTGTATTTTAAATACGTACGAAAAAGTACTTTGTAATTAGTATTTTAATTAAAAACAAAAGCAAAACATGTCTTTTGCCCAGCTCTGATGTCAGTAGTTATATCATCAACGATCTCCGCCGATGCCGTCAATAAGGTTGCTTTATTTTTCACTTAAATATTTATTTGACCTTCGCCGATTGTTAATTGATAGTTGTTTTTTTGAATCAGTTTTGTCCCATTTATGATGAACTGTATGTGGACTATAATTGTAAAATTAAATTTTTAATTCTAGGAGATAACGACAAACAATTATAATTTGATCAATAATGAAATCTTATAGAAATTTTTCTATTCACTACCCAGCAGAGAACACGCAGCAATTCATTTTTATTTCTGAGCTATATTTTTCTTGAAAGAGGATGCACGAGTATTCATTAGTGACCAAGATTATAATCGACAAAGCATTCCCCGTCGGACAAGAAATGTGTACTTTGCCAAGAGTTGCACTTCCAACAGGTTTTATCGCCCGCTACTATGAAACCTTTCCGCCGATGAGTAAATTGTTTTTTTTTTTTGTTTCTGTAATCATTATAATATAATTTCAGATATAACGTGATAAGTAACTGTATCGTCACGTATATTAATAATTTATGTTCGAATAAATAGGTATTTACGATACTATTAAGTGATTTCATGTTCCATGCTATTAACGGTATCTGATTATAATCAACTATCTTTATAATTTTATCGCTACAGTATTAATTTGAAACTATTATTTACGTATCGTATGTCAAACTCATAATGTTTATCATCGTCTATTAGTAGTGAAACGTTTGACCTCGATCATTAATTAAAAATAAAATAAAAGGGAGTTATTAAAGACCTCCGCTGTTCAGAAATTTTTGATTCGCGGCATGCGGCAAATTCATTATATTGATCGAAGAGCCATCACGTACGAAGTGGTTCATCGTTAGTAGTAGTAACCGTATTTCTATAAGTTGCTCCAATACACATAATATGTGTATTATCTTCCACGATAGCAAATATAATCTAGAGAGATTCAATGGTAATAGTTTCGTGAAGTCATTTGCAATCGTGGTGTCACTAGAGGCCATTCGTCGGTCAAGTGTACCTGTTTAACCACATAAGGCAGTTTGCGCTACTAACGATACTGCCGGCGGCGGTCGTACGGCGGGTGTCGTATTTGCTACGTAGGTGATGGGTGGCAGGTCCCCGACTGCCGTGAGAGAGTTTGTGTGCGCTGCTGTCGTAATAAGCTTGGATTACTATTCATTACCTTTCGATTGTGCTTGGCGTTAATTATAAATATGAGTTTTATTTTTACATTAGATATCACAAATGTGAAATCCAAGTCTATCCTTTTTTGTATTGTAGCCTTAACATATATTATTTTAATTATATGAGCAATATCTAGATTGACAACAGTATTTTTTTGACGGTAATTCAAAATAGATAAATCGATTAGTTAAGATTTTTAACCACTCTTTCTAATTATATAATACAGAAAAATTGTTCTAAACAAAATACCTTAGTTTAATTGTGGCTTGCAATGCCATTATCACACTTATATTATTATGTAATATATACAAAAAAGTGAAGTTTTATTATTGATTTTGTAGCGCATAATATCATTAAGTCAATATGGAAAATAAGAATTATTTAACTTCTCTTCTTGGCCAAATGTCTAAGAAAACGGTGAATATAAAAGTTTAACGACCTTTGGCGTCAACGCATCTACATATTGCTTTCACACCCAGGTGCCATGCCATGTCTACGTTAATTCCGGTTAATATTCCTCATAATAAGGTCTACAAATAACAATTTGATTACGTAAATAAAATTGTATTTAAAGATGTTAACGAACTTGTTATAAGTAAGTTTTTTTTAATGACATTATTATTCTATTGCCAATACAACGAGTTATAATGTATAGATAAAACATATTCGAATTAGGAAGTGCAGGTAATTTTCGTTCCAATTTCTATCGTTCATTGCCACAAATAAGTATGATGAATATTTCTATCATCAATTCTTTTGCTATTGATAATATATTGTATTTCTTATCATTTCGCTTAAACTATTCCTTTTTAAGTACAGTTAACTTTTTATAATATTGCTTGGTACTTTGTTATTCTAGCATGGAAAACAAGAAAATTTTTAAAAAAACAATTGTTCTTGTCGATTTTCAACAATGTTATCAAACGATTTGAAACATGTTGTAGTATTATAAATCGTAAATAAATTTTCGATTTAATTTTCAATCCGTATTCATAATAATATCATTGGTGAATGTAACAATAAAAAAATTCAATTTCGAAACAAGTTGTAAACGTTTAGTTTAGCGGTATTATATGCTGGGTTATCGTGCGTCCAACGCGTTTGTAGAAACAATAACGTGCTTATCAAAAGCAACCACCATTACATTTCGATTACAATGCAGTCCACGGCTATGATTATATATCTTGGAATAGGAATTATTTAAGGAAATCGATGAAAAGTTTGGAATATTTTCGAATAATTAATTCGAAGACTTGTTTCATTAATCAGATTTCTTCATAATTGTGAATTATATATTTTTTATTACATCTTTAATTCATTAGAGTTAGTTCATTATTCATTCATTCATCTGCTATATGCTTAGCTTTAATGTCTGCATCATGGCGATGGCGAAATTAAATCTGATGTTGGCTACAATCAATAACTATTGCAACGCCTCAAAGAGACTGTGCTTTATAGTATAGTGGTCGACTCATCACAATGAAGCGATTTCCCTAACTTGAGTCGTCTTTGTTATATTAACATTGCTCTTGTAGGACATCAAGAAGACACTTCCTTATACACATCTGATTATATCAATTCACATTTTATTTCATTTATATACTGATTGAAAAAAAAAATTCTTGGACGGCAGTTTGTATGTTCGCATGTACGTATTTAGTCACGATAGCGCCCGAATTTTTTTGCTTATTACTAACCTAGTTCTTGTGGTAAGTTAACAAAAAAATTGTTGTTTTTTTCCATTTCCATTAAAATTTGTTGTTTAATGGGAAAATAAAACTTTGAGATCATGTCCATACTTGGTTTTTCCGAACTTTTTGAATGGTAAAAATAGTAGTGCTAAAAATAATATCGTAAACAAAAAGACGCTTAACTGCATGGAAAAAAGGTTAGAATGCAGTTTAAGGACATCCGCAACATATTGTGACTGTGCGGCTGCATGTATACAAGTCTCGATTGCGCCTGTAGTTCTCTGACTGCTCAACAATGCGGAATTTTAGGATTATTCACAATATTTTTTTTCCTGTTGTGTATACTATGTGTACGTGACTTTGATATTATAGTTATTTGACTTAACAATAAATACTATAATATCTGATTGTCAATTTATGATTATAATCTCTTCCTGTGTGTGGTAATTCGGCTGAGATTCGCATTCGCCGATCCATGCCATAGCTAAATTACCTATTGTCAATGTTTATGTAGGTAAGTAGGTGATTTGCTACAAAAAAGTAGCAGCGACATTAGACTTTATAATAATTTTCAATAGTTATCACTTTTTTAGTCTGAGCTCTGCTTGCGGCCACTCTTATTGAAAGCAGCTGTCGCAAGTAATGAATCTTGGTTATGATTAGTCAGTTCTGCGGAAATGACAGGCTGTTGGCTCGAATATAACTATGCGGTTGTGGTTTTTCTTTGAATGAGGGTTTTTTTATTTCAAACTATTCACACGATTTGTCACATTTGCTATTGTATATCTGTAAAAACTTTGCTGTGAAACGGTCTCGTTGCTAAATAGAAGTACATGTTCATTATAACTGTCTTATACAACACAATCCCGAAAGAAATATAATCACACTGATAAGAATGAACATTATGTCAACTTGTAGTAAGGTGATTACAGATAACATATTTTTATGTACTTTTTAAAATGTATCTACGGTCCATACCATGATAGCAAAAATAACATAACTTGCCAATTAGCCCTTTGCACTCGAGGCCGTTTCCGCGCGGAGATACTCGTATGTGGTGAGCGAGACTCACCTCGAGTGCAAGGCGTTAGTTTCAAATATCGGTAGACTTCTATATCATTTATTTATCTGTATATTTGTACAATAAATCAAATAAATTATTAAATATTTATCTACTTTCATTTCTTCCTTTAAAAAAAATATTATTATGCTCACGAGCGGCAGCAGCATCGACAGAAGCAGTCTGTAAGAAAGTTGTTGGACATAGGTCTCGAGTAAATGAAGGTTCAGGGGACACTCAAGTGTCTTCGGTTCTAATCCCAGCCATTATAGTAGCCAACTTGTTTGTCAACATTTTTGCAAAAACAAGTTGTTGTGATTGTCCCCGTGTCTCTGACATTGCATTCTTGCCTATCTCCGATCTTTTCGCTTGCCGTTATATCGAGCGCCGGTCGGTTAGGACGAGTGGGTGCCTCCGTGTTTATGCGTACACTTGGGTAACGTATTTTTTTAACTAAGATATTTTAAGATACATTTAAACAGCATGTTATTTAATATAAATAATTTAAAAAGAATTACCTATTTGTTTACCCTGTAACATAGAAAACTTACCCAAACGAAGAGGTGATTCTTTTTAAGACTTAAGCAGATCAAGAGCTATTAGTTAGATTACCCAGTTGATCTGATATCTATTGAATTGCGTAACCTGAAAAAATAGGCAATATTATGAAAAGTTTAAGCAAATGAAGGGCTTATGCAGTCCATGGTTGAAAGTTTCAGACAGTATTCGGAATTTGTCGCTGTGGTCGGAAATTGGCCACGAAAACATCATCACAGTAGGCGATTACGCGATTCGGTCATTCGATATGGCATACCTACTTTGATTTTTGAACATCAAAATATTTCCAAACTGTTGACGAAGTTTCAGTTATTAATCAGGACTCGCACCAACAAAGTCGTAGGAATAGCAACAGGAACAGGAATAGTACACGTTACAAGGTACAGTCAGAGTGAGTACAGTTTGCGATTATGCCGGTCAGGAAGTCAATAGGGCCGCTATTAGGTAGTGCAGATTTAGTGAAATTACACTAAGTAACAAAGTTTCAAAGCATTCTAGGACACAATAGTCGCGGCATTCGGAACTGTGATCACACAATTGACAGCGAAATGTTTTGCAAACATTAGTCATCATGCAAAACACAATACTCAATACTAGAGAGAATATATACATAATAATTTATTTTGTAGCTTCGCTTATATCATGGATTTGTATCCACACAAGTTTCGATTGTATCCAACCGTCTTTTGTCAAAATAATTGCCGTAATTACCATCTTTATGTTACTGGGTATTATACGCTCAAAAAAATATTGTTAGGTTTGATTCGAGTATGAAATTGTATCGTTCTGATTACAACTAAAATAAAGACATTTGAATTTTTGCTATTCTTTAATTACTAGTGGTCGTCCAACGGTCGAAATTAACCATAATTCATTAACTTTTTTTTACTTAATGTATTTGTTACATATTTAATTTATTTTTATTTTATTATATTATGTATATAAGTTTTATCTTTCTGCGCTACTTCTCTATATAACTTTAACTATGCCAAATCCAGCGCTTCTTCGTGCTCACAATATGCTTAAAAAGTGGTACAAAGTTTTTTCTTCACGTATTAGTACAAACGTATAAAGCTTTTTTTTGGGTAGTCGACGGTCGATACACTTTGTGACTATTTTTATACACGAATTTTAGTCTTATTTTCGATATTTCTGGCACGTCTATCACAAGTGGTGTCATCTTAAGCATGAAAAGAGTATATGATACAACTACTGCTTTAGGATGTTAATACATTTTATTCACTCAACTTTCGTCCATTATCTTTGAACATATTTTAATAGATCTTATAAAACTGGTAATACTATTATATTTATAGGAGTTAAAAGGAAATAAATAGCTTCAGTTGCGATAACTCGTGTGATAAATCTTAAAATTTATTAAAATAGCTGTTCTTTGTTTGCAGGTAACCTAATTCATCATTATCATCATTTCGCAGTTCAAAAACTTCTTCCAAACAATGAGGAATGGCCATAGCAGTACAAGATTCTCATGAAGGAATCTGTCTAGATAAGAACTACCGCAGTGACAGATGTTCTGCCGTCAAGCAGTGGTGTGCAGGTTACTGTGTTTCGGTCTGAAGGGCACTGATAGTCGTGAAAGTGGGCATAGGAGACCTAGAGTGATGAGCGCATTGCGGTGCCACATAGTTCTGGTTGACACAGCATTTGTTATGGACAGACGTTGTAGTTACATCGGCCCTTCGTTATCTTTCATTAAAAAGAAGAACTGTGACACTGCTATCCTTTAGCGACTTAAGAGTTATAGGTTGGCATACCTAAGGTCTCACCGTCTGTCTTTACGAGACTTTTCTGGTTTTCCCTTTGTCGACTTTTACTGTAACCACGAATGAAAAAAAGTGTTATTATAATATTTAAGAATACGAGAAACTATAATATTTAAGATGATGAGAAACCTCATTCCCAGAGGCGATAGCTGCCAAGCTATTTCTACATGTTTATAATATTGTAATTTTACATTATTTTTAAAATTACTGAAAATAGTTTCTTGCTTGATTCTTACCAGGATAAAGACAATTTTTTAAGATTTTCAATAAGTAATGTATTAATAAAAGTTGTTCTAGTCTATTCTAAATAGGTACAAAAATGGTGGAAACTTTCGTTCGTTGGTGATGGCTGTAACTGTGTATAAAATTGACCTCGATGTCCTGCTGGATAATCTTTGACCACTACGAGAAGTCTTGTACTGCACACGAGATAATAGAGACATTAGTGTACGGGGCAGGCACAGGGGTACTTATTCGTCCTAATTTTCTCGGGCGATAAAACGCTCATGTGATAAGATCAAAGGCAGACTTGAATCCGAAAATTCAACAATTTGTGGTTTTGAACAAATGCTGTCTCCGGCTGAGATTCGAATCCAACATATATTTTCGGTGATGTAATTGCTGTTAGCCTTCTCGGCTTTTACAGCTTCTTCACCCGCGGCGTCGTAGCCAAGTACTGTTAACCTACCACGTAGTTGTCAAAAGTGACCTAACCATTAGTTGGACTGTGCATATATTTGTCACGGTCACTTTTTAAAAAAAAAACTAGATTATTTACTATTCAAACATAACTGTCTTAGAAGTTACTGGAGATCGTTAAGTATGAGACTAATAACCTTCGCGATTTATATTTCTATTTCACTACTAAACGATTTCTATTTGAGTATACTACTATATCTAAGTAAAGAAATAATTTGCTTTAATATCACATTTAATGCTTTTGTAAAATAAAACGTAGTGTGAATGTCATAATGAAGCAGTTTCAGTGAAGTAAATAAATAAAACTGCGGTGTCTCTCAGAAAGATATTCCATTTAAGTAATTCCGTGAACCACGAGGGACTCAAACGAAGCTGCGAGTAAGTAAGGTGAGGTAATGAGACAGCAAACTTGACAACTCTCATTTAATCTGGTAATGTATGTAAACATAAGTAACTACTTAGCGCCGTGTTTACGTATGCAAATATATTAGGGCTGACACGTGTTACGTTTCCCAATGTGTAGATAATTAATTATGTTTAAAATAAATGAATGTTTGACTACACACAGAGATAATTGGCGGTTGTTGGCTTCCTGTACGTTTTTTAGTTTGTCGACTGTTTGATTGCATGCTTAATTTACGTAATATAATGAAGCATCGGTTGACTATATATATTAGTATATTTTATTAGTAGGCTTAAACCACATGGCAGATCTGCATTTTGATAAGGCTAGCTAGGAGCGTAGCTAATTCATTGATTGCTACGACCACGGGTTCGATCTCCTCATTATAAACATATCGGCTATCATAATAAAAATGTTATAACTGATATTTTTTTTTGTTATTTAACAAATCGACAATTTATTCAGGTGAGTACCAAATATATGATGATGATGATGATGATGTTCTCCTAGCCGACTACGGCGACAACTTCCGAATACTGTCGAGAACCATCAATTGCGCAGGAGATATTATAGTTCGTAGTAGTAAAATTCTATTCTATTCTATAGTAAAGTTATTTACAAATTTTCTAATGATTTGAGCCGTTAAAATATGTGTTAAGTATAGAACGAAAGGATGTCAGTGACATTCAACAAATAAATACCTTTCTCTTTTTGTAATTGCACTTTAAATTATGTCTGATAGACAAAAGTCGTCGCCGAATTTGACCTTAAGACCTTTAGCACGACTTGAAAATATCTTCTATTCGTATCAAAATACCGTTATTGCAAGGGTGTGCCTAGTGGTCAGAGTACCTGACTTCTACGCAGCGGGTCCTGGGTTCGAATCCCAGCCGGAGCCAACATTTGTGCTAAAACACAAATTGTTGGTTTTCGGGTTCGTTGTGTTGTGATTGTCCCCGTGTTTCTGACACCGCATCCTAGCCTATCTCCTATCTTATCGCATCAGCGTTACATCGGGCGCGGGGAGGTTGGGACGAGTGAGCCTCTGTGTTTGCGCTAACACTTGTGGCACTATAATATCTCTTGCGCAGTGGATGGCTTTCGACATTCGGTTTCGGAAGTTGTCGTCGTGGTCGAAATCGGCTAGGAAAACATCATTGCAAGACCTTACTTAAACATTCTGAGAGCCTAAATCGTATTTGGAAGTCTGCACGTTTGGTTAATTAGTCTGGATAATAATCATCTCTGGCCAAATGGACACTCCATTTGTCCAGAGGTCACAATTAGGTTGATATGAAAACTAATTAATTTTCATTTCGTTGATTAATTTATACATACCCTCAGTTGTGCCCAAATAGAACTTAGCTAAACATCATATTTCGTTACCCAAACGTCGCAGATGTCGTGGAGTTTGGCGTTTCGGGACCAATTACAGAGGATGTTACGATTCCGGCCGCAGGCCCGGACCTCCGTTGAAATATTTGACCCTACGAGCCCATTAGAGCCCTGTTTCAGATGTTGCTAAGCCGTCTTCGGACGTTATAGTACATATATGTATTTTGAAATTACCGGATTTTGTTGCAAATTGTAGATCGACGTAAATGTGTTTATTGACGTAAATGTGTCGGATACATATCGTTTTTGTATGGCTTATATATGTATGTTGTAGTTGCTCTGGCTCTGAGTGTGTGTGTGCTTTTATCATTTATTCTGAAAAACGCACCATAGATACAGGAAAATCCTAATTTGGGGTTTCTTTTTTGGTTTTAAATAAAGAAATTCGCCATATATTTTATTAATTCATTATTTGTGTAAAAGGTAGTGACGACTGCGTGGTTAAGTACTCGACTTCTACTCTGGTTTTTCATATCATTCAAGTCCCTCGGATTCTAGATTTGTATATTAACTATATTTTGTTTATTTTCGTCATTTCTTTTTACTCAGATAAAAACAAATTGGACAAAAAGTAAGATAAGTCATGGTTGGCAGTTACAAGTCTGCAGCTATATTAACTGTACCATCAACCTAATTAGAGTTTAGCATAAAGCGATTAGGACACAGAAAAGTTTTTATTGCAATTCATAATTGTCTTTTGTATACTTGGTCGAGACTGCGGAAAATAACCGCAAACGTGAGACAGTTGCACTAAAGGGGCCGCCTCTAATGTCTAAAAGAACTTCAGGCCTTCAGTAATGGACCCACAAGCCACGCCAATATCATTAAACGATGCAATTGTCGTAACGTTGCTCGCGTATAATTTTACAGCGGTTGTTATCTCGACAAGCGTTTAACGCGCTTAATTATCTGTTAAAATTATTGACGCCTATTACGATAACTAGTGTGGCAGTATTGTCAACATTTGAATACACGTGCTACTAACGAATTAATTACGTACGTTTCTAAAACAAACATATAATATTAATAATACAAAGTTACCTTTTGTCATTGTATAGCTTAAGCATACCACTGCTCATTACTTACTACGAGTATAAATAGTATTTTTTTTTTATTTATAAACTAAAAATAGGACTTCGAAGAGATATTATAAATAAAATTTTCATTTAATAATTATATTTCTTGCTATTCCCGAACCAGGTATGAGGCATAAAAAAATTAATTTAGTGCCGCATGGTCACATTAACGAAAAGGATGGTGAAATTAAACGAATAACCGATTACTGACGCTTTCGCTCGGAAAAAAATTAAAAATTAAGCAATCGTCGAAACTTTTATAAGCAACGGCACGGTATAACTTTCAAATATTCTTTAACCATTTAGTCACGTGTAAGTTCATAGGTCTCGTTTTTAACGACCGACTAATTCTCACTTCTGGAAAGGACGTTCGCTGTTTATTGTTTTCGTTTGTCTCATCGATCCGCAGCCATTGTCCTCGTACGTGTTGTCAAAAGATTGTTTGGAAATAATGAGTCACTTCTATTCATCGTGAAACTCATTCATTGTCGCCGACCTCATTAATTTTGGAATATCATTTTAACCTGAATTGATGCAGGCAATTAATTTTACGACCTGCTTTTCTGTCCTAATTATTTCATCTATGTTTACGCGTTGCCATTTGCTTTAATTTCTTAGTCGATTGTCGCGATGACACCTCATTTGTGCATCTATTCATGAATCCGTCTGTACGTGACGGTAATCCTATCAGAGACAGGTCATAGACACAAGTCACGTAGGTATTTCTTAGTGAGGTTTACTGATTTCTGCAAGTGATAAATTGCTAACAGTAGCTCTCGCTTCCTTCTTTTAGCTTAAATATGCTCTTTCACATTTACTGTGTGACTGAGTGTCGAGTTGCAGATAAAGAAATTTTCGTCGGCAATAGTTTTTTATTTAAACTGTCGTTCAGTAAAGATAAATAGTTGTACACATTCACTTTTGGTACTTTGTATAAACTTAACTTCTGTATTTTGATTAATTATATTATATTTATTATGAATTAAATTCGTACCTTTTCACAAGCTTTTCTTCCACTTCACGTTTTGGTATTTTTGGTTTTTTTGACGACATCAAGCGAGCTAATGTAAAAATCCTGTAAATGTCCCTACTGCTAAGCACAGGCCTCCTCTCATTTCTGCGGGGGTTTTAGGAGCCGGGAAGAGTCCGCCACGCTGCTCCAAAGCGGGTTGGCGGACTTCACATGTCCTCAAAATATTTATTATTCCTCAGACATGCAAGTCACGATGGTTTCCTTCACCGCCGAGAACGCGGCAAATCGACACTTAAAATGGCAATCATCAATTTTAATGGTGCCGGCACCGAGAATCGAACACAGTTCACTCGCGTTCTATGAAATTTAAGGCGAGCGCCTAGCCCCTGAGCTACTACGGCTCGTACATATACGTTTTAACTTCCTTGAACAAAGTATTTCAATAGGCATCTTCTCTTTGTTATCTTATCGTCTATTTGAATTATATGTATTTAAATCTTGATATCTTATTCGTAGAGTTTATTTTGATTGCCCACATTTTGTAAAACAACACCGTCCAAGCAAAAAATGTACTTAAGTGCACAATTAAACAACATTTTAATTGTTCTCATCTTCAACGAGTGTAGATTGAAGCAAATTGACGTACGAGTGTTGCCATACGAATAACAAAAAGCAGTATAAACCGTTATGGCCTCAACAGAACATGTGGAATCTTTCCAGCTTTGACCGAGGCACGCGGTCGAACCGTTATAACGCCGGACCATTCGTGCTGTATTGTTCTTGACACGGGTGTTGATAGGCACGAATTAGAAACAGTGTGATTTTGTATGATTGGAACAATAAAATAAATAATGATGTCTAAAAATGAGTTCGAGAATAATGTTTACTCTAACCTGATATTAAATATTAACGTTACTTAAAAAGAAGTGGTAATTTTCACTTACCATCAGGTGAACTTTTTACTCGTTTCGTCACTTCATCCAAAAATAAAAATTAAGTTTTTTGCTACGTTATTATTATACAAAAGACATTCAGTTGAAAACAGGTCAGGCTAATGAAAGGGTTTGCATAAACTTATAACAAATTATTGCGAAGGGTTTTCTTTCATTTAAACTGCGACACAAGTTCACGTAAGTTTGCAAGAAATAACCAAGGAAGGTTTCATTCCAATAGCACTAGTTGTAAAGTTAATTTGAAGAAAGTATCTTAAGCAGAAACGTGAAATTAAAAATTCGGATACATACTTGAATATAAAAATACTGTAATTTACTAGTCTCTCTCAGCCTATGACTTAGTGCGGTTAGGACGTTACTGTAGCTTAACAAGTGAAGGTGCATTTAACAGGAAACCTAGATTAGATAGAGTAAAAGTAAAGTAAAGTAACAGCCTATAAATGTCCCACTGCTGAGCACAGGCCTCCTCTCATTTCTGAGAGGGTTTTGGAGAAGAGTCCGCCACGCTGCCCCAATGCGGGTTCGCGGACTTCACAAGTCCTCGAAATTTTCTTTTCGGACTCGGGCATGCACGTTTCCTCATGATGTTATCCTTCACCGCTAAGCACAGTGGTAAATCAGCACTTAAAATTGTAGAATAATTTTTAGAGGTGCTGGCACCGTGGATCGAACCCAGGTTACTCACGTATAATGAAATTAAACGCGAGCTCCAGGCCCCTGAGCCTACCACGGCTCTTTAAATAAAAATTGTTTCCTCTTCAGTTCGACTCACTAACATGATATTTAATTTTGTTATAGCTTCCTTGAAATATAAGCATAAGCGTGTGTGACCCTAAACATCAAACGTGAATGCTAA
Source organism: Luehdorfia chinensis (assembly GCA_019845155.1). Classification (NCBI taxonomy): domain Eukaryota; kingdom Metazoa; phylum Arthropoda; class Insecta; order Lepidoptera; family Papilionidae; genus Luehdorfia; species Luehdorfia chinensis. The sequence continues at coordinate 390,156 of JAHVAK010000234.1, read as the reverse complement.
TGCCTATGCCAAAACTGGACTGTGGCTAGGAGCCAATCAGTGGCGAAGGAGAATGTCCAACAGTGTAATATTGACAAACTGTGTTGATGAAGATAATCCCAATTGGTTAGACTTAAAAAAAAAATGTGTTATTTATAATTATTAAAAAAATATATTGTAAAAAATCATAGTACACGAGTCACTTGGGTTCGATCGCCAATGCCGACATCACTCAAAAATATTATTGCAATTTTAAGAGCTGATTTTCAACGAGCGGCGAAAAAGGAAAAGATCGTAAGGAAAGTCTACGTGTTTGAAAATTTCAACGACTTGTAAGTCCAACAACACGCATTGAAGCAGCGTACCGGACTCTTCCCGGCTCCGAAACTCTGAGATATGACATGAGCAAAAATACGTTCCGTTAAATACAAGTATTACTTCGAAAAGAAATCGGCGCATGTTGTTTGGAACTTCGACTCCATATGTTCGATGTGCTATTTTAAGAGACGCCAACTATAAATAGATTCAAATTTTAACATGAACACTTCGTTGTCCTGTATATGTATTTACAAATAAAGTATTTGTAACTCGAGTATTATCGCAACGATTCATTGTCTGAAATAATCTTTCATCATCATCATCATCATCATTTCAGCCTATAGATTGCAAAACGCGGTCCTGAGCCACCTGTATCCATCGACTTCCCGCAAAACCCGACTCATGCTTTATTAGTTTTAAATAGAACAAAGATAAGAGAAAGGGACCCTTAGATGGATGCACGTGTCCAACGTAAGTAGGATGGATGAAAGGAGATTGACGAAACTGAATTATACATTGAGATAAACTTATATTATAAATTGATTTATGAGGCGAGTGTGAATGGGATAGCCGGTAAAAGTCAACGTAGCCAATCGTTTCACAATCAGATCGAAAACGTTTTAAGGAAAGGCCACGTCAAAAGTACTTGCAACCGACGAGCTTGTGAAAACGCTCATGAAAGTATAAGAAGCGAAAGATAGTGTGTCAGGCAGGATCGTAGCAAGTAGAAAGTAGTGGTCTGTCTCTACCTATCCCAACGGAAAAGTGGCGCGACTGTATGTATGTTAAATAGAAGCACACTGGCTAGCAATTTTATATGAACTCTCATATTCACAACAGATAAAACAAACGATTTACAGACAGAGATTTAATGTCAGTTACAAAATTATATTATAAATGAGTACTGATTTTATTTAATCTGTAAATTATTCTAATATTATAGTGTGAAATTAAACGGTAGTTCTTATCTCAAAAACTCCGAAATCTATTCTTAAAACTATTCCACTGTTAGCACAGGGTATTTTTTTTTTTTTTTATAGAATAGGAGGCAAACGAGCAGGTGGCTCACGTGATGGTAAGTGATCACCGCCGCCCATGAACACCTACAATACCAGAGGAATAGCAGATGCGTTGCCGGCCTTTGAGAAAGGAATAGGCTCTTTTCTTGAAGGTCCCTAAGTCGTATCGGTCCGGAGAAACCGCTGACGGCAGAACATTCCATAAAGTGCAAGTGCGTGGCAGAAAATTCCGCGAAAAACGCACTGTGGTGGAATGCCAACCATCAAGGTGGTGACGATGGAATTTGAGGTTATGCCGTAAGGTGCGATGGTGAAATTCAGCGGCTGGAATTAATCCGAACAATTCCTCGGAACACTCCCCATGGTAGATCTTGTAAAAAATGCAAAGAGATGCAACATCTCTTCGCAAAGCCAGGGGATCAAGCCGATCAGATAGGACATGGTCGTCGACAATTCGAGCCGCTCTTCGCTGAATGCGGTCAAATGGAAGGAGCTGACACTGGGGTGCCCCCGCCCAGAGATGAGAACAGTACTCCATGTGCGGCCGAACCTGCGCCTTATAAAGTTGCAAGCGGTGGGCCGGCATGAAGTACTGTCGCGCTCTACTGAGCACGCCAAGCTTCTTGGAGGCCAATTTGGCCTTCCCTTCCAAGTGACCGCGAAATTGAACGTTGCTCGATATGTCGACGCCAAGGATTCCGATACTGGCTGAGGCAACAAGGGGAGTGCTCTCGAAATGAGGTGATACGACGAAGGGTTTCTTTTTTGCGGTAAACGCGCAAACTTGTGTCTTGTTGGGGTTGAACTCGATTAAATTTAGTCGGCCCCAGTCCGAGATTTTGTCAAACAAAATCTTGACTTCAGACACAAGTTTGTTCCGGTGATCGTCGACGTGTTCCCGAGAAATATTGGTACGGCCTGTGTATAAGGCATCACCAGTACTGTCATCTGCATAGCAATGAATGTTACATTTCTTGAAATGTCTAAATTCTTGAACGAACTTCATCAAGTATACTATAATACTACGCTTGACCTCACCTCTTAGATTATTATTAATATATTACCTTCTATTAAAAGGCTGCAAAGCAAAATTTATAAAACATATTAAAGTTTCCTCTTTTCAACATAATGATTACTTTCACAGCTCAAATTATTTTCTTGTCTGATCCAAAGACTGCACTTATATACGTTATCCTTAAAACTAAGCTTATCTTAAGCGGAAACAGAGACATTTCCGTTAATAACGAACTTCGTGTAGTGATAGCAAAAGTATTTTTATAATTATTTGAAGCTAACGCGAGCTAAATGTTTGATTATATGTAATGTAGAAAAACTTTATTTGACGTAATATAGTAGCGGTAAACATCCATTCTGATATATAAGACCAATAGAAAAATACAATACCGTTGCTTATTTTGTTTGTTTCCTCAAATATTTTAAGATAAGCCCTCAAATATAATAAATTTTTTAATATACCCGACGAAGATAGTTTTTAGCATTCATATTTGCATCAGGTTTCATTTCATCAAATGTTCTCTTTTATTATCTGTTAAATAATAATTAATTAGTATGCCAATTGTAACAGCGTTTTGTTTGTGTTACACACTGGCTGCCCGCACAAAATTGTACGCTCGAAGAATAAATAATTTAATAATCGTTGAGCTTGGTGAATAAGTATTCGCGTAAATAACACAGTTACACGCGGTTGGTCAAAAAGCTGTAATTTGTGCGTGGAACGGGGAATAATAAGCTTAAATGTACTCTGTATGCACCGATGAACAATCTTTATAACTATAAATGATGAACTGGAACAGTTCCCAGCTAAATAATGCATATTTAGCTGGGAACTGTTCCAGTTTAAATCATAACAACGTGGAATAAGAATAAAAATAGTAATAGGATGGATAGGGTCCATTTTGTTAATTTAAACTAATAATGATGAAAAAAAAAAATAGGACTAATTACAGTGACATCAAAATCCACGAAAATAGAATTTTTGATTATTTATTTATGGTATATATAATTTTCACAACGATAATGATAGTGATGAGAGTGATGACGTTGTTCTCTTAACAGACTTCGACCGTTTTCTGATTAATAAATTATATATAACCCGAAGTTGTCATTCGTGCAGGATCTGTTATAGTGCTGTAAATAAACACACTTCCACGTCTTCACCCTCTCATATCCGAAGTAATGCTCAAGCGACAAATTAGGACGGTGGCAGATTTAGAAACTAAAAATAATCGCAATACATTCAGAATGATTATTTAATCAGAAAACTGGCTTCAACGAAGAAAATCTAAACATGCTTATGCAAAGTTAAGAGCTTATTGATTTTCTCATGGAACTCGTTATTAAAATTTGACCTATTTATTATCACTACTACCTCCTTTTAATAAAAAAATAATCGTTAAAATCGGTTAATAAACAAAAAAGTCATATCCGAACGTATATAAAAATATGTACAGACGAATTATGTAATTAAGAACCTTCTACTCTTTTGAAATCTGTTAAAAATAGTGTGATATTACCCAAGAAAATTGTTAGCAAAAATATTAGCCAAGATAAGTAATATTTTTAACAAACTGGAGAAGAAAAAGCTCAGAAGTTTATCAGTTATTAGTAAAGCTCTACAGTCCTCATGTACAAGCAGTAAAAAGTTACAATACGAACTTTAAAAATTATCGCATTCCCGTTATAGAACATGGCAAACATTTCGACAGTTAAACAAGATGCAAGATTTAAATAAAACTACTTTTTTACGGATTTTATCGCGTTTAATTTTGAACTATTTTTACCCGACGTTTCGGACGCTTTACAGCACCCATGGCCACGGGGGGACTGAGGTGACAGTTGTCCCGATGACATAGTTAACCCGGAGTACCTTCAGCTTTTAATTATTATTTTTAGTCCGATCTACGCAGAAAGAGCTTACTGTGTCTTGAAGCCTTGCAGTGGTATGCTTGGTTTTTGATTTAATTTTATTAATAATAGGATCCCAAGCCGGTGGTAATACCCAACCATCTTCCCTATTGAAATTAGGATGTTTTTTAATTTCAATAGCCTCGCGAATCATCCTTGGTAGGAATCGGTGTTCTTTTGCAAGGATTTGTGGTCTATCAAATCTGATGTAATGGTTGGGATGATCCAGAACATGGTCACAGACTGCAGACTTCCTAGAGCGTCGATGCTTCACATCAACTATGTGTTCTTTAACGCGGGTTTTAATGGATCTTTTAGTTTGCCCTATGTAAGAGAGACCACATTCACAATCCAGCTTGTATACTCCTGCATCTTGTAGAGGGATGTTACACTTGACAGATGGTAAAAACTGACTTATCTTCTTCGGCGGCTTGATAAATGTTCTTATAGAAGCTCGCTTCAAGATATAGCCAATCTTGTCCGTGACTCCTCTGACATATGGAAGAACAGCAGGTACACGCTCGACCGTGGCCGGCTTCACTCGGTCCCTGCGACGAAGGCGCGGAACCCGAAGCTTGTTGTCTTGCAAAACTTGCTTGACATGCTGAAGCTCGGCGGCCAGGTGTTTACTGTCACAGATCCCTTGTGCTCTCTGAAACAAAGATTTACCCACGGTAGCTAACTGTGAAGGATGGTGGTGAGATTCACCATTTAAATACCTATTTGTATGGGTCTTTTTTCTATACACAGTGTGACACAAGGTGTTATTAGGATTTCGAATTACTAACACATCCAGAAAAGCTAAAGAGTTATTTGCCTCTAACTCCATTGTAAATTGAATTTTAGAGTTTAGGGAGTTAAGGTGGTCTAGAAATGCAGTTACTTTATGCGATGGTAAAATTGTGAAAGTATCATCTACATACCGCTTGTAGAATCTTGGATTTACAGGAGAAGTACGGAGGGCTTTCTCCTCAAAGTCTTCCATGAAAATGTCGGCGACAATGGGAGATACTGGAGAGCCCATCGCCACACCATCTACTTGCTTGTAGTACTGTTCCTTTCACAATAGATAGCCAGATGTAAGGCAATGTCTAAGTAGTTCTGCATATTCTGCTGGCATGTTGTTCTCCGCTAGCTTCCTGGATACAATTGAGATGCAGTCTTCTACAGGTAGGCATGTGAATAGCGACTGGACATCAAAACTGACCATAGTTTCATTGTCAGTAAGATGTAGGTCTTTAATCTCACTGACAAAATGGTATGAATCCTTTGTGTGTGCTTGTTGTCTTGTGTGTCCTCTGAGCGGTGAGAGTATTTTCGCTACATGCTGAGCCAATCTATAAGTTGGTGAATCGATCTGGCTCACTATTGGACGTAGTGGAGCATTTGGTTTGTGTATTTTAGGTAACCCATACAACTTCGGTGGTTTGGCACATGATGGTATTACCGAATTTACGTCCAGATTCAATTTTTCGGAGTACTTCTTTGCTAGCTCGCTAGTTGTTATCAGTGTGTTCGCGGTTGGGTCTGATTTAACCTTTTTATAAATATTTTCATCCGACAAAAGTTGTTCAATTTTAAAATTATAATCTGACGTATCCATTACTACCGTAGCGTTTCCTTTATCCGAGCGGAGGATAGTGAGTTCCGGTCTGTTCCGCAAGTTGTTCAACGCTTTAAATTCGTCTTTGGGAAGATTTAGTTTGGGCACTGAACTTCGACGTAACATAGACGAAATGTCTTGACGCATGGCCTCCAAATCTTCCTTACCGATATTATTTTTATACAGACAATCCTCGACACTACAGATAATTTCTTCGTACGGGATTTTTCGCGGTGTTATTGTGAAATTCATTCCTTTCGATAATACGTTTAACGCTGAAAACAACTAGCGAGCTAGCAAAGAAGTACTCCGAAAAATTGAATCTGGACGTAAATTCGGTAATACCATCATGTGCCAAACCACCGAAGTTGTATGGGTTACCTAAAATACACAAACCAAATGCTCCACTACGTCCAATAGTGAGCCAGGTCGAGTCACCAACTTATAGATTGGCTCAGCATGTAGCGAAAATACTCTCACCGCTCAGAGGACACACAAGAGCACACACAAAGGATTCATACCATTTTGTCAGTGAGATTAAAGACCTACATCTTACTGACAATGAAACTATGGTCAGTTTTGATGTCCAGTCGCTATTCACATGCCTACCTGTAGAAGACTGCATCTCAATTGTATCCAGGAAGCTAGCGGAGAACAACATGCCAGCAGAATATGCAGAACTACTTAGACATTGCCTTACATCTGGCTATCTATTGTGGAAGGAACAGTACTACAAGCAAGTAGATGGTGTGGCGATGGGCTCTCCAGTATCTCCCATTGTCGCCGACATTTTCATGGAAGACTTTGAGGAGAAAGCCCTCCGTACTTCTCCTGTAAATCCAAGATTCTACAAGCGGTATGTAGATGATACTTTCACAATTTTACCATCGCATAAAGTAACTGCATTTCTAGACCACCTTAACTCCCTAAACTCTAAAATTCAATTTACAATGGAGTTAGAGGCAAATAACTCTTTAGCTTTTCTGGATGTGTTAGTAATTCGAAATCCTAATAACACCTTGTGTCACACTGTGTATAGAAAAAAGACCCATACAAATAGGTATTTAAATGGTGAATCTCACCACCATCCTTCACAGTTAGCTACCGTGGGTAAATCTTTGTTTCAGAGAGCACAAGGGATCTGTGACAGTAAACACCTGGCCGCCGAGCTTCAGCATGTCAAGCAAGTTTTGCAATAACACCGCGAAAAATCCCGTACGAAGAAATTATCTGTAGTGTCGAGGATTGTCTGTAACATCCCTCTACAAGATGCAGGAGTATACAAGCTGGATTGTGAATGTGGTCTCCCTTACATAGGGCAAACTAAAAGATCCATTAAAACCCGCGTTAAAGAACACATAGCTGATGTGAAGCATCGACGCTCTAGGAAGTCTGCAGTCTGTGACCATGTTCTGGATCATCCCAACCATTACATCAGATTTGATAGACCACAAATCCTTGCAAAGAACACCGATTCCTACCAAGGATGATTCGCGAGGCTATTGAAATTAAAAAACATCCTAATTTCAATAGGGAAGATGGTTGGGTATTACCACCGGCTTGGGATCCTATAATTAATAAAATTAAATCAAAAACCAAGCATACCACTGCAAGGCTTCAAGACACAGTAAGCTCTTTCTGCGTAGATCGGACTAAAAATAATAATTAAAAGCTGAAGGTACTCCGGGTTAACTATGACATCGGGACAACTGTCACCTCAGTCCCCCCGTGACCATGGGTGCTGTAAAGCGTCCGAAACGTCGGGTAAAAATAGTTCAAAATTAAACGCGATAAAATCCGTAAAAAAGTAGTTTTATTTAAATGTTTAATATCCGCGTAAATAAAAGAAAACATTAAGATGCAAGATAGGAACATCATAAAGTATTTCTCAAATAGAAAATTGATCGACTGACGATTCGAGACACGTAGTTAGAACGCGTCTGTTGTGTGAAGTTATTCAGAAAATATCTCTATTTACGTGAGAGCGAAACATATCAACTATTTATTGATACTTGATGCCAGGGAACCGTAACTTTTGTTTTGGACAGAAAATAATACCAATGTTACCAAATAAGTTTGAAATCTATTCCTTGTGTAGAGATGGCAAGGCAATATAATTTTATTGAACAACTGGAAAACTTGAGCTTGTGATTTCTTATATGAGTTCATATTAAACGGATATACTGTTTGATATTTTTTAAACTATTTTATAAGACTAAGATACAATCCTTTTACATAAACCTTATGCAATCATGAAGACGCTTAATTTTTTTTATTGGTAAAGTGACAACGAGCAAAATGTTCCCCTGATGGTAAGTGCAATGTCTGCCCATAACAAATGCTGTGTCACCCAGAACAATTTTGTGTGATACCACACTGTGCCCGTCACCTTGAGACATCAGTTCATAAGTCTCATATGCTCAATAATTACACTAGTTATCAATGTTCTTCAAATCGAAACACCGTGATGTTTGCACAATACTGTTTCACGTCAGAATAACTGGCCCTGGAGTACTTACTTAGTCAGATTTCTGAATAAGAATCCTTCCATCAGTAAAAATATTGCATACTGTGGCATATCAGAATACAATAAAACAAAACAGATTGGTCTTTTTAAACAAGTTTTAAAATGTATTGTAGCTACAATACATGTTATAATGATAATGGCATTAATGCTATATACTAGTATAATGAATGCCATCTATACTCGAAGTAATCCAATGCCTAAGCCTACGTTACAAGTTACAAGGTCTTCGCTGACGACCGCGACGCTCATAAACTTGTCTCATTATAATTTCTTATTCATAGCACATTTTTACGTGATCGCAATTAAACTAGCCCTGTAGTAGATATGATCGGCTTGAATTGTAAAGCAGTGAGCACCTAAATTAAATCAAATACGGGTTTAATTAATTGCTAAATTTTTCCTAATTCATAAGGATACATTTTCTCTCAAAAACTTATAGGATCCCAAGCTGGTGGTAGTACCCAACTATCTTCTCTATTAAAATTAGGATGTTTTTTTTTTAATTTCATTGACCTCGCGAATCATCCGTGGTGGGAACCGGTGTTCTTTTGCGTTCAAAAGAAAACCCCTTCCTACCAATCAAGATACAGTCAGCTCTGTCTGCGTAGATCAGACCAATAATTATAATTAAAAGCTGAAGGTAATCCGGGTTAACTGTGACATCAGGACATCTGTCACCTGTCCTCCCGTGACCATGGTTTCTGTAAAGCACTCGAAACGTCGGGTTATAAATAGTAAAAATTAAAAGCGGTAAAATCCTTAAAATTAGTTTCATTTAAATTTGTAGTGTTCGCGTAAATATAAGAAATCATAATTTTAGAAAATTAAAGTTTTGGTTGCTTTTGGTAATTATTTTATTTCCATATATTTATTTATTCCACGTGAAACGTGGATTGTGGCAGTCATCTGTTTTTGCAGTGATTGCCCAGTCTCTGACTACCCCTTATGGGATACTGTCGTGATCTTATGTATGCATGTATGTATGTATTTATTGCATTTAATTGGAATCTTTATGGTTCTGTGACATCTTTGATCTCTAGACGTCGAACTAGGTGATTAAGTACATAAGCCTTAAATGAGCCTCAATATAAAAATATTTGAAGTAAAGAATGTCGTATTAAGAATTTTTAGCTGGTAACCAGTTTTTGCTGCGTGCTTCCTGTAGTGCAGCCTCTCTGATTTGAAATGTCTGTCTTCAACTAACAATAGATATGAAATTAAGGTAGTAATTAAATAATTAACGCTCCACATACTCAGCGTAATGGATTTTAAAATGGAAAAGTCGTTAATTATAGCATATCTTAAAAGTTTTTTTGTGCTAAAGAATTTTACACCTTATCGTGTGGAGTTATATGCCATTTTAAGGTTTTTAAATACACAGCGTATTAAGCGGGAGATCCCATACCAGTGCTTCGAACCGTCACAGAACCGGTATTGACCCATGTTATGAATGTCAAATAGCTGCGTTTTCTTATCTTATTATTTGTCTGTAAGGCAAGAAATTATGCATCTTCAAAGTCATGACAAAGATACAACCGAAGCGTTTGTTTTTAATTATTATCGACATGCGTCGTACATAGTATTATATTTAGCGTATGTACATTTATTAAATATCGCTTAGATATTGTTTTTATAATCAATTGTTGTCCTATTAACATCATTGACAAGAAATGAATGAATACTTTGCGATAATTGCAGATTATAAGTTCTATATATAAGATTCTTGATATTTTCATATCTGAATGGAAAGTGATAATGAGTGGGTGGGTGATCAAATGATGGATTATATGTTTATGTCCTCTTCTTTTGCTGTTTATGTAGATTTTTAAACATGCAATGATCGTTCCTTGTAGGTGAAAATATGCGCCCGTCAAAAGAATAAAATAGTATGTCCAATTGTTAGACAGTCTTTCTCTCATTTTGAGAGGTCAATGGAATCAGGATTTTCTTTTTATTGGAGACAGTGACTTAACGAGCAAACCTGATGGTTAGTGCAAAGTCTGCCCATAAGAAATGTTGTGCCACCCTGAACATTTTCGTGTCCGCCACCACACTGCGTCTTTACCCTGTAACATTAGTTCTTAATGTCGCATAAAAGTAACAGCCTATAAATGTCCCCACTGCTGAGAACAGGCATCCTCATCATTTCCAAGACGGTTTTGGGAGCTCCGGAAAAATCCGCCACGCTGCTCCAATGCGGGTTGACGGACTTCACATGACTTCGAAATATCTTGGCCCCTGAGCTGGTAACACTAATTACATTAGCTCTCAATGCCCTTTAGATCGAAATACACTAATGTTTACACACTACTATTACACGACAAAATATACTGACGGTGGTCCTAGACGGATTCTAACACAGATTTTCTACCACCAGTAATTTGCCGCACGCGACTCCAACGCGAGACGACAAGAGGTCTTCGAATTTTTTTTTTATACTTTTTCAATACTGCAAGTCCCTTCATAATATTTTCTTTCACTCGCGAGGATATGGCTCTATATAAATCAGCAATTCAAATTAACTATTTTAGTTACCTGCACCGGGCATCGAACCTAAGCTGCTCCCGTACTACGAAACTCACAAGCGCTCGGCCTGAGGTATCACGGTAAAATAAACGTGTAATTAAATACATTTTGATTAATGTTAACTCTTGAATAACGAATCAACAAGTTTCTTTTCACACGCGCACCGCTACCTGCTGCATTAGGAAACCTGTTAAATATACCTACCGTTATCGTTGACTCAGATGGTGACATCTCTGTGATGTTGCCTTTATTGGATTAGTATTTACGGTCAGTGACTGGAGAAGTATTGATTTTGTTTGTAATATAAAACAGATTTTTTTTCTCTTTATATCTGAATTTGTTTCTAGTTACTCGGATATTGATTGAATTAGATTTTATAGATAATATGTACTCGTAAGGTAATTAGTGATTAGTCCATTTTCATATTCTGTGCATAAAATTTGATTCAATAACGAAAATTGGTTGTGATAACAAAAAAAAAAAGAAACGACGTAAGAAATAATGTGATTTATACTTTCAGTATTAGGGCTTGATATATATTTGCAACCATCTTCAATCGAGTTAATCGAATAGCGAATAGGTGAGATTTTCTATTGTGGTTGAACTATGAATTTACGACGGTTACATTCATTGCGTTACATGCGACCTTTTGTTTGGCAAAATTATTGTAGACGTTGTGTAATAGCCATTGTTACATTTGAATGTGTTGATAAAGCCTGCTTCTGTGAATCGAGCTCAATTAATCGTTGTAATTATTCGGAAGCGGTAGTCTTCAAACACAATACGCTGATTGTATCATCAATGTAGTTTTAATCCTTAATGATATCATTAATTAGAATTAAAATTTTAATGACATGACATTGGATTAGAAGCAGTAGGTACCTATTATCAGGTATAATATAAAAAGATGATTCTACGTAACAAGAGATTAAGATACGATTCACGGCGTTTGCTTGTTGTTAATTCTTCAATAGGATTTAAGTAATAGTATTATTACATTAAACTACAATTGTAATTAAATTAAATTAACCGATAATGAAATACATAACGTGACTAGTAGTTTTATGGAAACTGTTTTTTTTTAACATAAAATTTAGAAATAACATGGCTTAAGAGAATCTACCACCCCATCTCATCCTGTGGGTGTCGTAAAAGTCGGCATAGGGAAATAAAAACCAGGAGATGGAACACTCTGAATAAATAAACTGCGGTTGCCTACCCACCTGCCAAGCATGGCAACAATCCTTCCTCCAAAATTAGAGACACAAAGTCTTGTGGCAACCTATGGGGGAGGCCTTTGTTCAGCTCATGTTTTTGTGGATTAGTTATAAGCTGAAAAGAAGAAAGATTGTTGCAAAGTAGTTTATTCTAAATTTTAAACAAACTTCGTTCCCAGTTTGTGTCTTATTTTTCTATTTATTGTATTAAAATTTTTTGAATAAATTCAAAAAATTATCAAACGAAAATCAAACCTTTTCCTGGAGTCATGTTACTCTAACTAGTTTAAATGAGATTACAGTTGTAGTAAAGTAAAAAAAAGTTTCAGCCTATAAATGTCCCACTACTGAGCACAGGCCTCCTCTCATTTCTGAGAGGGTTCTTAGAGCTAGGAAGAATCCGCCACGCTGCTCCAATGCGGGTTGGCGGACTTCACATGTCTTTGTTATTTTTAATTTCTCAGATATGCAGGTTTCCTCACGATGTTTTCCTTCATCGCCGAGCACGTGGTAAGTCAGCACTTAAAATTGCAATTAACAATTTTAGTGGTGCCGGCACCGGGAATCGAACCCAGGTTACTCGCGTACTAAAGCGAGCGCCTAGCCCCTGAGCTACCACGGCTCTGTAAGTTACAGTTGTACGAGTAAGATTCCATAAATTTGATGACCAAGTCGTTGAGCAATCTGCACCTATCTGTTGAGTTTTTAATTTTCCGCGGTCGACTACTACTTAAATCAAATCAATGTTTGGGTAATTCGCAAATTATAGAATTTATAAAATTTCATATATGTTAACGGTTAGAGGGTATAATAAATAAAGATGGTGTGTCGTCATTTCTGAGTATTAATTTATAAGGCATCCTCACCATTAAAAAGGTCTCCGGTTTTCTTCCTAAGCTATACGAAACATAACAGCGTTATACTGCCACATTTCGCTGACAGTGAATGAATGAGTAGTTCTGCCCCGGTCGGGCCAGCTCCCAACTTTTTTCAACTAGAATATTTAGTTTTATATTACTATTTTATAGTATACTATTTATATTATATATACTATTTAGAGTAGAAGAAAACGCGGTAAAATCCGTAGTCGGTAAAATATAAGAAATCTTTTTTTTTAAGAATACTAGTAATGCATATAATCAGTATCTAGTTATGCATAGTTGCTCTAGCACGTTGTAATAGTTTTATTAACGATTTCTTATATTTCTTCTTCTTTTTATTCTTTATCGGAAAGCAACATTAACCAAGTTTTTTTCTATTCTTGTTATACGCGTAGTGTTATATAAGTGTATTGAAATATTAGTATCTTGCATTTTAATATGGGTGTAGCATACTTTTTTACTTTATTTATAAAAACCAAGTGTAATATTTCAATAATAAAGGACTGCACACCTACGTAACACCTATATTACATAAATAGATTAATAATTATCATCGTTGGCCGTGTGGCGGCGGCTCGTTAAAAGAATACTACCACTCCATCTCATCCAATGGATCTCGTAAAAGGCGAGTAAGGAACTAAACTGCACTGTGCACCCAACAGCGCATGGTGGCGATGGGCTCACCACCTATCACACCAAGTGCATTACATTGTTTTGGTGAAACGTGGATTGTGGCAGTCATCTGTTTTTGCAGTGAGTGCCCAGTCTCTGACTACCCCTTATGGGATACAGTCGTGATCTTATGTATGTATGTATTATCATCGTATATATCATTTCCTAGCAGACGCGTTGATGAAAGAAGTGATTCCGAAATCAGAAAAATAAATAGTTCCTTTCACAAACATTTCTTCAAAAAGTGCCAGATTAACTTTATTTTTGTTATTTCCATACAAAATAAATTGCATAATTTTTAAATTAAAATTTAAAAATGAATGAGTATTTTACTAAAATGAAAATGTATACAGTTTACAAAGAAAACCTAAACTAACTATTCCTTTAATTATTGTACATGTATGGTGACATTGTAGTATGACACTGTAATATAATATTGTTATTTAAAGTAGGGCTCAGAGGCAGGCCGATTGTTATTTAGTATGCGAGGAACCGGAGTTCGATCGCCAGTGCCAGCGCCACTAAAATTGTTAGCAGCAGTACAAAACTGCTAAACCTGTGCGACGTTAAAGTAAAGCGATATGAAAAAAAATCGATAAAAATTAAAAACCTTTCGAGGGTATTTGAAGTTTGCTAAGCCGCAATGGAGCACCGAAAGTAAATCGGTCTTTACAAGTATTTCTCAGCTGAAGCAGCATGGCGGGATGATCATCAGTGGCTGAGAGACTAGGAAAGACAGGTTGTTCAAAGAGTAGTCTGGTGCTGTGACTGCGATGGCTGCCAATGACGTTGTTGCTGTGGTTCGGAGAACCGGGCTGCGCTGTTCATACCGGGTTTACTATTTTTGGCAGCTGCTATTGCCAAGGAAATGCCCGCCAGATTGTGTGTCCTGTTCTGGGGAGGACGTCTCCGCCTACTAGTAATATTTAGATTTTGTTCGCATCTCAGATACTTTCATAGCGCGATAATGGAAATGTATGAGATATTACTTGAGCATTTATCCATCTGTCTGTTGCGATTACGTCAAATCTTCCAAATTTAGTAGACGTTTAATATAGAATAATTATTATTAAATTTGTAATTTTGTAAGAAATATTTTGAAACTACTTCCTTTATAACTCTCTTAATAAGTGCAAATGTAAAAGGAAGAAAAAGTAAATGTATAATAAGTAAATAGTATCGAATGATTTCCACAAGAATATATTTTTTCGTCTATCTTGACACCAAAGGCATGTTTAGTTTTTGATATGCAAATCGCTTTATGTTTTAGGTACATTTAAAAAAAAATGTTTATAGTGTGTAAAAATAATGACTGACGTAGTTAACTTACATTTCCCTTGTTCACATCATAAAGAATCATCTTTAAGAAACCTAAGTACATCAGAAGTTCATCTTTAAGAAACCTATGTGCCGTGTGGTGCCGGCTTAAGAGAATCTTGTGGGTATCGTAAAAATCGACAGAGGGAAAATAAAAACCAGGAGTCGGGCAGCAGCATATTCCTGGAACATCTGTATAAATAAACTGCGGTTGCCAACTCGCCTGCCAAGCGTGGCAACTATGGCAAAATCCCCCCAAAATGAGAGCTACTAACTTTTGTAGCAATCTGTGGGGGAGGCCTATGTTCAGCAGTGGGCCAGTGATTGGCTGGAATCATGATGATGATGATGATATGGTATATTCATTAAGTTCTGAAAGTACTTGGACTGTCTGTACTTAATGTTACTAGGAGCTGCAATGATGATAACGTTTTTTATAATTATTAAATATATCACAGTATTTGATAATTTTAGAACACTTGATGATAAATATTAAAGTACGAATAGAATAGTGGCGCTTAGTCATACATATCCGTTCGTTAAAAGCGCGCTGTAGAATGACTCAGTGGGCCATATAAGGAAAGCTTCGCCACTTTCTGTGTAACCTGCGACCTTTGAATAGACAGTTACTTATAATCAATAGGTCGTGATGATGACATGCTTTATGCGTTCTCTCTACTGATATACAAAGCTTGTCAATCTTTTCTGTACTTCAATTCTCCTATTAAGCCATATTTGATTTTATACGTATGTAGAACCACCGTGTGGTAGCGGTTTAAGAGAATCTACCACCCCATCTCATCCCGTTGGTGTCGTAAAAGTCGACAGAGGGAAAATATAAATCAGAAGATGGGCAGCAGCATCTCCTGGAACATCTGAATAAATAAACTGCGGTTGCCAACCCGCCTGCCAAGCGTGGCAACAATGGAAAATCCCCCCCCTAAATGAGAGCTAAACTTTTGTTGCAATCTATGGTAGAGGCCTATGTTCAGCAGTGGACTAGTGATGGGCTGAAATGATGATGATGATGATGATGTATGTAGAAGTATGATGTTCTGGGACCTCTGAGTGCAGATTTAAAATCATTTCCAGTTTATGTTGAACTAGCTGAAGCTCGCGACTTCGTCGGTTTACATTTAGGTTTTTTTTTTTTTAAATCCCGTAGAAACTCTTTATTTTCCGGGATAAAAAGTATCCAATGTCAAATTTTGTCATGATCGGATCAACGGTTGAGCCGTGAAAAGGTAACAAGCAGACGGAGGGACAGAGAGAGTTACTTTCGCATTTATAATATTAGTATGGATTAAGAGAAAATATAGATAACAGGGGCTAGGCGCTACCTTTAAATTTCGTAGTACGCGTGTGACCTGGGTTCGATTCCCGGCACCACTAAAATTGGTGATTGAAATTTTTAGTGTCGATTTACAACCTTAAACCTGCATGCCTGAGGAATAATAAATATTTCGAAAGACATGTGAAGTTCGTCAACCCGCACTGGAGCAGCGTGGCTGACT
Source organism: Luehdorfia chinensis (assembly GCA_019845155.1). Lineage (NCBI taxonomy): Eukaryota > Metazoa > Arthropoda > Insecta > Lepidoptera > Papilionidae > Luehdorfia > Luehdorfia chinensis. The sequence continues at coordinate 373,658 of JAHVAK010000234.1, read as the reverse complement.
CTTCCCGGCTCCAAAACGCTCTCAAAAATGAGAGGAGGTCTGTGCTCAGCAGTGGGACATTTATAGGGCTGTTCCATTACTTTTACTTAAATAGAAATAAATAATGATAGACCAAATGCAAAAGCGGCGCGTAACACGCCCATTCGCATAGCCCCTATCTTCTGCAGTATTTCAGATTTTACGCAGGATGTCTAAACATTTACCAATTTAAAAGTAGCGTAGATTACTCTCTGAAAAGTTTTCTGCCTGCCATTGAAATCCCGTCAAAATTTATCCATCCGCTTTGGAGTTTATTCCGGATAAACAAATTCTCTGTCTATCTTTTTTAAACGCGTGTTTGAGTTTTGTTATCCTGTAAATTACAATATGACATTAACAAAAAAATCTTTATTGCTGAATCAGAGACAGTCACTCTAATTTTATTTATTTCTATAGTTTTGTTAAGATATTGTAAATGTGAAAATAAAATACATTTACTTATACTTTGTAATAATTTTTTTTAACAATATTAAGAAATTAGTTTGTAGTTAAGGAAGGTGTACGAAATTAAGTTACGCTTATGCATAATAGCGTGCATAAGCGTAACTATTTCAATATTCTTTTGTTCTTTTGTATTGAATTTTGAATCTAGTTAAAAAGTTTTTAATCTAAAATCCTGAGAACAGTTTAAAATTCATGAGAAGTATAATAAAACTAAAAATAAAGTATAACACTAATGATCATGATCCAAAGACTTGTTACATACGAGGGGTGATCCAAAAGTAATGATAATCAATAATAAACACAATGAATAAAATAAATAAATAAATTTATTTCTCAACATAGTCTCCTAGCAAGTCTATACATTTAGTCCATCTCTTTTCTAATCCTAAAATTCCCTTAGAAAAAAAATCTTTATCTTGACTCTCAAAAAAGTCCTCAACCGCGGCCATCACGTCGCTATCATCGTCAAATTTCTTGCCTCGGAGGTGTTCCTTGAGTCGTGGAAAGAGATAGAAGTCGCTGGGGGCTAGATCTGGTGAATAGGGGGGGTGTTCCACCAGCTCAAAGCCCGCTTCCTGAATGGCAGCCATGGCAATTGCAGCTTTGTGAACCGGTGCGTTGTCTTGATGGAACAGCACTCCAGCCCGCAGTTTGCCTCGCCTTTTCTCCTTAATAGCCTCCCGCAATCTTCTTATTTGTTCTGCATAGTAGGAGCCTGTAATAGTGGCCCCCTTTTCCAAGTAGTCCACCATGATTATTCCTTCAGCGTCCCAAAAAACAGACGCCATAACCTTCCCTGCTGAGCTTGACACTTTGAATTTCTTCGGCGTCGGTTCATCGGATCGTTTCCATGTCATCGATTGTTGTTTTGTTTCAGGATCAAAATGGTGGATCCAGGTCTCGTCCATGGTCACAAAACGTGACAAAAAATTATCCTTGTCTGCCTGGAACTTTTCGAGATTTGCTCTTGACATGTCGACTCGTTTCTTCTTTTGCTCGTCGTTTAACATTTTCGGTACCCAACGCGCGGAGACCTTTCTCATATGCAATTCGTTCGCAAGGATTCTTTGAATGCTGCCATATGAGATCCCTGTGACCTCAGCTACATGCCTGATAGTCACTCTTCGATCTTCCAATACAACTTCTTCAACTTTTTTCACATTTTCTTCAGTGAGGGACGTCGATGGGCGTCCTTCGCGGTGTTCGTCTTCCGTCGATGTTCTTCCCAACTTAAACTCCTTAGCCCAGCGTGCAACTGTGGAATATGGAGGAGAAGAGTCCCCTAATGTTTCCACCAAGTCGCTGTGTATGTCTTTGGTAGACATTTTTTTCAAGCAGAGGTATTTAATGACAGCTCTGATTTCGTGTTTTTCCATTTTGATGTTCACTCCTTGACAGTCCGTATTCAAATGAATGTAGCTCCCGGGAATCGTGGCCTATTTATATGATTTTTTTTCCCTGAACTAGTGGTTAACTGAGTAAGTGACTGAAATTTTTTTGTATTTTTGTGTGCACTAGAAATAACTGATTATCATTACTTTTGGATCACCCCTCGTATTTACATATTGGACCTGAACGAGCGTAATATTAGGATTAACGTACCTGACTCAGCAGAAAACGGTAATACTTTCTTCGTCGTTAGTTTTAGACGCCTTTCCTTACACTTGACCACCATAATGTATGTAACATGGCTTGCAAATTTTTTTCTTCGTCTTTTGTCATGCGTGTAAATTTTTGTAGTTGTGATGGTTGTTTAAGTTTTTGTGATAGCAGTCTCGGTTTCATTCTCTTGACTGTGCTGGAAATGGAGCTCTGAATACGACAACCTCTACGAATGAACGAATTTAAAGGTCGTAATGGTTCTTTAAGATTAAACTTAGAGTGTAAAATGTATAATTATTGACATGTAAAATGTAGTAGTCACCTTTGGGCATAAAGTCAATCACATGTCTCATTTTATGAAAGCCATACCCGTTACTTTGTTGGCGTGAACTTTGTAATTAAGTCAGTAACAAACCTAAAATATTATGATGAAATAAAAGCAACTATCAATTTTCTGTACAAATTACACATCAATAGCAATAGTTTAATGTCATATCCATTCGAAAATACGGAGCATATATATTTTTTTTATTTCGATTGATACAAAATAGATTTGGCAGGGATTGCCTTTTATCAATGATCACAATATTTTAACCTTATTTTCTAAATAGTGGTGTTTATTTAAATTTTGAAATCTATTTTTTGTTACAGGTAATTGCCACGCCGCTCCTTACTTTCGATTTGAACGATAGAAAAATTAAGGTAACAGCTTATAACTGTCCCACTGCTGAAAACATCTCCTATCGTTTTTGAGTCAGTTTTCGAGGTGCGAAGAGTCTGCCACCCTGCTACAATGCAGAAAAGCGGATAAATATTCTTAGTTTATTTCTCAGACATGCAGGTTTCGTCACGAAGCTTTCCTTCACGGTCAAGCACGGGGTAGATCAGCACGTTAAATTGCTATTACATTTTTTATTTGTGTCGTCAACGGATAACGAAACCAGATATCCATAGAACACCAAAGTAACACTAGAAGTTCTCAGTATAGTTGGTTTATTTCACAGACATAAATTACACGCAGCAAAACTCTTAATACTAATATTTATTCGATGCGGGGATCAAATCCTCGACTCGAGGGTGACTCAAAAGACAATCGTTCAGCCGAGCGGCTAATAATGGCCAAAGTGACCAACACTAACATAAGGTGGACCAACTTTGTTCTCACCCTGACATACTAAAAACAAAATTGAAACCTTATTGATTTTATAGCTGACCATAAAAAAGTAGCACGCTGTGCGCAAAATTTAAAAAATACATTATGTATTATCGATTCATGTATTGTGAAATTTAAATTTTCGCAAATGTAATTACATGAAACTCCTATCGGGGACTCGTATTCATTATCAATTAATTTACATTATCACTTGAAATACATACATATGCATTCAGTTGATAGGCATTTAATAGTTCTAGACTGCTAAAATTGAAAATGCACGGCGCTTTAGCAGTGATACATAAATTAAATGAATGAGTATGACGATCGTTTTAAATTAATTAATAGGATAATTTAACTTGATATGTTGATTCCGGATATCCGCGGGGATTATACTGTTGCTTGGCTAACACCTAACTGGAAACCCATTGTTATGAATTTATGAAGCCTGTTCTATAAACAATTTTAATATTAGTAATATTGCACAAATGTAAAATTATAAATATTTATAACATTGTTAAGCTGTAATCAATATTTACCATGTATTTGTATTATTCGTTTGAAATTCGGTTGTTTAGTTTTTTTTTACATTCCTCATTGATATCAATTTGTCAACTAATTTCTATGAAAAAAGTACGATTTCGACGTCATTTGAAATAATATTTTGTAATTTTATTGTTCTACGCTTTATGAGATTTGGTTTACATCATTATGTCAGCAATATATACGCAACTAGCTGATGCGCGCCACTTCGACCGCGTGGATATAGGTTTTTTATATATGCTGTGGGGAAAAAAAAACCGCCCGACCGCGTGGCCTAGTGGTCAGAGTACCTGACTTATAAGCCGCGGGTCCTGGGTTCGAATCCCAGCCGGAGCCAACATTTGTGCTAAAACATAAACTTGTTGGTTTTCGGGTTTGGTTGTGTTGTGATTGTCCCCATGTTTCTGACACTGCATCCTAGCCTACCTCCGATGTTATCGCATCAGCGTTACATCGGGCGCGGGTAGGTAGGGACGAGTGAGTGCCTCTGTGTTTGCGCGTACACTTGTGGCACTATAATATCTCCTGGGCAGTTGGTGGCTCTCGACAGTAGTCGGCAGTTGTCGCCGTGGTCGAAATCGGCTAGGAGAACATCATGCTGTGGGAACTATTTCATTTTTCGGGATAAAAAGTATCCTATGTAGGTCTCCAGGTTGCGAGCTATTTCTTCGCCAAATTTCGTCAAGATCGTTTCAGCGGTTGAACCTTGAAAAGTTAACAAATAGACAGAAGGACAGAAAGAGTTACTTTCGCATTTATGATATTAAAGTATGGATATTAATTTACTGTCAGTTTTTTCGTGCTGTACCTGATAATACTTTCACACGGGATTGTATTTTAGTTCAGTTATAATAAATGCAGTTTTAGTGTACATTCGCAGACCATCACATTTGTCGCTTCGCCGGCACTCGTCCATGTGAAGTCGCTCAAAACTTAATTTGAAAATGCATTCTAAATAGCGAAGCGGTCTCCACAGAGGTCGTTACTACGGTCATTAAGCAGTAACCATTACACATTTCCAGAATGGCGTCATTTCTGTAATGGTATTTACTTAGACTGATTGTTTTGTTACATGCTCTCTCGACCTGATTCTTGGTTAGGGAGAATCTCACGTAAGACCTTGGTTTAATCATATTTATTTCATAGTTTTTTTAAAATCATATAAACACAAATTTAAGAACAGGAAAAAAATATGAATTAGTCATTAATCTCTTAATTTTTTGTGGTATTTTTTTAAATGTTTTCATACGTTTTTTTTAAATATGAATGATGTAAGTTATAAAATTAATTAGTCACACGTATATTTTATTAACAATTAAAAAATCTATATACGTGGCATAAACAGTCTTTCTTCTTTTCTTTTATATACATATATGTAGGAACGGAATGTTAGAAAGTGAGTGAAATGGAATGCAATTGTTTTTGACAGGAGCGTACGGAAGGGGTAAGAGGAAAGGAAGTTGAACGACGAACGACGTACCAGTGTCACGGTGCTTTCTCTTAACTTTTTAAACTATTATTGTATTTTACTATCATAACGAGAAAATATAACGAAGTTCAGAACCAACGCTTTTTAATTAAAGAAATCACCTTACATATATATATATATATATCTCAGGGCTCAGGGGCTAGGCGCTCGCTTTTAATTTTCATAGTACGCGAGTGACCTGGGTTCGATTCCCGGTGCCGGCACCACTAAAATTGTTAATTGCAATTTTAAGTGCTGACTTACCACGTGCTCAGCGGTGAAGGAAAACATCGTGAGGAAACCTGCGTGTCTGAGAAATTAAAAATATTTCGAAGACATGTGAAGTCCGCCAACCCGCATTGGAGCAGCGTGGCGGATTCTTCCTAGCTCCAAAACCCTCTCAGAAATGAGAGGAGGCCTGTGCTCAGTAGTGGGACATTTATAGGCTGAAACTTTACTTTTTTACTTTATATATATATATATATATATATCAATGTTTGTGTCCTTAATGCGTTCCAATGCCAGTCATTCGATTGCAATGAAACAAACTTGAGTAAGGCTTTTGTAAATTAATATGTGTCTGCTTTGTATATACCTTATTTATATTTCAGACAAATTACAAAAATATTGTAACTGGCATTGCAACGTATGCCCGGCATTAGCTAGTTATAATGAAAATAATACATATATTTTTTTTAATTCAAAGTGTAATAAACATTTTTTTTGTAGTTAAAGGGACGAGTACAACGTTCATATTATGAATTCCTATTCTTATTGGTATTAAAAGAAAAAAGACCCTGAACTGGATAATGTAACATTTTATGTGTTCGAGGCAATACATAAAGTCTAGAACGAGATCCGTTTTATTATTATATCAGTATCACTCAAGTAAAGTGAGGTTTTATTCGCCGCTCTTTATAACATGACATAAAACATCACATCAAACGAAATTCAATTTCTACTATAGCATTACAGATGACAGTACTTTAATAAATCCTCGTTAAGGCATTTTTATTAAGATTTCAAAAAAATCTCTTCAAAACCTTTTTAGAATATTGTTACTACTTGTTTTTTTTTTTGTATGCATTTTGTAAACTTAGATTATGATATATCGTATAAAAAAATCCAGAACTACGCTTGTCACCTTGAGACGAGTTCTTAAGTCTCACATGCCCAGTGATTACACTAGCCCTCAGTGCCCTTCAAACCGAAACAGTAATGTTTACACACTATTGCTTTACTTTGAAATAACAATTTCTATTCACTTCTGTAAGTAGAACATCTCATATATTAAGTAGGTTTTCAATTACATAATATTTTTTTAGGAATTTTGTAGCCATGGAATCAGAGCTTTGTTAGTTCGTACCCCCCAATCTTTAGCATTTCGTAGTCTACTGCCGGATCATTGTCTATTTCCAAGAACACGCCAACAAGTCCAAGACATTTCCCGAAAGATTTATACCTAGTTATGTTGTAAAAGTGAGTGGCCTTTTTTGTGAAACTGCTGAATGTTAAGTGCTGAATGCTGAAATGATAGTTTGTGGCAGATTCACAGTGTTGAAGGTGATTAAATGTAACGATGAAGAGAAATAGACGTTGTTGTGTAAATAACATATGTTTAAAAAATTTTAAACTTATATTAATTCTTGAGCAAATATGGACTAAATAAGATTCATTTTTTATCGTATAAAGTGACGAAACAAGTAAAATGTTCACCTGATGGTAAGTGCAACGTCTGCCCATAACAAATGCTGTGTCACCTGGAACTTTACTGTGTGACACCACACTGCGCTCGTCACTCTGAAGCATCAGTTCTTTAGTGTCATATGCCTAGCGACTACGCTAGATCTCAATGTCCTAGAAACCGAAACGTAGTAATGTATGCACACTACTGCTTCACGGCAGAATAAAAGGCCCTGGGGTGGTACCTACTTAGACGGATTCCTGCATAGTAATGCTATCACCTGTGGATTCTAATAAGTTTAATTTCTCTCAAGTTTGCAAGACGCGTTAATAATAAGCAAGTAATTATTTGCTAATGTCAATATAACTGAAATTCGTCTGTACAAATTTAAAGTTCTAAATACGTCAATATAGTGTCAACTAATGTTCACACATCTGTTTAAATAAGGTTTTGCCTTTCAACTTACTTACCTATAAGCACTTTTACTATATGGATCATTCTTAATACGTACAATGTATATGTACTCCTACATATTATTTCATTCACAGTTATCCATTAGGTTTCTAAATCTACATGGACATCTTACATTAATTTCCTGAAGGTTATCCTCTAGTTATTGCGTTTTTTTATAGGATAAAATGATGAGATGATCAAAACGTTCACCTGATGCTAAAAGTAACATCTCCCCATAAAAAATACCGTGGCACCCAGAACATTTCTATGTAGTAGTACCACACTGTGCCCATCACATGAGACATCAGTTCTTAAGTCATATATACCCAGTAATTACACTAATTCTCAGTGCCCCTCAGAACTAAATACAGTAACGTGTTACTAACTGATACTAATTGATATAACTGGTTATTCTGCGTGTAACAAGGCAGAATAACCAGTTAGTAGGTACCGCAGTTAGTATGCGTAGAAATCTTACCACCAGCAGTACCAGGCTGTGAACCGTTGTGCCGACAACGTCGCACTTGTGATCTTCCAATCGCCAGTCTGTAATTTTGGGATCCGCTTATTCAGGGGACTGGTGCTCGCTTTTAATTTTATAGTAAGCGAGCAACCTGGGTTCGTTCCCCGGTGCTAGCACCTCTAAATTTGTTCTACAATTTTAAGTGCTTATTTACCACGTGCTTAGCGGTGAAGAAACCTGCATCTCCGAGGAATGAAGAAGGAAGAAATATTTCGAGGATATTTGACGCCCGCCAGCCCGCATCCGAGCAGCGTGGTGGACTATTCCCAGCTCCAAAACACTCTCAGAAATGAGAGGAGGCCTGTACTCAGCAGTGGGACATTTATATGCTGTTACTTTACTTTTTTTTTATTCAGATAGTTTACGACCTTTTTAATTTCCGGTATTTCGTTGTAAAATTTAGTGGCCGCTTGAATGAAATTGCTAAATGTTGAATTTAATGATTATAACTCAGTAATAAATTAAATAACGGAATCCCCTTTGTTTGTTGAGCTATGTTGAAAGTAATCTAGATTTATTTGAAGACTAGCCTTACAGTGAAAGGTTTTATGCAACGGCTTGTGTAAGAGCACAGTCGACCGCATTTGAACCGAAGATGCTTACAAGCTTATTTTAACCGATGTAAGATGGTACTTTCTAAACTAATATGTTTATTTTGGCCGTCTCACTGTCACATATTTTAACACTGTTATAGAGGATTTTTCTTTAATATATTTTTTCGAATTGTATTCGTATGCAATACATCGTTTTTTCATCTTTTTTATTTTAAATATTTTGGCCAAAAAGTTGTCTGAAATGTTGATGTCTAGTCATATCACGGTTACAGTTACAAAGGACGTATAAAATCTTGATTTATTCTATCAGTGAGTCAACCTTTCTCGTAGAATGCAGGAAGATTTTATATTATGCATAAGTCTGTAGCGTTCTTGAATAATACAGTAACCCGTGAATGCCTACTTGTATGGAATATATTATAAAAAAAAATCAATACTATCAACATTTGAAGGCACTAACTTTTCATACACAAAATAAAATACCTACAGTTCTAAAGAATCTTTCAGCTTTCATATAATAATACATTTGTAAGAACAAATCATTTTACTGCAGATGGTATTCTTACACGACATCGGCTGACATTTCTTTATTCCCTCCACTACAATTTCTTAAACTTTAATCATACTTCTTCACATGGAAACACAACCAGAAAACCTAACAACAATCCTAGAAACGGGGTAAAGAAGTCAGTCACTCTGGCCACACTAAAGTGATAATCCCAAATAAACATCACTCGTTATATAATTTACACGCTCTCTAAACGAGCGCCATGTGCTGTAAGAGAATCTGCCACCATTTCATCACGAGGATGTCGTAAAAGTTGACTTAGGAAAATGCCTGGCAAAACTCTTGATCCCCGACTGATCGCGGAATAAACATTTGAATTATTCAAGACCTAATTTATTAATACCGGTAACGGACAGTATGATCTAAGTTTTTTTATAGGATAACAGTAATGTTTGCGCACTAGTGATTACTTATCTAGACGGATTCCTGCATAGGAATCCTAAAACCAGCTGTTGAAGATAAAACAAGAGTTAAAGTGAAGGAAACTGTCCAATTAAAAGTGACAATTTATGAAAGGGACAAAAATATTAGGAAAGTTGTGGCGACTTAAGAGAATCTACCACATCATCTCGTGCGTGTCGTAAACGTCGACAGTGGGAAAATAAAAAACAGGAGATGAGCAGCAGCATCTGCCGGGAACATCTTAATAAGTCCAACTGCGGTTGTCAACCCGCCTACAAACTTTTGTGACAATCTATGGGGTAAGCCTATGTTCAGCAGTGGGCTAGTGATAGGCTGGAATAATGATGATGATGTAATGAAAGTACTGTGAGCTTGATTTACCTGTTACTTGTGAGCTTGATTTTCACCCGCGTAAAATAAGCCGACCACATGATTGCGCCGTGCAGCAAGGTACCTTGTGAGCATTCACAGTTCGGCACTTCTCGGTAGCGTTCGGTTCTACTTCAGGCCGTAGCATGAAGTGTTATATCCTAAAACCTTTATCAACGGGTCAAAATGCAAATAACAATAATAATGAATAACAAGTCCACCCGCATAGCCCGTAACTTGTTTACGAAATAAAAAGTAGCTTAGATTACTCTCTGTTTTTTACTAACAATACTTTTGTTTTGACTAACAAATAGAATACAGACAAAAAAAATAAAAACCTGTATTTGAGATTTGATATACTGCAAATGAAGATTAAGATAAAGTCATTAGTGTAAAGTCACAGATGGACACTTCAATTTTATTCATTTGTATAGATACACTATAAAATAACACTGTAAATTTCAGACGTTTCGGAGATTAGTCCGGACAGGCAAACAGACAGACAGAAAAAATTAAATAAGCTTGTTATTCTGCAAATAATAGTATCAGATTAAGAGAAAACCTATGTTCCGAAATCACAAACGAACACTTTAATTTTATTTATTTGTATAGATATGATGTTTATTTTTTTTTTTAAATATATTCGTAATTTTTTAGGTAAAAGATGGCACTTGACCCGGATGTGGAAATATATTTCTGTTATCATAAATAAAGTCGTTGTTTTCGTGCAATGTAACATTTAGTGCGATATTCTACAGAGGCGATAATCAAAAAGAGAAACTGTAGTGTATGTGTCACTTGGTGGTGACTTATTGCATTGAAATTACTAGCCTATAATTGTCCAATTACTGAGCAAGGCCTTCTCTTATTTCTGAGAGAGTTTTGGTTGACGGACTTCTTACGTCTTCGAAATATTTGTATTCCACAGATATGCAGGTTTCCTCACAATCTTTTCCCTTACCGCTGTACACGTGGTAAATTAACACTTAAAATTGCAGAACAATTCTATAGGTGCCGGCCTCAGAGATCGAACTCAGGTCACTCGCGTACTATGAAATTTAAGGCGAGCACCTGCACTCTGAGCTACCACGCATTTACCAAAGCCAAAATAATAAATTGCCAAATTCGTTTAGAATGACAATATTAAATTTATTATTTTACATGCTGCATCCTAAATAAGCTGTTTATTGTGCACCGGAGTTAAAGGAGATTTTAAGTTTTTTTTTGTATTTTAATAAATATTGAAAAAGTATAACATTACGTTTTAAAATATTATATTATATTCGATTTAATAAAACGTGCATACATAAACTGAGAGCCGTGGTAGCTCAGGGGCTAGGCGCTCGCTTTAAATTTCATAGTATGCGAGTGACCTGGGTTCGATTCCCGATGCCGGCACCACTAAAATTGTTAATTGCAATTTTAAGTGCTGATATTACCACGTGCTCGGCGGTGAAGGAAAACATCGTGAGGAAAGCTGCATGTCTGTGAAATAAAAAATATTTCGAATTGTCCATGTTCAAATGTCCGCCAACCCGCATTGGCGCAGCGTGGCGGATTCTTCCTAGCTCCAAAACCCTGTCAGAAATGAGTTGAGGCCTGTGCTCAGTAGTGGGACATTTATATGCTGAAACTTTACTTTTTACTTTACATAAACTGAACTTCATCGTATTTGTCGCTGCAAATTTCAATCCAAACGACGTTGACTTGAACTCGGGGAAGATGTTGACCTTAAATTACTGGGTGCATTGCTGTGGTGCATAGTCATTGTTTGCTAGCTTGTAGCAATATTTTTTATATCATTGAGACTACATTATTTTTGTACCAATTAAATTTAATTGAATTGTTGATAACACTTTAATTTCGAAACAAATGTAGCATGTCTACTCGAGATCACGTACGGACACCGAGACATGGGCCACGTGTAGACTCGTAACTACATTACTGACCCTATCCCTTGATGTGAGGACGAATAACCGACACTAACGCCATTCTAGAACATCCCATTCGGCCGTTTTTTTATTGTATTAGGTGACGAGACGAACAAAACGTTCACGTGATGGTCAGTGAAACGTCCGCCCACAACAAAAGCTGTGCCACCCAGAACAATTATATGTGGCATCACACTATTACGACTCGAAGTACTTGGGTGTGGCATATTTTCTTACACCTGCCATAACACGTTAGGTCATATTTTGTAAATGTAATGTAAGTTAAAAAGTATAAGTTTTGTAAAATGAAAATGTGGTAGGTACTATTAAGAAACAATGTAATATATATTTCTTTATATATTAATATTCATTCACAACAACCGTACAGCGGGATACTAAACCCAATGCAAACCTTAAGTTAATTATTGTTTTCTTTTGAAGTACCTCCCGTATAAAGCATTTAAACGATGCCCCGCACAAGGATTTCTCCCGTATCGCGAGTGCATTTTAAAGGCAATTTTCACATGTTTCACACAATACAACCAGACCCCAAAATCAACGACTTGTGTTTTGCGCACAAATGCGAGCTACAGTTGGGATTCGAAATTAGAATCTATTAATGTATGTTTGTAAATTATTATTACAAATTACAAAAAAAAAGATAGCGTAGAACGATTTGTGCAAAGTGGCCCACAGCAACAGGATAAAGGTTCTGTTCGCTTAAGGCGCCCATTTTGGTTGTACCTCTGCCAGTAATGGAGTGCACATAAATGAAGACCGCGTGGCCTAGTGGTTAGAATACCTGACTACCACGCCGCGGGTCCTGGGTTCGAATCTTAGCCGGAGCCAAGGCTTTGGGCAAAAACACAAATTGTTGGTTTCTTTCGGGTCTGGTTGTGTTGTGATTTTCCTTGTGTTTCTGACACCCCCGATCCTATCGAAAGAGTGTTACATCGGGCACGGGTAGGATGGCACGAGTGAGTGCACCTGTGTTTGCGCGTACACTTGCGGCACTATAATATCTCCTGCGCAGTTGATAACTTCCCTACGTTAATCGGTAGTTGTCGCCGTGGTCGAAAATCGGCCAGGAGAACATCATCACGTAATGATGACGATTGTACATTGTATAGTCTTGACGTGTGAAGAACAATTACAATGACTGCTTAGTATGTAACATACATATTACTTTTGTAATTTTTAAATTACATAAAAAAACGACCTTAATAATCGTTATAATCTTATAAATAAAATAAATTTAATTAATTAAAACATCAGAGCATTAATTAAATGAAACATGAAGGTTATTAGACGAGATCTAATTTTAATATATGTTACATTGACACATTGGATCACTTTTAATAAAACTGTTAAAATATATTTACTATGTCATAAATAATTTGCTTCGGTGCTTTGGATTTTTGTGTGTTTAACATCGTATTTTTAGTAACTACTAGCCGTGCCTCGCGGTTTCACCCGCCTATTTAGATCGAATTTAGGAGTTTTAATTTTTTTCCATGTAACCCTAATTATTTTACTAATATTAAAGTAGCCTAACTTACCCGCAACAAGTTGTAACCAGTACGTGTTGCCAGTGATGACATACGGAATCGAGACGTGGTCCTTCACTGCGGGCCGCTTGAGGAAGCTCAGAGTCGCTCAGCGAGATATGGCTTTCCGTATGCTCGGAATTTCTCTGCGTGATAAAATCAGTAACGATGATATCCGCAGCAGAACTAAAATAACTGACGTCGCCCTAAGGATTACCAAGCAGAATTGGCAATGGGCCGGCCATATAGCCCGTAGAACCGATAACCGTTGGGGAAGAAAGGTTCTAGAGTGGCAACCTCGTACCGGCAAACGCAGTGTTTGGCGCCCCCTCCACTAGATTGAGCGACGACCTGCGCGATTTTGCGGGAAGTCGATGCTTTGTTACAGTCTATAGGGGAGGCCTATGTTCAACAATGGACTAAGATAGGCTGAAATGATGATGATGATGATGATGAAGTTGCCCGCTATAATATCAGCTTTGCAAGTGAAAGTTCACTACAAATCGGCCCAGCCGTTTCGGAGATTACCGGAACAAACAGACAGACAGACATAAATGTTAAAAATTGGTTTTTTCTTATAAATACCGCATATGCATTTATAAGCATTGAGTAAAAAAGTTGCTTTAACTTTGTATTTATAAACAGACACTTTAATTTTATTTATTCGTATTGATAATCGGCACTAATTTATACATTCTTACATACAGTCACGCATTTTTCCTATATAAGAGGTAGGCAGACGCCACTCACCTAGCCCACTTTTCGCCCTCGCGGAAAACGAGACATGTCGGGTGGTGAACCACGTCGCTGCCAATCTGGTATTCTGGAGTTTGTAGCGACATCTATGTCGCCAAAACATTACTCTTCATTGCGTTCCCACGAGAAGTATAGTGACATCATCATCATCATCATCATCATAGTGACAGCATTGCATATTATGGTGTTATTCACCATAATATGCAATGCTGTCTCTCTGCTCTCTCTCTGCAGGAATAAAGACTGTCCCTACCCTGTTATACCTTAGTGGCCTCTTATGACACCTCGGTAGGAAAGAGGTACTTTCTATTCTACTCTGCCGGACACCTTTATGTCCGCGACTTGGTCCGAGTGGATATAGGTTTTTTTTTAACATCCCTTTTATATATTCCTGGAAAAGTATCCTTTGTCCGTCTCCAAGATGCAAGCTATCTCAATACCAAATTCATCAAGATCGGTTCAGCGGTTAAGCCGTGAAAAGGTAACAAACAGACAGAAGGACAGAGAGAGTTACTTTCGCATTTATAATATTAGCATGGATTATTAAAATACTTTAGAGACCTGCATCTTTCTGCATCCGGGACAGAATGATATATTGTGTCAGAGACACATGGAAAATCGCAGTTTGCTTATACGAACCTGAAAACCAACTGGTTGTGACTTCTACAGATGTTGGCTTTGACTTTGGTACCTATTTAATGGAAACATCTAAAACATATAAGAAATTATAATATTATTTCTAAAAAGGTCCATCAATTTACAAATTCTATGAAATAAACGTACATTTAATGAAAAGGTTGTTATTACCGGGAGGTTGTTTTTTGCAATAGGTTAAGTGTCGTCACCGAGTATCCGTAGTGCGACCTCATTGGAGACTGGAGAACTAGAGGGGGGAAAGGTCAGGCGGCCGCTATGCCGCGGTATGCCATCTTTGTGAACCACAAATGCAGTGACCTTTGGGATTTCGTTTGACAGACTCGTCGTATTTTCCAATCGTTATACATATTTTTGTCACCGATTATGAAATCTATGGGTGTATGTATGACAGTTTCGTAAGTAGATTGCATATTCATGACATATTTAACGATGCGATGGTGCAAACTTATTGAAAGCCCGCTCGTAAATAAAACGAAGTTAAGAATTTCAATTTGGTCGATTACATTCTCATGTTACTCAGGTTAAATATATTTTCTATTATTTTATTTCTATTAACAAATATGTTTCATATCTCTTGTCAAAAATGTATGTTTTTTGTTTTATTTCTGGGTTAAAAAGCGTCGTTTATAGGGATTCGTCGTCATACAAGGAAGGTGTTTGTTGTCTGTCTGTCTTAATGTGTCACAGCATCATAACTACAAGTTTTACACCGAATTGGATAGAAAATTATGAGTCTATCCTTTGGCGACGGTCTCAATGGTGAGGTAAGAAAGAGAATATATAAATGTTTACGTTACTACCATGCATGTTTGTACAGCGGGATGCTTAAATATGTAACTTATTTTTAGTTTTTGAAATATCAAACCTGCAATTGCATCCCAACCCCTCACCTCCTTGACTTTAAGCCCCTTTATTTTACTAAATAATGCAACAAAAGTGTAGAAAATCAGTGAAATATCGCTTTTATAGATATATTTTTAATCAATTATGTAATATAGTTATATAGATAATTAATTGATTTTTTATAAACATGAAAATTAGTTGCAGTCTTAGGCTTTCAGGATAACAAGATGTGAGTGATGCATGGTGGTGTTATTATAGGATTGTGAACTTTATTTTAATGAATGTGTTAATTAAATAAAAGTCTATACGTTTTTAGTGTCTCTGGTTCACCGCGGATGTGCACCGCTATTATTTATAGAAAACAATAGAGCTGTTTCAAAAAAAATTTGACTATTGTACGGAGCCGTAACAGTACATCCGTCTTTGAAGGAAGATATTAAGAATAAAAACGTTTCAGGAAGGCCTTCTCACGCGTCTTTCAAGCGATTATACCACGCTGTTACTGACGGCTTTTAAAAATTCTTCGTAATATGAATATGTAAATATTATATGGAATTCATATTCTGATGAAAATTCGAATAAATATTGACTAGTAGGTTCACAATTTGTAAGCGAAGTAATCTATACGATAGATATCTATACGTGATATTAATACGTGAAGTGAAAACTTCGTATACCTGCAAAGAAAAGAAGCGAGGAAGCTAAAATTTATATTTAATATGTGTTACAAATACATTACATTGAATAAAATTAAACATTAATTAGTTACAATCATACTGACAATGTCAATCACATAATAGTCTTCTTCTTCTTCTTCTTTTAGTTTTGGCCTCTCTTATTAGAATTCTGCCAGTGTCAAGTCAGTCATGGGAGTGACAACTAATAACTTTGAACAAAAAATTTTCACGAAATGCCGGTTTTGTGAGAGACTTCCGAATCTACAACAAAACGAAAAATTTTTACAACCCAACACACAATAGTCTGTCATTTGTTTACGTTCATACTGTCAATGTCAAAAACATTAATAGTCTATGGTCAAACAGACGCTCAGAGATTGTTGCCAAATAATTTTAAAATATTGCCAACAAATAATTACACAAATCTCAGTAATGTTAAAGTTAAAAAAAATATTAATTACAGTCGAATTTCGACACAGTGCGACCACTAGTTTTAATAAAAAGGATAGTTTGTAAAATGATAAATAAAGTTCAATTATAGTCCGGCCGCTGAACGAATTCGTTCCTGACGAATGTCAGTTATATTGTTATCTTATTTATTTAACATTAAATTTAGCGCAAAATTATAACATTTATTGATTTTATTGTAAATCGACATAATTTTTTATGATATTATTCTTTAGTAGGGCAAGTAAACGATATTTTTATCTTAAATTCTTCGCCACTTCAAAGTTACAACGTCCTTTCGCTTATGACCTGTCAGAAACGTATTCTCTCAGCAGCCGTACTTTTTTTTGTAATTAATCAAGTGCTATATACAATGTACTGGTGGTAGGATTACTATCCAAGAAACCATCTAGGTAGGTGCCACCCCATGTCGGATACTAAACAAGTCAGCTAGTTTAATCATTGAGCAAATGAGACTTAAGATTACACTAACTCTCAGTGCCCTTTAGAGCGAAACACAGTAATGTTTGCAAACGATTGCTTTTGCGGTAGAATAACTAACTGTCCCTGGGGTGGTAGCTGCCTAGACGGATTCCTGCATAGGAATCTTACCAGTAGTAAAAGACTAAGATAATAGTGATATCACAATATTACCATACCGTCCGGTGGTAGCTCAGGGATTAGGCGCCCGATTTATATTATTATAGTACGGAGTGACCTGGGTTCGATTCCCAGTGACAGCACCAGTAAAATTGTTAATTGCAATTTTAAGTGCTATCTTACCATGTGCTCGGCGGTAAAGAAAAACATCGTGAGGAATCCTGCATGTCTGAGAATTTTTTTTATGCAATGAAGTGACGAGACGAGCAAAACGTTCACCTGATGATAAGTGCAACGTCTGCCCGTAAGAGATTCTGTATTACTCAGAATATTTCTGTGTATCACCACACTGCGCCCATCACCCTGAGATATAAGTTCTTAAGTCTCATATGCCCAGTGATTACGCTTGCTCTCAGTGCCCTTCAAACCAAAACACGGTGATGTTTGCACACTGCTGGTTCACGGCAGAATAACTTGCCCTGGAGTGGTACTCACCTAGACGGATTCCTGCGTAGGAATCATACCATCAGTAAAATTAAAAATATTTCGAAGACATGTGAAGTCCAGCAACCGGCATTGGAGCAGCGTGGCGGATTCTTCCCAGCTCCAAAACCCTCTCGGAAATGAGAGGAGGCTTGTGCTCAGCAGTGGTACATTTATAGGCTGTTACTTAATTTAACCATACTCTTTGAGTGACATTAAAAAGGTAACATACGAGTAGTTTTTTTAGTTTCGTTTTAAATAATATTTTTTTGAGATTGTCTTATTACTTTATTTTTAATCTATGCATTAGTAATTGGACATACATTAATGTAAAAAGAAATGTTCTGGAAAATTATTAGATTACAAACGCATAAGCACATCGCGTGAGTAAAATTTAAACCTGTCCTAATGAAAACGAATCGCGCAATGCATTACATATTCAAAACTAGATCAATGATACGGTTATGTGTTATCCCGACTTACCACTTTTAACCGATAGTAGCTTTCTACTCTCAACCTCGATCTACCTTTGTAAATTTCATTAATAAAACCATTTAGCTCTAATAGTAGAGTAGAGTATCTTATCACGACGCGTCACAAAGTTCAAATCATTCTCATAGTTCATAAATTGTATTCTACTGCATATTCATAGTAAAAATAAATAATGTTTATTAAGTAGATCTTCATAAAAAAAAGTAACTGTAGACAGAACAGTGTACTTATGTGATTTATCATTATCTTATTAAAAGTCCACGTTGGACTTAGATCTCTTCTAATATGCATACTTCTTTGCCGTAAACATCTCGCTTGACAAAGAATGACAATCTCCGAGTCCACGCAATATAAACGCCGCTGTCCGTCCCCGGTATGCTTATTTCCAAGTCTAGCATTTTTCTAGATTTTTTTATAGGATAACGTGACGAATTCAGTAAAACATTCTCCTGATGGTGAGTGCAACGTCTGCCCATAATAAATGCTGTGTCACCCAGAATATTTCTGTGTGGCACCACACTTAGTTCGCCACCTTGAGACATCAGTTCTTAAGTCTCATTTGCCCAGTTTATACACTAGTTCCCAATGCCCTTCAGGCTAAAACACAGTAATATTTGCACACGAATGCTTCACAGCAGAATAACTGGCCTGGCGTGGTACCTACCCAGATGGACTCCTGTATAAGAGAATTCTACAAAAAAAAAAATTTGCCACTTACCATCACATTTCACTTCGATCCACGTAGGTCGAATCGACTGTTATATTAATGATAAATTAAACATTGTGTGCTTTTTAATTAAAAGTACTAGGAATATTGCTCGAAAATTATTATTAAATCTCTAAAAGTGCGAAATAAAAGTGGAAAAGTTCGTTGCTTGCATTTTCTTTTATATAATGATAACTTGTGTTCGATCTGGACTGCTTTACTGTTCTTAGTATTTGCTGCTTAATTATGATAAATTTAGTAGATTCCGTTATTTATTAAACTTATCTTGCTTTTTATTTTGAAAGTCAGAAAGTCTTGTGGATCAAGTTAAGCTGTAATATCCCACACTCAACTACAAGTCTCGAGAGCCTCGTATTGGGTCCGTGGGCTCGTATTATGCAGACGTTATGTTCATCTGAAATCATAGAGCAAGACGATGAGCCTCATAAATTTAATTTAGTGAAAGCAAAAACTTTCCAAAGATTTCTGAAGATTTTTTTAAGAAGATGCTAATCTGGTGTTCGTATTCAAACAGCTACAAAATGTAGGTTATTCTTAAAGGTCAAATGAATAGTTATGGGTATCGTCAACAGTAAATCTGAATTTGAAAGTATAATAAGCGTTTGAAGCCAATATTACGATTCACAAGTTACACGAATTAATTACCTGTGTGATGATTTGAAATTTTATTTATGTAAATAATTCATAAAGTAGTCATTAGTTAAGAGTTTTCAATGAACGTAATTTTAATTACATTGATTTACTTTACCAAATAGAGTTTTTGAAAATCATGGTAAGACTCAACGAAGGAGTAGAAAGATTTTTTTTTACTATGAATGGCTCTAGATAACTACGAGTCAAAGTAATGTAATGCACAACTGGGAAGCCTTCCGATTTTCGTGCATATTGCTTTTGTGGTATTACATTTCCTTTTCTTTCTCTGTATGTTTAAGACTGCTCTCGGACACTATCATTGTGATTATTGATCAATCGTTCTCTTTGACAAACGTTAAAAGCAGGCAACTATGTTATGCTTTTTAATATTTGTAATCTACATAAATTATATTATTTTTATATTGTGACTATCTTTGATTGTTGAATTATATTGCTTAATATCTGTTTTATATTGCGTGATATAAGTATCTCCGAAATATGTTACCGTGGTCGAAATCAGCCTAGTTTATTTACACAGTACGTACTCAGTACAATCTCCATCATTATTATAAGAACAGTGAGTGAACAAAACAAACACAGTAATTAAAATTTTGTAGAAAGTGAAACCAAAATGAATGCAATGGATTCATTTTTCGAACGTAATTATTAATCACGATAGAATTTAAATTAACAGTATAAAGTTTACAATTAATGCGATGCCTAAAAGGTCTAAATATCCTATAATTGTCCTCTCAATTTTGAAAGGATTATGGAGCCCGTAAAATTCCGCCATGCTGCTCCATTGCTGGTCGGTGTGGTGGACTTCACATGTCTTCGAAATATTTTTATTCCTGAGACATGCAGGTTTCCGCTCGATGTTT
Source organism: Luehdorfia chinensis (assembly GCA_019845155.1). Taxonomy (NCBI): domain Eukaryota; kingdom Metazoa; phylum Arthropoda; class Insecta; order Lepidoptera; family Papilionidae; genus Luehdorfia; species Luehdorfia chinensis. Next base: position 353,182 of record JAHVAK010000234.1, on the reverse strand, counting down.
TCCTTAATCGCTGAGCACGTGATATATCAGCATTTAAATTAACAATTTTAGAGGTGCCGACACCGGCGATTGAGCTCAGGTTACTCGCTCATTTACTAAGAGAAAAATCTCTTGAATCAAAATTAAACAGAAAAAGTGCATTCTGAAACATTTACTCTTGCATTAAAAATATCAAAATTTAAAATTATACAGTCACTCGCTCCCACGTATTAAAAACTTGAAAAAAACTTTTCTCGTATCCATCGATATAGCCTTTTTGTAGGGCTGAATTCACTTCGTATCAATAATACGTCTCTCGGGCGTTTCAATTTAGAATTGATCGCAAGGAGAATGAGGAAGGGAAGATTGATATTTTAGATTTTTTCCCGAACCGTCCCTCGGAGGCCTCACAAGTGAGTGATCGATACAGTCTGTCCCCGACTAATGATATCCGAAGCTTATCGGCTCGCTCGCCGCGTCATTTTTACGGATTCGTTGGGATTTATGGAAATTTGTTTTGTCAGCGACCTGCCTTGTTACGGCGGTGAATCTGTTACGATATCGACGATATTGATACGTCTGGCTCTTCGAGTATTTCGCTTTGATATATTTTCATTTTACTCGTTTTTTTTCGGCCCGAAATTTACATGAAAGCAAATAAAAACGCTTCGTCGTCAAATGTCATAAAGTTTCCTTTCGCGGTATCAACCTATCGAAATGTTCACTTATTCATCGAACATTTTACGACTTACCAGTTTTGCCCGGGTCGTTATTAATATTCATTGGAAGAACACCGTTGCTGGCACAAGTTAGATCATACTTGACAATGTAATTTAGGCAGTACATCTATGTAATGTCTAGACATTACATAGATTGTCAAACAACGTTATAATTTCGGAGATTACGAACGCGCTTCCGAATGGAACAATAGAGCGTCTTACCGTATTCAGTGAACGTGCCCATAATTGATTGTGATAGGGTTAAAAGAAAATGGAGTATTATAAAACAGGGCGTCTTGCTGACATTGCAAGTGAGCTGGAAGATTTTTGCTCCCAGAAATCATCTTATTTTTTTACAAAAAGGAACAAAGTGCTGTCGTAATTTGTGATGGCTTAAGGCAAGGCTGCACAATTCCCAGGCCATGCCGACGCATTTGAACTTTCCCGCCAAGAATTGTTTTCCAGTGATATGTGATTTTGCTTTGCATATTTATAGCAGGTTTGGTTTAATGAATGTCTGGGCAAAATTCTATTCAACTCCTACATATTTTATAAATAAATATCGTAGCTTCCTTACTGTGATAAATATTTCAGACTTTAGTTTGCTGTTCACTTTCGACTTAAATTCGACCATTAATAAATTAATACCTGCGAAACCTCTGCAAAGGACGTATAAGAGCAAGATTTGCTAAGCTATTTAACGGGCATTTACTTTCTTAATGATTATTAAAAGGAGGATGGAGTTACTGTTACTACAGTGTTGGCACGCCGTATGAAATTGAATCACAGTTATGGCCCGGCTGAAAAATATGTTAGCCGACCCTGGCTTAAGGTTTGATTTATTTGACACTAAGTAATATAGTGATAATGTAATATAAGTCATTATATTATTAATATCCCACGTATAATTTGCCGTAGTTGCTTCACTAAGCAAGCCGATCGAAGTACGGTCTGTGTAGTATATGTCTGGAATTATTCGTCATTTGTCGAATACTGTCTATACAAATCGATAGATACAGAAACGTATGATGGGTAGGAAGATTTTTTTTTTGATTCGTACCAAAATGAGCGGTGTGAATCGCCACCCGCGATCAATAGTTTCCCGTGAGGGCGAAAAGTTAGCTACGTAAGTGGTCTCAGCCCGTTACATGGGAAAAAATCAGGACTGTATGTTGAAATAAAAACCATTCTCCATCATTACGTATTACATTAATATTAGTAATCAAACTGGTATACGATCATGTAACACTGTCATGTTCTTGCACAAATGTGCATTATACCTGATACTACGGACATCAGATTAAGGAGTTTGCATAGACAGTGTGTGATTGTTGCGAAGGTGGCGAAGACGGAATCCTAAGCTATAAGTTATCTCTCTGTCGTGATATCCTTGATTGCATTGCAGTTTGCGGTGACTTGATTAGGTATTTGAACAATATAATTTTATGAAACACTAAGATTTTGGATATGCAATATTTGACATGTATGTAAAAGAAATCGACGATTTCAAATTTCAATTTAAAGGCAGTTATGAGTTTTGTGTATTTTGTAATGTGCAATATCTTTGTAAGAGTTAAGAGAATCTGTCAATTTCTATTACCTTGATTAGTTACGTGGACAAATAAGGAAGAAGTGAAAGATGTGTGTTAGAATCGTAGGAAGTGGAAAGATGAGGTAGGGTGGTAGGATTCCTATGTAGAAATCAGTCTAGCTCCAGGGCTAGTTATTCTGCCGTGAAGCAGTAGTGTGCAAACATTACTGTGTATAATAATCACTGGACATATGAACTTAAGAACTTATGTCTCAGGGTGATGGGCACAAAGTGGTGTCACACAGAATTTGACACCGCATTTGTTATGGGCAGACGTTTTGCTCATTTCATCACTTCATCCAATAAAAAAAATGTGGTCTCTGCCTACCCCAATAGGAAAGAGACCACTGTATGTATTTATGGAAAATCGTACTGATTTGGTAAAAGTTTCCCATAACCATAAAAATATGGTCTGTTGAAGATGAAGTAAACGACAAGACCTTTTATACTCTTAGTTAAAACGTTAATCTAAATATTATTTGTATTACTACTAAAACATTTATGTATGTGATGTATTTATCTTATATCTTTTTAAATACAATGCTATTAGCTGTTATTAGCAAAAAAACTGGTAACCTACTTTCAGCATAGTGTTGTGCATTAGGTATAATGTAATTTATACTGTTACATCGAATCTATTTGATTTAAACAAGGATGACGCCGTCCGTTGCGACTAGTCTAATGTAATGTTGTGGCAATTGTAATTTAAGCGGTACATTATCAAAGCTAGTGGGCGTGAAGAGATAAATGCATCCCGTGCACGGTTTGTTAAATAAAACGTTTTTTTTTAAACGCTCCGATTGCAATCTAATTCTAACGTAAACCTGACAGACCGTTGTAATCAATAGTTATTTCATCATCAAAAATTTTATACAATTTAATAAATTTAGCAGTTTTGTTTACAAAAGAAACATGGTCTTGAAATCCGAAGGATATTTTTTTTGCATAACGCAACATGCATGCGTTTAAGATTATTCAAAGTACATGTAAGTGCGTCCATGCCATGACACTATATATAAAGTATCACTACAATACATTAAGATATGAATTAAATACTTTAACAATCACGAAATGTGAAAATTTGCAAAGTAAAATAGGAGGGGCCAATAATGAAATTCTTATTCACAGTAGAGAGAGCAGAGCCGAGTTAGTAATATGAATACAGACATAAATTACCAGTCTCCGAAATTACGAGGGGATTTGGATAGATTCCAAAATTAAGTCGACCCGTATGCGGCACCTTTGTGCCGAATGTTATCTTTTAGATTTAAAAATTAATTTGAGTACCGTAAAATTCACTAATAACTAAACTCACTCAACGTCATTCAATTTGTACTCGGAGTGCATTTCTATGCTTTAATTGGAATTTCAGACCATGTGAATTGGATCTCAAATAATACAGTATTGTACTAAATTCAGATAACAATTTGTAGCACCTAAAGCTATTCAAATCGCTCCATGTACCAAATATTCTCCTATTAAGATTATCTAATACCGTTATTTATAATATGTTCGAACAGCGATTATGCTTAGGCTTGCTTAACATTTGTTTAACTTGTGTGTAATGGCTTCTAATATTACGTGATGAAAAAAAAAACTTAATAGCGATAGTTTTTTTTCGACCGGTGATGAAACATAATTTTTTTCTGTTAACTTTATTTTTAAATTATTATTTACTAGCTGAAGCTACTACTACTTAACGACTACGTCCGTGTGGCCTCTTAAAAATAACTAAATTTAATTCTCGTTGTTAAAAATACCGTGCTAACTCTCACATTTTACAGAATAAAATATATCCTATGTCAGTCTCCAGGATGCAAGTTATCTTTGTGCCGATTTTTTTATGGGATAAAGTGACGAGACGAGCAAAACGTTAACCTGATGGTAAGTGCTACGTTTTCCCATAACAAATGCTGTGTCCCCAGAACATTTCTGTGTGACAGTTCTTAAGTCCCATAACCCCAGTGAATCCACTACCCTCAGTGCCCCTCAAATCAAAACACAATAATGTTTGCACACTACTGCTTAACGGCGGAATAACTGGTGTGGTACCTACCTAGATGCATTCCTGCATAGTAATCCTACCACCAGTAACAACAGAGGGACAGTGGGAGTTACTTCCGCATTTATAATATAAGTATGGATTCATAACTCGGTTTCTATCCGGTGTATCAACATGAAACATGCACCATATTTTAAGTTACACCTCCAGCAATACAACAGTGTGCAACTGCGACCAATTGTTGACGATGCGCAAACATACAGACAGACAGGCAAATAAAAATTCAATATATAATGGTTTTGGCTTCTATTGCTCTACATATTTTATTTACATATTTTTTTGACTTTTATTTACAGTTTATTTTTTCTTAAATATCTCCTAAGTACAGACATCGGCTAGTTACAGTTTTATTATATGTTTAGAATAAATGGAAATTTTTGTAAATTATATTATGAAACGTTGTACCTTTGGCACTATAGTCGTTGACCTGATTTTTATTAAATTACGTAATTAGTTGTCGCATTCTCATAATTATTTAAAACTAGTCTTTGCCCTGATCAGAAGTTTTTTTTTATGGAAATTAGAGACGAGGTCAGCAACATGTTCACCCAAAGGTAAGGTGCCCCGCCTGTCCTTAACTTTGAAAGTTCCGGGTAGCATCGCACTGCGCTCGTCATCGCGTTTCGTATGTTCGTCTATCACGACGTGCACGGTAGGGCACGGGGTAGCAGTTTAACAGCCACATGACAACTAATACAATACGCTACAGCTTTTCCCGGGTACTTTTAATTTCCATCTGGGATAATGTACCTTCCAAATGGTGAATGAACTTTTTGAGTAGGTGTACTAGTTCCGGGGATAACCCTCCACATATATACAAACTCACAAAATTTGTTATTGTAAATTTAGTCATGAGGACCTCCCGGCATAGATTGAAGATGTCATTCTATATGTATGTTGTTGCAAATTATTATATTTTATAATAGACATATTTAAACTGTTAGTGAAAACATAAGCTGCTTCTAAAAAGCTGTTTTACTTCATCATAATTTTAGCCTACCACTAGTCGATTGCTGAACAAAGACCTTACTTTATTGTTTTAACTTAAAAAAAAAAAAAAGTAAAGTTTCAGCCTATAAATGTCCCACTGCTGAGCACAGGCCTCCTCTCATTTCTGAGAGGGTTTTGGAGCTAGAAAGAATCCGCCACGCTGCTCCAATGCGGGTTGGCGGACTTCACATGTCTTCGAAATATTTTTTTTTTATTTCTCAGACATGCAGGTTTCCTCACGATGTTTTCCTTCACCGCCGAGCACGTGGTTAAGATCAGCACTTAAAATTGCAATTAACAATTTTAGTGGTGCCGGCACCGGGAATCGAACCCAGGTCACTCGCGTACTATGAAATTTAAGGCGAGCGCCTAGCCCCTGAGCTACCACGGCTCAATTATTGAACGGCTCAAATATTGTTTTAACTTATTTTTATATTATTAATGCTAGATTATTTCATGACAGATTCACTCATAACAGGTTATTTTTTGTTTAAAATTTGTGAAATCGTCTCTGTGTTAAATTATTTTGTACTTTCCGTAAAAATTATTATAATTAATAATAAATATACTAAAACTAGTTTGACCGGTGCGAATATTTCGCACAGTATCGTGATCTTGAGCAAATGGCTCTTTCTACAATTAAATTAATTATTTTAAACTTTTTTATAATTTTTTTTCTTAATGAAAACATTAATTTAAAGACATTTACTTATTTTGTGTCATTAGAGGGGAAAATAATCTTCAAAATGGCTTACCAGACATTCATTTTGATACATATTAATAGAGATATTTCATACCGACAAAAAACACTTTTTAGAAATAATATATAATAGAATATATTTCACACTAGATGTGTTTCTTGAACTACCGATAATAATTAAAATCATTGTTGATCAATACACAATTTTTAGCATGATATTAGAAGGTCTTTTGATCAAGTAATCCAAGCATGCATTACAAGTTTTATTCACTGAAAGTGCTATAATTTGTAGATAAAAACATGTATTGGCCGCTAAAAATTGAATTATTTACTGCGTAGGTACGTTTTTGAAAGGATCACAACCTAAAATTTTCCTACTTCTGGTTTTAATTTTCCTTCTGTCGACTTTTACGATACCCACGGAATGAGATGGGGTGGTAGATTTGCTGGCGACAACCACACGGATATTTTATCTATTTATTAAGTATTACTTAATGCCTTTTTATATACTCGGACTGTCCATATGTTCGTACTGATCCTGTGTTAGCAGGTACAGAGTTTGTAAACGTTAAAATTAGGGTGCGAAAATACATACACGTCCTCCTGGCGGATTTACGACCACGGCGATAACTTTCGAATATTGTCGGCAGCTATGAACTACGCAGGAGTCGCAAAATATTCACACTAGATGTAAGGCTCCGACCGTTCCGACACTACATTCTAACCGAGAGGTGACCAGACCCAAAAACCAACAATTTATGCTTTTGCAAAATTATCTGCACCAACAGGGATACGAACCCTCAACCTTCGGCGTGGAAGTCAGGTACATGAACCACTAGGTCACGTGGTCATCAAACTTCCACAGACAAGTTTAATTATAATACAAAGAATAACAATACACATGAAATTAATTATTATTTTTTTATTTCATAAAAGTTACGGAACGAGCAAAACGTTCACCTGATGGTAAGTGCAACGTCTGATTGATTACGCTAGCTCACAGTGCCCTTCAAACCGAAACATAGTAACGTTTGCACACTACTGCTTCACGGCAGAATAACTGGCCCTGGGGTGGTACCTACCTAGACGGATTCCTGCATAGGAATCCTACCACCAGCAATTTAATTACCACGTATGCTTACATACCACCACAAATTCCACCATAATTGATTAACTTTTTTATTGAATTTAACGTATTTGCCACACATCTTATATACATTTTAGCTTTTTGCACTCCTTCTCTATATTCATTTTAACTATGCTAATCTCACATGCGTGCAATAAGCTTAAAAAATATTCCCTAGATATTCATACAAAAAATACACAATACATCAACATCATCATTTCAGACTATCTTAGTCTACTGTTGAACATAGGCATCCCCCATAGATTGCCACAAAACACGGTCCTGAACAATCTACATCAGGTCATTCATCGACCATCTAGAGGGGGGGCGCCAGTACGAGGTTGGTATTCGAGAACATTTCTTCCCCAACGGTTATCGGTTCTACGAGCTATATGGCCGGCCCATTGCCATTTCAACTTGCCAATCCTTAGGTCTATAGCGGTGACCTTAGTTCTGTTGCGGATATCATAGTTACAGATGGTGAAACACGTGCATGATATAAATGTACATACGATGTCGTGTTTTCATTTAATTTAATTTAATAGAGAATTACCGGTTCCCCTCAGAAGTATGGAGGCCTCTGCTTAGCAGTGCAGCATTTGCAGAAAATATGAATTCAGAAATATTTTCTCCTGTTTTACATTTAATAATTCTAACAATGCCAATTACATGTATATTAATTTCGTTTGAAGTCGCTATTACGTCCTCTAGGCGTTTGGCGAGCGACCAATAACACTGCTCTATCGAGCGCATATGGCATAATAATGTCGTTTGGTAAGGAATGTGCCGTTCGTTGTAATCAATATGTGGTCATTAACTGTTGGTCTGTTACCGTAATCGCCATTTAACTGATAGGAACTCTTCCAATAAATACGTTTGTAACGATTTTTGTTTGTAATTATGCTGATCATAGTGGGGGTGCTTATAAGGATATTAACTTTTTATGTGATTTTATATACACTAGCTGAAGTTATTGTCACGTTAATACCTGTATAGAGGAAGTCAGTACCCGTTTACCCATTTATCATAAAATGTTCTTAAAGTCCGTTCTTATTGGGTGAGAATGTCGGGAAAGGAACATGTATGCCAAATTTCAAGTCAACAGGTCTTTTAGTTTCGGTGTAAGTCAGTGGTAAATCCCTTCTGTATATCCTAATATATATATATATACCTCTCTGAGCTGTCCGGCAGAGTAGAATAACAGTAGAATAAGTTGTCGTGAGAGACGACTAAAGTTTTGTACGGACAGCCTTTATTCGTGCGAAATAACACCATAATATGCAATGCTGTCACTATACTGCTCGTGGGAAAGCTATGGGGAGTAACAATTTTTTGACTCTGACCAAAATGTCTTGTTTCCCGCGAGGGCGAAATGTGAGCTACTTGAGTGGCCTCTGCCTACCCCTAATATAGGGAAATGGCGTGACTATATGTATCTGCATGTATGAATAAATAACTCAAAGAACGGGATTCCAGTTTACTGATAAGAGGGTATCAAACAAATATTATTTTAAAGTTACTGAATACAATTTCCGTGGTATAAATAGGTAGTGTGATACATAATAAATAAAAAATAAACTGCAAGAAGTATCGCAGAACCTTCTAAGCCTCACGTAATTTAAATGTAATTATGGCATATGATAAACGGTGCGCATTGAAAACATAATGAACAATGATTCACGCTAGTGCGCTCCCACGACACAATATTGTAATGTAAGTTACGTAACATTGTGCGTGTACACTTACTCGTATTTTAAGTTTTGCGTAAATAAAATAAGAATGTCGCAAACTGTCCCATTTACCTTTTTTCCTTCATTTCTTACATATCTTTTACTTAACACACACCGCCGTGTGGTGGCGGCTTAAGAGAGATCCTATGCAGGAATCCGTCTAGGTAGGTACCACCCCAGGGCCAGTTATTCTACCGTGAAGCAGTAGTGTGCAAACATTACTGTGTTTCGGTTTGAAGGGCACTGTGAGCTAGCGTAATCACTGGGCATATGATACTTAAGAACTCAACAACAAGAGTCTCAGGGTGATGGGCGCAGGGTGTAACTCATTTTCTGGGTGACACAGCATTTGTTATGGGCAAACGTTGCACTTACCATCAGGTGAACGTTTTGCTCGTTTCATCACTTTCTCCAATATAAAAAAAACTACCACCCCATCTCCTCTCGTAGGTGTCGTAAAAGTCGACAGAGGGAAAATGAAAACCAGGAGATTGGCAGCAGCATCTTCCTGGAACATCTAAATAAACTGCGGTTGCCAACCCGCTTACCAAGCGTGGCAACTATGGCAAAATTCCTTAAAATGAGAGCTACAATCATTTTTTGGCACTCTATGAGGGAGACCTATGTTCAACAGTGGACTAGTGATAGGATGAAATGACAAAATGATCGTGTTGGTAGGAGAGGAGGCGGTGTCGCTGTTTACTTACATTCATCTATTACGTACAAGTCTGTTTTGACGTCACCGTCATCCTCCTCGACCACTGCCGAGTTTCTATTTTTAGAACTAGACGTCAGAGGTGCAAGGATAATTCTCGAAGTCGTGTATTGTCCTCCTTCCATTGATTATTTTGCCACTTTAGAAGCAGCTCTTGAAAGCATTGGGTCTGAATTCGCACATTGCATGATCATGGGTGATTTTAATACAGATCTTTAAAAAGGGATCATCCCGTTCTCAAAAACTTCGTAGTATCATCGAGTCTGTCAATCTCAGCATTCTTCCTCTAGAGCCAACTCACTATAATATCGACACTGATGACTCTTTGATTGATCTTATCTTCACTGGTTCTACTGATCGTGTTGTAACATATGGCCAGCTTCCCACTCCGGGATTTTCGCGCCACGACCTAATTTATGCCTCATATAAGCTTAATCCTCCTAAAAACTCTCCTACTACTTTGAATTTACGCAACTTCTCCCGACTTAATATGGATAAGCTTAGGAGTGACGCTTCAAACTTAAATTTTAGTCCTCTGGCGATGGCCTGTACAATTGATGATAAGGTATCTTTTCTCAATAATTTAATTCTTAGCCTATATGATGCTCATGCTCCTATCCGTAAGGTAAAACTTAAGCGACCCCCCGCTCCTTGGATAACTGAGGGTGTACGGATGGCAATGAGAAGGCGAGATCGGGCTTTCCTACGTTTTAAGAGGGATCGTACTGATGATAATTGGTTATCCTTTAAATTGGCTCGAAATAAATGCAACCAGATGGTACGTAATGCTAAACGCCGATTTATCCATAGCAGTATTGTCCATTCTTCGCCAGCTGAGGTTTGGAAATTCCTTAGATCTCTTGGGGTGGGTAAAGCATCCACTATGGATTGCGGTCCCTCTAATTCTTGTGATAACATTAATCTCCACTTTGCTTCTGTTACTGCAATGGACTCTGAAATTATTTCTCAAACAATAGCTTATTTAGCTTCCCTTCCATCCCCACACATTCTAGTCTTTCACTTCTCACCAGTGGATCAGGATGAGATCAAGAAGACTATATTCACTATTAAATCTAGGGCCGTGGTTGCAATGAGATTAGTAGACTTATGATATACAATATTTTAGAATACATTCTCCCCGCCATCACTCATATCATAAATTTTTCTCTCGACTCAGGTCATTTTCCAGTAGTCTGGAAAAAGGCTTTTGTACGTCCTCTTCCTAAAGTATCCAACCCTACACTTTCATCTCAATATCGGCCTATATCCATTTTACCTTTTCTATCTAAAGTTTTGGAAGCCTATGTTTACAAGCAAATCTCCACTTTCTTATATAAACATAACCTACTGAGTACTTACCAGTCTGGGTTTCGCCCTGGTCACAGCACCGTCACAGCTTTATTAAAAGTCACCGACGATATAAGACAAGCTATGGAAAATAAGAAAGTAACTGTGATGGTGCTTGTAGACTTTTCTAATGCTTTTAACACAGTCGACCACGATATCCTTCTTTCCATCTTATCCCATCTTAGATTTGCACCCTCGGTCTAGGAATGGTTTTCTTCCTATCTTCGCGGGCGTCAACAGTCAGTGCGTGTAGGCCATCATTGCTCACAGTGGGTTGATCTAAGATCTGGCGTCCCGCAAGGCAGTATACTACCTCCAATATTATTTTCTGTTTTCATAAACTCTATCACCTCGATTTTCGATTGTTCGTACCGTCTGTATGCTGACGATCTACAAATGTATGTGCATTCTAGTATTGACGATCTCCATAACGCTATTGCCAAACTGAATACCTATTTGATAGCCGTATCTGACTGATCGTCGCGTTTTGGAGTATCTGTTAAAGCGAATAAATGCCAAGCAATTCTTGTAGGTAGCTCGAGATTGTTAGGCAAAATTGATATAACTGGCTTACCCTCTGTACATTATAACAGCGTATTGATCCCGTTCTCAACCTCGGTACGGAATCTCGGGTTGTATATGGACAATTTATTAACCTGGGGGACACACGTCACCCATACAAGCCGGAGAGTCACTGCCACCTTACATTCCCTCTACCGTCTGAGAAACTTTCTCAATTTTCAGACCAAGCTTATGCTTGTGCAATCACTTGTTGTACCCATTATTGATTATGCCGATGTATGTTATCCAGATTTGAACCAAGTGCTGCTTAATAAACTAGATCGCCTTCTTAAGAACTGTTTACGGTTTGTCTTCGGTCTTCGCAAGTTCGACCATATGTCTGAATATCTGTCTCGCCTTAATTGGCTCACTGTCAAACAGAGGCGCAACTCTACAATTCTCTATATTCTCTACTCCATCTTAAATGATTCCACTTCTCCTACTTATCTTCAGGACAAATTTCAATGTTTCTTCAACCCATGAAAGAGTTCTTCGTTCCGCTTCAAATTATAACATTGCAATTCCTCAACACTTCTCCAAATTCGTTGGTAACTCATTTATCGTTCAGGCTGCACTGCTCTGGAACTCCTTGCCCGATGACATTAAAAAAGCCCAAAATAAGATCAGTTTTAAGAGGTTAGTACGGGAGCATTATTTTAAAGATTTAATTTAAAATTGTTTGTGGACTCTTTTTTTCAAATTAATGTCGAACCACCACGAATATTTCTGTATATGTTTGTATGTATGTTAGTTTATATGTATGTACATATTTATGTATTATTGTTTATTTATCATAATTATATATTGCTATGTATTTATTTATATGTATTTTGAGTATTTTTAAATTGTATTTAATATTTATCAGTAGTCTTTTAAATGTAATTTTTAGTTTTTTTAAGTTTTACACCTGCCACATTGTTTCGCTACGCCTTGGGTTGACTGGCAGAGAATGCCAACTGGCATTAAGTCCGCCCATTGTATCCTTTAAGGGGAAACAATAAAAATAAATAAATAAATAAATACGCACAGTATTTATCTTTAAAATGTGAAACAAAATCACCAAGTCAGATTTACTCGTAAGTGTTGATTTACTGTTTTCAAAAACTTTCTGGTAGAATACAAAATAAACTCTAAAGTGTTTTGAAACACTTTTAGACAGTTATAATGATGATCTTTTATTTTAACTAAAATCAATTGCCATAGTGTTCACGTTTGGCAAGCGAGTTGCCTGCCGTAACTTTATATTTTACACTTAAGATGGGGTAAATTTTTCGGCTTATTAATTCTGTTACTGCTTGTTCGTCAATGTCGTCGTTTTTACGGATTCCTGCATAGATTTATTACCACCACTAAAAAAGAGAAAAGTATTGGACAATTCAAAAAAAATAGGTAGATGTGTCACTTAGGTACTGGGTGTGTCTGTCTGTTTTAGTGCCTAAGTGGTTGGCCAAGAGTTGCTTAGAATAGACGTAACGTAGAACGAGAAGGTGATACTTTTTGCATGTTTCAGAAATAAAGTATTTTTAAAACAAAGCATTCGTCACACTATATTATATTGTCTTAAATATTAGTATGTCAAGGAGACTAGACACAGTTACAAAATATATCCTAAGTATTGAGCAAAGATTACTACGTATTGAATTGTAACGGTAAAGAAATATATGTATATTTTTTTTACAAAAAGAACGGTTCATTTAACATACATACATACAGGCACGCCTTTTTCTCTTATAAGAGGTAAGCAGAGGACACAAACTGAGTCCACTTTTCGCCACCGTGGTAAATTAGACATGACCACGCCGCCGCTATTTTGGTACGAGACAAAAAAAACCTTCTTCCTTATTGCGTTCTCAGGAGCAGTATATTGACAGCATTGAATTGTGTGGTTTTATTCTGCACAAATAAATGCTGTCCGTACAATACTTTAGTAGCCTCTTACGACACCTCAGTAGAAAAGAGGTAGGTGCTATCCTACTCTGCCGGACACCTATCGGCTGGTTTGAAAGCATCATTAGGTTTGGTTGGATAAGTTATTTACTTAAAAAACGATGATATATTTTTTGATTTTGATAGTGCCATACGAGTACCAAAGCAGTTGCTAATTCAAAATCTAAATCCGTATATCTATAATTGATTACACGCGTATTTCATTATTGCAAATTTAATGTAGTAGAACAGCATATGAAAAAAATTTAAAATCGAGTATTTTTTAATTTGCAATTATCTTCGTCTATTGTATTAAGTAATGTAAATGGCTAATAAACATTTATAATGATTAAACTAAATTTTACGGATTTTAAGCGTCGAAATGTCGGGAAATAAATAGTTAAAATAAACGCTATTATTCCGTATACAATCCGAATATCTGTAAAATGTATGTGTGTTAGATATTCATTTATGTTATGTTCAGCCTTGGAAGCACGACGATGAACACGTTCACTTTACTGATACATAAAATCGATTGTAATAATTTATAAAAAATGATATGGACATGAGAAGCTCACTCTCCCACAGTGAAGAAGTGTCACTATGCAACAATACTTTCATGAAATCTCAGAAAAATCAGTAAGACTTATGTATGTGCTATAATTTCTAAAACATTAATGCTATTTCTGTCATATTTCATTTCAGCATCATTAGTCTACTGCTGAATATAGGCCTCCCCCATAGATTGCCAGAAAAGTTTGTAGGTGTTATTTTGGGGGATTTTGCCATAGTTGCCATGCTTGGCAGCCGGGTTGGCAACCGCAGTTTATTTATTTAGATGTTCTAGGAAGATGCTTCTGCCCATCCAGTGGTTTTTATTTTTCCTCTGTCAACTTATACGTTTCATGACATGGGGTGGTAGATACTTTGTAATTTATATTGTGTAGAAAAAATTTATTTGCTCACATTATTTACACGTTGCGGTGTAGTAGAAGATGTAGTTACAAAGATAGAGAAAGGGATGCTTAGATTGTTTGGACACGTAAAGAAGAAGGATAAAAGAAGATTGACGAAACATATTTATGAGGCGAGTGTGAATGGGCGAGCCGGTAAGGGTCGACGTAGGCGAACAGATCGAAGACGTTTTAAGGAATGGCCCCTCAAAAGTGCTCGTAACCGACGAGTTTGTTTGAAACCGCACATGAAAGTAGAAGAAGCGAAAGATGTGTGTCAGGGTCGTAGCAAGTTGTAAGATGTGGTCTCGAGGCAATAGGCACAGGACACTTATTTATGTATGTATACGTGTAATGATTGTTATATTCGCTAAACAAATGTTTTGCCTATCATATGTTTAAAGTAACTTCGAAGATAATAATTACATTAATAATATCCATTTTGTTTACATAATTAACGTTGTTGTTCGTTTAACTTTGGAACAACATTAAGTCAAATACGAGGCGTGTTCAATGTTGGCTCGACCTCAAACAGTAAACTTGTTAGTTTTGAAACTCATATATGTCAGCGAAGATGTTGCGGCTTACCTTGACGGTATTCTCATATTGTGTGGAATTTTGATTCGTGTTTTGTAACGGTAATTAAAAGTTTACGAGAACTTTCGGTTAGATTTCTATAAACTATAAATATAAACTATTTTGATATGGCCATCGATAAGCGTGCATCTATTTAATGATTTCTTATATTTACGCGAACACTACACATTTAAATGAAACTAATTTATATATTTTATTTTATCGGGTTTAATTTTCTGTTCCGTAAAATTAGTTTAATTTAAATGCATTTATTTATTTTATTTGGATTTTTTATTGCACATAAACACAATGATACAATTATATGTTAAGTGACCTTATCGCTTAACATTTGAAGTATTGTGACTACAGTGCAACATGCTTGCCTATGTACCCTATTTTTAAGAAATATCACCTTACAAAAGTTATCACACCCGACTATATCACAGCATTGTATATTAAACCTTATGAATGAATAAATACGTAAGTACAGATCGCGTGCGAAGCGAACGCGTGACTTTAATGCCCATTTACATTCATGACAGTAACTCTGAATGTGACTTAATTTACCCGCGGATACATTCACATAATTTAAAAAAAAAACCCTTGTCTATCAAAACGGCGACGACGGAAAATACTTCTATGTATGTCGCTTATCCAAAGGGACGTGACTTAAGACACATTGGGAGTAGGTAGCTTCATCTACGTTTATATTACGTGAGCTTCGGGACTGTTTTCGTTATTCGAAAGCATTTCGTAAATAGAACGATGTACAATATAAACAATTTCCAATATGCTTCCTACTTTGCCTACAGGGCTTCTTATAAATATAAAAAATATGTATATTGAAATATGTAATTTCAATATACATATTATATACATACACTTACAGCGTTGGAAATAATAAATCTATCCAAAGTAAATTAAAATAACTTCCCTCTTGGTACTAAGGAAAGTTGATAATGAACTTGTGCTTACTTATTATCACAAACTAAAAACATTCGAAAAACTACGTACAAAGAGAATTCGTACTAAGCATATCTCGTCATAAAATTAAGTTACCAAAAATAGAATTAGCTCGGCCGTACCGGTCAACCGCGGACATGGCTCTCGTAATATCAACCGGACAGGAGCACAATTCCGTAACTAAATTGCGCCGTCTACCTGGAAATTTGCAGTTGAAATTCGATAGTAAAAACGCGTGGGGTAGTTCGACGAAATTGTTGGAAAACGTTTTGACAGCTTTTCTTTTATCAACTCACGCAAATGTCAGTTAGACGTCTAAAACTTTTATAACGATTACTTTATTGAAATTCACATTTCACCAGGAAAAGGTAAATGTATTGAATTTTTTTTTTCAGTAATTTGAAGGTCATTCTGTATAACATAACTGTATAAAAAACATATTTCATTCTGGTACTCAAGGGTTACTTAATTAAAAACTGTTGAAGTTAAAATATGAACGAACGATAACATGAATATTTAAAATGAAACATAACAACCAGTTTTTTTAGTTTCAATTTAACCTGTTTCAATCAAGCAACAAAGATAGCACTCAAAAACCGCATACGCAGTAGGAATCTAGTTAGACGGTGGACGACCAGTCGTAAAGCCGGTGTCGTCTCATCACTGGCCAAGCGTGGCCGATCGTATATCCGTAACAACCTCCATAACGCCGTTATCTGTTTATCATAATGGCTGTGGAGATATTGGACTCGATACGATCTTTATTCGTCGCTCGTATCTCGTTCAAAAACAGCTCTCGCCTTATTTGCTGCTTATCGATCATGCGGACCCAACGCGGGCTTCTGAATCGCGTACGATTTTTTTCTTTTTTCCTTTACCTGCTTATTCAGTCCTCTTTTCAGATAAAAACTCCTTTTAACTTTGAAGACGTGTTGGATGCAATTTTTTTTACTTATATCGAACGACTGGAGATGCTTTAACGTTTTATAGTAAACGTGAAAGTAATATTAAGAACATTTTGTTGTCTAATTGATTTTGAATAAAATTTATACAACATTTATTTATGTACAAATACACTGTAGTTATTTACTTGAGATTTACATATTTAACAGGGAACAAACTTATTTACGTAGTAATTCTACCTTGTGCAATACTCTGACACAAAGAAATATTTAGTAGTGTTATGAGTTCTTAGTTTGTTTCATCGTTTCTATAAAATTCCCATAGTGATATGCCTTCTGTATATAATCACATTTACAGAGCGCTTCTCTTAGTTGGAATGTCAGTCCATTAATACGAAGTGAGGTACGCATTACGTGAAGTCCAAAGGGATTAAGCCCGCTGTCCTTGTCGTCTGAGGATATTTGTATTCAAAGTATGATTTTGCGGATCTGTTTCATAAGAGAATATATTTTAAGGGCGTTAGGATCCCTCTCGCGACTGCCGTAAATATATTATTTCTTCTTATTATATTAATGTTGAATTAGCAAACAGATAGAGTGGCTGGGCTTTTTGTGATTATTAAGTTGCCAATCTTGGTTTCAAATCATAGCCCATGGAAATATTTGGGAATAATTTTATTATATATATGAGACAGTAAAGAGACGGGCAAAACGTGGGGCTGTCTATTAAAACAGAAGCTTGATCGAACAGGAAGACCTTTCCAATTACCTATAATCGTAATCCGGTTTCCCGTAAAATTCTTTTGATAGCATCGTTGAAACTTTCCTGGCGGTACGAACTCACTTGTTCCTCTCTACATTACTTTATGAGACGCATCAAATTCCCCCGGATTACCTTCATATTTAGATATTGCCGATTTAGTAGCAATTCATATGCGAAACGATCCTGTAACGGGCGCCTACGAGTATAAATATTTATGTCTTCGTGGGGATGTATTCCGTGAATGCAAATTTTTATTTCACATTTCACTTATAAAAGGTTAAGGTAATGATGCAGATGAAATCGTCTCTTACCTATGGCCTATAAATTAAAAACCCATTATGATTTGTTTATATTTCGCTGTAGTGTGAACTTATGCCATATATTTAATAGATATGTTACGGATCAAAAACAGACTAATTTAGTAAACTAATAAAAATCTTCAATGACCTTTAGGCCTTTTTTTATTTTCTATGCAACACTGAGGATTATAAAATATTCACTTTCGTGAGTTTGCTCAAAAGCACTATAGGACGTTCTGAAATTGTGATGGGTGCATATGGCGTTTACATATAACACAGACATCCTTTCATTACAGTAGAGTAGTATAACGTTGCCACTTTTATTTGGGTAGATATAAAAGGCTTTGAAGTTTTTTATATTTTTTCATATATCACTCGTAGTACAATAAAATAAGAACCAGGAGATGGGCAGCAGCATCTTCCTGGAACATCTGAATAAAACTGCGTATGCCAACCCGCGTGCCAAGCGTGGCAACTTTGGCAAAATCCCCCCAAAATGAGTTCAGCAGTGGACTAGGTGTAGGCTGAAAGCCTATATATCTCCCACTACTGAGCACAGGTCTGCCCTCATTTCTGAAAGGGTTTTGGAGCCGGTAAGAGTCCGCCGCTCTGCTCTAATGCGGATTGGCGAACCTCACATGTTCTCGAAATAATTTTATTCCTCAGACATCCAAGTTTGCTTACGAATAATTCCTTCACCGCTAATCCGCATGTAACTAAAATAAATATTCAGAGAATTATTTTATTAACACCATACTGACATTGGGAACTATTGCAAGAATCAAGCATTATGCAATTATCATGTCTTAATTAACTTGGTCAAGTAAACTTCAGTTTTAATAGTTACAAGTTAAGAGTCAGGTATTAAAATCATGTTTGTATAATAGTTTCTTTCTCATCAATATGTATATCAAACCCCATCTTTATTACCATATATAAGTTTTAAACAAAAATAATATTTTGAATACAAATTTTTATCTGTGGTGCCTGTGTCTTTCCTGTGTGTAGACTTCAAATATATGTGGCTATAGTACTTGTCAAAATAAATTCAATAAACCCAAACATAAAGGAGCCTTCGTGCTTAGATGAGGATTTCCGCTGGCCAACTTCTGCCTCCATCATTAGACCAGCTCCATGCTACCATATTATTGTATTGTCACGTTAGATAGGTACGCCAAGTTTTAGCTCAATCTTTTTACCAGGCTCAAATTTACTTACCAAGTTTCAACCGGAAATACATACGAAGAAAGCAAGTTAAATAAAAGCTTGTAACAAGAGAAGTACTATATAATTATAATCTATATGTAACATTAAGAATCCCTAAAAAAATTAGGTATTTAAAAAAATATTCTCTTCACACAATATTCCCTGTAACACGAGGAATATTTCGAGACATTCAGCCTTTGTTACTTTACTACATTGTTTAAGGAATCGTTTAACAGATTCAATAGATTTCATTTGGTTTCTTGGAAAAATTAAATGTTTGCTTGACTGTTACCTAATTACTTTGCGAATTTTCTTTTTGCTTGGAAAGAAAAACAATTGGCGTTTATTTTAATGCTTATGTACGTTATAAATATACATTAGATAATCGCTTTAGGAAGTTTTGTATGTTAGTGTAGATTGTTTTGATTTATCTCGTCTTTAGACATTAGAGTATTTTTTACATATCATCATTCAATGAATACTAATATCTGACATTACGTCTTAATGCTTTGCACAGACTGTCTCCATTACGAAAGGTTAGTTGTATATGTAATCCTACAGTAAACGATTCAATATCCCGGAAATCAAGTGTGCTGCAACTAGATGGTCCTCCATAATATCTATTTCCAATTATTATCAATATTATATGTAATTTTATTGTGCGTATTAGATTATTATTTCGACTTGGAATTGTTAAAAACCATTTTATTGTAATGCACATATTGTTACATACTTTAATTGCACGTCAAATTACAAATGAAATTTAGGAATGTAAAAAGGTCTATGTATGTATCACCCTATCGCGTCCCATGGGTGTCGTTATCGGTGTGTATTAGTTAATATTAACAGTCCAAAATGTAAGTATAAAAAAGCACAAAAACCGTATATTAAAATGTATATAACTTAAATTTTCTTCGATGACCCTTTAACATAAGGACTCGTTACTGCATAACATAACATCTAACTTGTGTAATACTAAGGATTATACAAAGTTTAGTACGAGTATTTAACGTCCATTAAGTCCAAACTTGGATAGTTGGCCGACATACTGTATAAATGATAACAGTATTGGTG
The DNA here is from genome assembly GCA_019845155.1 of Luehdorfia chinensis. Taxonomy (NCBI): domain Eukaryota; kingdom Metazoa; phylum Arthropoda; class Insecta; order Lepidoptera; family Papilionidae; genus Luehdorfia; species Luehdorfia chinensis. The sequence goes on along the minus strand of JAHVAK010000234.1, from coordinate 333,000 downwards.
AAGAAAGTCTTATTCTAAATAAAAAGTAAACAATGTTTTGGTAATGTTCCGTTGTTTTGTTAGGCCCGTATTCCCAAAGGTTTCACTTTAACTCTTTATATCCTGTTTATTTAATTGCTTGATTGTTTTCTCATACGATTAAGGGTCTACCCTTTTGTTTTAAGTTTGGGTAAGAAAATCTGATGTTCTTGTAATATCTATAGATCTAAGATGTATCTTAGTTCCTCAATTTGCATCTGTATTTTATATTATGTTATTTGGTTGTAACTATGCTAACGCTACGCCGTCACAACTATTTTCGGATCTGAAAAGATAATTGAAATAATCTGAATTTATGCTGCACTGTGCACCCAACAGCGCATGGTGGCGATGAGCTCACCACCTATCACACCAAGTGCATTATATGGTTTTGGTGAAACGTGGATTGTGGCAGTCATCTGTTTTTGCAGTGAGTGCCCAGTCTCTGACTACCCCTTATGGGATACAGTCGTGATATTATGTATGAATTTATAGAAAAATATAAGTTCGTTAGGAATAGCATAATAAAAGAAAATGTGTAATTTTCTGCTTCTGCCATTTTTGATAGTCAGCTTTTTTTGATAAATAGTTGCGATTTGACGATAAACTCGTATCAAATTTCTGGAAATGTTTCTATACAAGTTACATTAATACATAACGCCATGCCTTTTTCCCATATAAGTGGTAGGCAGAGGTCAATCACGTAGCTCTCTTTTCGCCCACGCGGGAATCGAGATGTAACGGGAGGCGGACCACGTCGCCGCCGTTTTGGTATGAGTCAAAAATTCTTATATATTAATTGTGGTCCCACGAGCAGTATAGTGACAGCATTGCATTATATGGTGTTATTCTGCACGAATCAAGGCTGTCCGTATAATACCTTAGTCGCCTCTTACGACACCTCGGTAAGATAAAAAGTAGGTGATATTCTATTCTGCACGACACCTAGCGGCTTCTATTATACAAGTAATACTATACTTAAGTTTTTGTTGCTAATACAATAACACTAATCCCTAATATATTTAAAATAACTTATACCGTAATTTGAAAATACACATACAAAAAATAAATTTATTCAATCAAACTCGTGATATTGATTTATTAATATATTTGCTTTTTGCGTAAAGTAAATAATTACCTCAAGTATCTATATTCGTGAAACGAGATTAGCTCGCTAAATCCCCCTAGGGTAAGATTTCGCAGGGTTTCGATGCCACAAATTTAATCGTAGGGGATTTGAGTTTATTTTAATTAGTAGTATTCAGACCAATCCATGAGGAAATTTAATTCCTTTTATTTGTTTGACTTCGTAATAATTTTCATTCTAGAGAATAATAATTTCTTTCCAAATTGCTATCACGCATTCACCCCAGTGAAATTGTGCCATTCAATTCTAATTCGCTTTCCTATTAAAATAGATTAAGATAAAATTAAGCACTTATTTCTATAAAACTAAATACATACAACGTGAAGTAATGATACTATATTTAATTGATACCTAAATAATATTTACATACACTCCGCCTTTTTTCCATATAAGGGATTCGCAGTGAGCACGCCCGTAGCCCACTTTTCGCCCTCGCGGGAAAACAGACGTGACGGGTGGCGAACAACGTTGCCACCATTTTGGTACGAGTCAAAATATTCTTACTAATAATAATAATAATTTTATTTATCATATGTACAGAGCATTAAACTAACTACAGTACCCTCTAAACCGAAGCATTGAAGTCCTCCTAGCAGGCCTCGACCACAGAAAAAACTAAGGAATACTGTCGGAAGTTTTCAACTACGCAGGAGGTATTATAGTGCCACAAGTGTACGCGCAAACACAGGGGCGCTCCCTCGGCCCAACCTACCCATGTCAGATGTAGCGCTCATGCGATAAGATCTGAGGGAGATTTTAGGATGCAATGTCAAAAACACAGGAAAAATCACAACACAGGCAGACCCGAAAATCAACAATTTGTATTTTTGCACTTACTCGTATGTTGTTTGCGGCTGGGATTCGAACCCAGAAGCCGTGGCGTGGTAAACTAACCACTAGGCCACACGGTCGTTAAACCGAAAAATAGAAAAGTGCGCACAGTACCGCTTCACCACAGAATAACTTTTAAACTGTTGAGTAGCTTATGAAGTCAGTCGGTGATGATAATGATCCTCCTGGCTTATTTTGAGGAGGGCGATAATTTCTTGTCTATGGACGGCAAGCATTAGTCATCGGCGCAGATATCAAAGCACCGTGAACATTAAGTTCTTGTGTTAATTCACAATTCTTGACTTAGGCTATAACTCACAACTCATTAGGCAGGTGCACTGACCACCGAGGCATCTGGTCGATAAGAAGATGGAGATGCATCTAGCAAAAATATTTATTTTGTTTTAACTCATTCCCGCTATGTTTTACAAGTATCTTTGTGTATAAAATGTTTTCGACATCACTGCAATGTTGAAAAGATTATATACGAGTATATTAATAATATTTTCATAGTAATTTACTTACTTAATACAGACTTCCCCACAGAAATTTTAAATAAAGGAAATGAGATTTCTGGTAATCTCTCTGGAAACCACTTCAGTAACAACATGACAATCTAGGCCCGAAACTTTCCTGCGTTGGAACTCTTTTCACAAAGAAAATAGTTTCAATTGTTGGCTTCAGGTTCAAATAGGATCAAAGTCGATCTTTTTGAACAGGTTTGAGTACAAAGTAAACGCTGGAAATGTTTGGTTAGTTTAGTAACGTATTTTATTTCTAAAAACATTAGTTACTAACTTTAAAGACCTTATCGAAGGTTTTACCTGACTTTCTATCAATAGTATATTTAAGTATATCCATTTTAATAGTAGGTAATATTTGTTAATTTGGAATAATAATCTTAACGTATAATGTTGTTGAAGGAAGAATTAGTAATGATCTAAGTTTGGTAAAATATACAAGAAAAAATACGACTTTTCTTGAAAACTTTTTATAGTATAATTTCGGTGATGTAATTGCTGTTAGCCATTTTGGCTTTTACAGCTTCATCGGATACTGTTTTTTATAAGATAACGTATCGCAGACCCTTTTTACCGTTTGTTACGGTCGGTCACGGTCTGGTCGTCACCAAATTACATTTTCTGATTAAGTAATTTTTTGAAACTAACAATTAAAACCACAAAAACTTAGTTAATATTTGTGCAACATACACTTTTCTCTTGTCTTGATCTTGATAAAACCTCAGACCTAAATACTGACAAAGCACCATTCTGACTTAGTCCTCAAGAGTAATAGCAGACCTAAACTTTAATTCTTCATCTAATACTGATTTATGTGTTAAGACGTTGCCGTAGCCAATTATCGGATGGGTAGTGCGTTTGTCGACGTAAATATCCATTAAATAAAAAAAGTATAATCCATTTAAAGTTGCCGTGATTGTAATCAGCCACAATGTCGTCACCCTTTTTTATCTTAATAAACATTTACTTTCTTATTTCTGTAAAAGAAATTCTGTCCTATATTTCCAACGGGCGTATCAGAGTTAAAGGAGAATTCAAAGAAGAAGGAAGAAGGTGAATGCGCACAAAAGTTTTGTGTCTATACAGTCTCAAAGGATATTTCGCGTTCGCTCGACTTAATTTAAGTTTTATAAAGATTATACCGAGCGTGCCCAGTTAGTAATTTTGACGAGATGTCGCAAGTTATACTTGCTGATATCATTTGTCTTTCTCAGCCGTTCTGTTGTATTTTAAATTTCATTTTTATCCCGTGAGAGATTTGTTTCAAGACCTAAAATGAAAGGAAAACCTGTGTATAAAGAAAGTTGCATTGATAGTGTACTTAATGGAGAGTATAAATAAACGGCTAATATTTATAATCTGGATAAATTACGGTGTTTCGGTCTGAAGGGCACTGAGGCCTAGTGTAATCTCTAGGCATCTGAGACTTAAGAACTGAAGGCCTTAGCGTGACGGGCGCAGTGTTGTGTCACACAGAAATGTTCTGATACAGCGTTTGTTATGGGCAGACGTTGCACTTACCATCGGGTAAACGTTATGCTCGTTTCGTCATTTTATCCAATAAAAAATGACCAATCTCAAATAATGTAATAAAGAAAGTGAGGGTGTAACTTCTCGACTCCTACCTTTGATTAAATTCGTGACGCTATGTTATAGCATTGAAATATATATACACCTTGTAGTTTAAAGACAAACGTGTTTCACCCAGTCCGTTTTGTCAGTTATGACCTAAGTGATTCCATGCATGAAGTTATGATAGGCGGCCATAAAAACACCCAAAAAATAATACGGTGGTAAATCTCTAAAGTGGCAACCTCTTATCTATAAGAGTATGATGGTCCCTAATGGGGTACTTTTAGAAATATGTGAGGTCAATGTATTCAAGAAGCTCAGAGCCCTGCTCATTCGTACTCTGCGCTGGAAGCATGTGTTCGGTAAAGGTCTTTTAATTGGCTTAAGTGAACATTCTGATCTGAAGCTAAACCAGTGACTTGGAAGACAAAACGTAGTTTCTCAATTATTTTGACCGCTTCACTTCATTCACGACTGAAGCTAAACGGTGCACACCTAATTAGGCCATAGAAAAACGTCCAAAAATAACATAAACGGTACTTCTATCGCTACGAGTAATAAAAGATGTGTTCAAGTAATTATATTTTAATTTGTTTAACTATGGGAACAGGATTCAACATCGCCTACAAACATCTTAATTTTTGTATTTATTCCAAATACTCGCGAAACTTTGATGCGTGACCTTGCCATAAAACGCAGCGCTCGCTAGCTGTACGTACTGTTCATCCGATGAAGCTGTAAAAGCCAAAAGGCTAACAGCGATCACATCACCGAAAATATAGATGTACGTACTGTATACACCCGGTCATGCGTTAAGTTGCATCTGCAGTGCTCAAACAAAAAAAAAATGCGCTCTATGTTCCCATAGCATTAATAATTATATATATTGGTACTGTGCACTGAAGAATTATTTATTTATTTAATACGTTATTGTAAAAACCTTTACCAAAGGGTTACAACGAACGGACTTAATGCCCTGTGACATTCTAGACCGTAAAAATATTTGTTTTCATATATTTATATAAGAATACTACACATTAAAAAAAACCTTAAACGTTATTATATTTAATAAATTATAATGCTTTCCCTTAGCAGTTTCTTTTTGTTATTATATGATAGTGTAATTGCCAATTTTAGTGATACGGCATCGGGTATCGAACTCAGGTTACTGTGTACTATGAGATTTAAGGCGAGCGCTCTGCCCCTGAGTTGGGACGACTCTAGTAAATACTCTATTTATTAACTATGCCCCGCAGTCTCATCTACGAGCCCAAAGCTGCCTGTGCACGTGGACTGTATTCTAATATTCTTTTGTACAATGTGATGTAGCCTGTGCCCCGCTGAATAACATAAATAATCTACTATTAATATATTAAACATAACTAGACTAACTTTGACTTGTTTTTTTTTGGTTTCAGGTATCATCTGTTTGATTGTTCTGCTGTAAGTTATCCTCGACTTTCTCTGTGTAATGTGTAACGTTAGTGCATTTAATTAGACATTTTAACTTTTGTATATTTATGGCATGATACTTGTACCTCGATGACCTGAGCATTTACGTCTCGGCCTTTTGGATAAATTAGATTCTCAGTGTTTGTCTCCTTTAGGCTGTATGAAGTTTTATAGGCTAAGAAGCTTCCGCAAAGAACGGACTATATAATGCAGAAATAATAATTATAATTAAAATCGGATTAATATTACGTGAGATTAGAGTGTTGAAATATAGACACTCTGCAGCTTTATTATGGTACTTAGATATAAACTCACCAAAAGTATTAAATAATATGAAGTCAGTTACTAGTAACTTAGTTTATTGAATGAAGGTCTTCGTAGTATATCCCAAAAGTAGTTATTGTATATATTTAACTTTATGGCAGTATACCATGTGATCGTTGCATCGGAGAGGACATCGATGTCTCATCGAAAAAGTGATTTATATTTCAGTCTCCTAACGAAATCTTGCCGCGTCACCTTTAAGACTAAAGGTAACTTACCTTACCGTCCCAAATAATGGAAAAAATAATATAGTCTTTTTATTTGGGATCTAAAATGACATTGTGAACTAAAATCTAACATTAAACGAAAAAGGTTATGGTTGATTGAAACTCATAACCTAATTCATCATTATTATCACAATCATTTAAGCCTATCATAGTCCACTTTTGAACATAGGCCTCCCCTATAGAGTGCCACAGCATATCATGTTGCGTAATTGATACGAGTGGGCATTAATTACCTTTTTATTTTTTGTGTATTTAGTATTATGTTACTTTATGATTGTTTGTTAGCTATTGTATTTCAATCGACAGAAGCCTAAGTTTCTAATCATTGTTATTTTGCCAGTTCCTCTGGCTTTAGATCTAACTTAAGGAATCAGTATAATAAAAAGGACGATTTCGGATTCCTGTCCATGGAAAAACCCTTTCAGCTTCTAGACGGATTCCTGCATATGAATACTTCAACTACCAATACCTACACACAGTACATCTTCCCTGCTGAACCCAAAGGCTAGCAGATAATGCCTCGTGGCATCAAGTCGGTTTTGGACACATTATTTTGAGTTCGCAAATTAAGTTTAAATATAACATACAATGATGACCTCCTTACCGATTGAGACTACGGAAACAACTTTAGGTAGTCTCTAGAATTTGATATCTATGCTAGATATATTTAGTAAGTCCGAGTCTCCAATGGAAGACCTCCGACTTCACCCTTTGTCACTTCACAGTTTCTAATATCGGATAAAATCCGATATAAGAACTATATCGTGTTCAGAGAAATCAGACATTGACGATTACACATTAAAACGACCTAGCAAAGAGCTCTCTTTTAAAAGCTTTCATATAAAAGGCCTTTGCGTTTATATGCAGGGGCTTTTTATATGAAAGGCAGGGGTAAAAGTAGATGTAAATACAAATATAATGGGCCAGTTGGTGTAACTATTTATTTTAAATATAAATAAGAACATTCTAAAAAAAAGCATTGTTATATATAAATATATATATATATAAATATATATATATATATATATATATATATATATATATATATATATATATATATATAAGAAGTTTCTCAGTGCTTGCTCGTATCTATGACCGATAAGATATAAATGAATCAATAGTAAGAGCCGCAAATACGATGACTACTGAACAACGTGGTCACCAATTAATTACTTTACAGATGATCCAAGCTAATGAAAAATAAGAAAAGATCTGATTAAATTTGAATTATGTTAATTTATGCATTATTTATCATACGTGAACACAAGTACCGAAAATAAATATTTATCCCCGAATATTTATCCCGCCGTTCGTTTTATAACCTTACATAAAATATATAACAATGTTTCGGTTAATGTTGCGAACTCAATTACGCAAATTTATGAGTAACGTTAACTTTGTCTTCTTTATTTAAAATTCATTACGAAGATAAATGGATGTTCAGTTATGAACAATGGAGTAATTGATTGATTTCGTAATATATAATTGACAAAAATAATTGTTTTACATAAACGAGTACACAATGATTAGTAAATAATATATAATAATAAATAAATAAATGCCAGTTCGTGTTTATTGCTCTCGTTACTAAACGCAAACAAATTTTAATATAGTAAATACAGTGTAATCAAGTTTGGTTTTTGAAAGTTTTAAATAAAAACCTCTTGCTTGAAGAGGCATTCGAACCGGTCTTTAATGACATTATATACGTACCCTGATTTTTATGGCACTAATGGATAGACACAGTATCTAATGAGATTATTAATTTAATTAGAAGAAATTCGTATTTCATAGTTTTGTTTCTAATTTATCAAACATTTATTCTGTCAACATGTCATATTTCTCAGTTATGATGATTGAGGAGCAGAATGTCGCACTATGTGTCTTTCCCATAGTAGAAAGTTGAGCCTGCTTACTTCGGGCTTTTTCGTTTTTTATTAATGGATCTTTTCCGTTAATGGTATAATGAAATAAAATATTCATTTCCCAGGATCCTAACAAGGTTCATTCTTCGAATCTATCTCCATACCAAGCTGAGCTGATGCGGTCGTTCGTCACGTCAAAAAACTAGTCTTTTACGACACCCACAAGAAGAGATGAGGTGGTAGATTCTCTTCAGCCGCTACCACAAGGCAAACTTAAAATTGCAGGTAACAATTTTATCGGCCGGTATCGAGGACTGAACCCAGACACTCGGGAATTATGAAATATTGTACAAATGCTTCCACGGCATTTGCTTAATAATTAAATAATATAAAAATATTATATATATATATATATATATATATATATATATATAATACATATTATTATTCTTAATAACATTAATACTTTCATAAAACTACATTTTCAATTTGTTTAATCAATCCGATGGTTTCCGATCATACAGAACTAACCGGTTGGATGCACATTTCAAGTATCTACAACCCTTTGATTAGTGACTGTTACGTACAGATGGAGTGACATAAATGTCGAATGTTGAGGTTGGTTTTCAGTATGAAATATAATGCGATCATTTCATAAATGACTTTGCTTGTGTATTTTATAGATGCATGGGCATGCTTTACGCGGTCGTGAATTCGTAGTATTTTAATAGTCAAATGTTAACGGTATTTTTCAATATAACAATGAGATAACTGCAAAAGATGAGGTATTTTTTTTTTACATTTAACATTTCGGCCTATCACTAGTCCACCGTTGAACATAGGCCTCCCCCATACATATCCACAAAAGCATGTAGCTTTCATTTTGGGGGGATTTTGCTATAGTTGCCACGCTTGGCGGGCTGGTTGCCAACCGCAGTTTATTTATTCAAATGTTCCAGGAAGATGCCGCTGCCCATCTCCTGGTTTTTAATTTTCCCTCTGTTGACTTTTACGACACCCACGGGATGAGATGGGGTGGTAGATTCTCTTAAGCCGCCACCACACGGCGAGCTGAATAATAATCTCTCGTTTTTGTCGCTGTGATAGCTTAATGATCGAGCATTAAGGCATTAAGTCCGCCCATTGTTATCTTTTTTAGGTGTCAATATAGTATAAATAAATATTAAAAATGTATCATAAAAAACGTTGACCCGGACAGATTGTTTAAATATGAACAATTAATATATAATGGATATCAGAATTATTGATTTTTAAAACCTTTTTTCCTGCTGTATATTGACAAAATAAAACTAAAAAAAAACTCGTTATCTATCCGACCGATTTTAGTGGGAGGAATACTACTACAAGGATAATGTCACCGCCGCAGGAGGAACAAAGGGGTTGTGCCGGACTCCGTTGCTAAAATACCACAGTGTTGTCACCTTTTGTCGTGACGTTGGTAACGCCTAATAAATGGATCCTTATGAAACTGTCCTTGTTGTGGAGGTGACTCTGCAAGGCCTCGGTAACGGATCACCACGTGTCCACCGCCAAAACCTTATTTAAAGTGAAAGTTATTGGTTCTCCACCAACTCCTAGCTCTGTAGTCAGCCCCTCCCCCCTGACTAAAGGGGTGTCCTTTCACTCATGATGCAGCGCCAACGAGCACTATGGATGTTCAGCGCGCCTATCGCGATCTCAACTACGCCAGACGACGAAACGAAAAAAGAGAATGTCGCCATGGCAACAGGCTCTGACATAATACATATCTGATATTGAAAGAGTATCGATCATCATCATTTCAGCCTATCTCTAGTCCACTGCTGAACATAGCCCTTCCCCATCGATTGCCACAAAAGTGTATAGCTTTCATTTTGGGATAATTTTGCCATAGTTGCCACGCTTGGTCGGGTTGACAATCGTGAATATACTATTTCATATGCGATAAATAATGAAATATGTGACGAAAATTTCAAACAAACCTGCACACCGAGACTGATTATGATAGCCACGCATTCCATAAATAATTTTTCAAAAAAATGTTTTAACTGAAAAGCTTGAAGTCTGATATTAAATATATTTTGGTCATTAAGTAAAATATGTCTTAACTCGTAAATCCGGTGCACAATACATGCGGGTAGGTACTCCCGACAAAGTTTAATACGAAATAAATTGAAGTTGTTTGCTTCAGATTTAGTTGCAAAGTTAGTAGTTACCAACTATGTACGATGAACTAATTGGTGAAGAAAATCTATGCTCTCAATTAGACGTACATGATCAAACTTTCGGTAATGCCCTATTGTTTAGTTAAAGCTTTCCTAAAAAAAAGAGTGTCTATTTTTTTAATAGGAGAGTGTTTTTAATATAAAAATTATTAAAATTATTTTTTTGACCGCCGGCTTCTTTTTATCTGAAATTCTCTGTAATACATGTTGTCTATTAAAATGTCAGACAAATAAAAAACATTCATCTAGACTTAAGGTAGCAGTGGTGCCGCGTGGTTAATTATTAAATGAGATCAACACGAAAAAACCTGTATCGACAAATACCGATCAAAACGTAATATAAGTTAAGGTCACAATGATTTTTTATTTAAACAGTATATTTAAAATTCTCGATTATTCATGAATATATATTATAATAATCACGAAATACTGCTATCAATACAATTATTTTAGTGTGATTTATCGCTTTCATTCAAAGCCTTTATTGTCTTCGACTAGGTTCGATATACGAGTATATTTTAACACCGAATAACTAAGGCTTCACAGATATTAAATTGTTAATATAGCTTAACTTGCATTTTTATAACTACGTCATGATTTTCACACCACTGCTACATAAATGTGAATTAGTGCACCATAGCACTATAGAAGTTAAACTATTTTTTGTCTTAATTGCACAGTAGCGTTATCTGCACCTCACTTTTTATACGCTTATAATTTTTTCCCGTATAAAGTTTTTAAAACTTTTTATTTTTGACAATCAGTGGCCAGTTAAATACCCGAAAGTCAGTCACAATTTCTTTATTCAATTTAGGCTTGTTTAAAGCTCTTATGAACGTCAAAATCTACACCGGTATGAAAAATAAGATCTTCTCAGAGAACCGGCAAGAAACTCTGGGGTTTTTCTTTTCTGCAATGCCATATTACATAATGTGATCATAAATTTAGTAGCAAGGTGATTTGGAAGTTCAGAGTTTGAGTTGTTTCCACACATCTTTGTCCTCTATATAATGGGCCGTCGACCGCGTGGCGTAGTGGTTAGCGTACCTGACTTCTGCGCCACCAGTCCTGGGTTCGATTCCCAGCCGGAGGCAACATTTGTGCAAAAACACAAATTGTTGCTTTTCGGGTCTGGTTGTGCTGTGCATGTGAAATGTGTTTGTAAAACGCACCTACGATAAAGGAGAAAATCCTACTGTGGGGCTTCGTTTTTTTGATAAAAAAAATGATCTAATTATAATATGCTTCATCTAATAATGTCTTCTTGACAAGTTTTATGAAATATGTGTCCGATTTTAGTAACACACTTTTAGGTATTTTTTTTTGAAGAAAATATTTATTTTCGAAATTACTGTAATTACTTGTGGTAGGATTTCTATGCAGGCATCTGCCGAGGTAGGTAACACCCTTGTGTCAGTTATTCTGCCGTGAATCAGTAGTGTGCAAACAATACTGTATTTCGGTTTGAAGGGCACTGAGAGTTGTCTCAGGGCGAAGGACGCAATGTGGTGTCACACAGAAATTTTCTAGGTGACACACCATTTGTTATGGGCAGACGTTACGGTCACCACCAGGTAAAAGTTTTGCTTGTTTAGTCACTATATCCATTAAAATAAAAAATAAATAAATAAAATAATTTTAAGAAAACCACCATCGTTGAAGTGATTGAAATTAAGCGTTTTATTGCAACCTCCTCCATACAGAAAACAGTTTGGGTTGTTGCCAGGTGTTGTTGCCCTTCGTTGGAAATAAGATCTAAAGGCATCCTTTTAAAAGAGATTGATTTACAACACAAAGAAAACGTTTACTCGTACAACATCACATTACGTACGAGTATTTTGTTGTTGTATAAAATTGAACATGTAGATTATTTAAAACAAAAAATACAATACACAATTAAAAGCTTTAGCGTCCATTTTAATACAAAAATGCGTTTGGTGTACAGCGATGTGAGACATCGAATGATAAAAGCAATATTTGAAAAAAAAATGTTTAACTAACAATGCTATTCCTCTTTAAGAACACATTTGTACAAGTACTACATTTTTTTTATTCATGCGAAATGAAACTTTATTTTGAACTAAAACGTGTAATGTATCCTACATTTGAAGGCATTAAGGCATTACACATATATTTTGACTGAAACTTTATTATACCGACTGTCGGGGCTCCGCATGATTCTTTTTAAATTTATTTCAAACTGAAACTAATGCGTGGTTTGTTCTATTTAGAAACGGAATGTACTTTATACGGTAACGTATATTACGTAATTCGTAATATACGTTACCATTACAATTTCATAAGAAATTCATTCTTTAATTTGAGATAAGCTTACCTTGAGTAACGAAAATCAATTCAAAGATTTCCTATAATAGCTGTAAAATCAAGATTCATCACTTAAGGCAGCATTATAAAATAATATAACATCATAATATAAGTTTCAGTGTTATAATTTATCTCATTGTCAGGTAATGTTTCATGTACGAACAACCCTATTCAAACCACCGTCTATCCAGAAGAGTAGAATGTAATTTTTTTTTAGTATATACAACTTTTTTTTAGTATATACTAATTTTACCATGTCGTCACTTATTTACGCCTATTCATTTACAAAGTAAATAGCTTACCTTCTTAAAGTTTATCTTGCATTGTAAACCTGACTTTTTTCGGTTATTAAAAAAAATACTAACTTTTCTTCGGCATTAAATGAGAAAACTGCAAATTAGTAAAATCGTTTTATTTATTTTCAAATTTAGGCATTAATCGTTGTGACAGTGTTCATCCGGAATACTACTCGTATATCTACTAGCAGTCTCGTAACTACCACGCTTAGCTAAATTGATCGAAAAGTTAAAGGAACTTGTAATCCCTTTTTAACGAGTTACTTGCGCTTTCTCTTTCCTTGGACGTGTGTCAATTGAAAAGAAATATAAAAAAGATGTTCATTGTTCTTCAAAACTACTCTATGTATTGGATGTATTTCAGAAATATGTATTTTTATAATCAGTTTATAAATATTTTGCGGCCTTTATTTGATATATTTGGGTCATTTATCTGAAATTTATTCAAAACATAAAATACATTTTGACTTTTTTTTTCAATTCAATTCGTTCATGAAATATATACTGACTAATTATTTAACAATCATGCATTAAATACATTTCGCTTTCTCACGTTTTCTTACGTTTACTGCCTGAAGCTTCCTTAACATTTCAACTAATAAGTTAGGAAAGAAGCGTGTAAAGTAATTTTGCGCAAAGTTATCAAATTTACACTGTCGGAGTTGGTGTTGTCTGCGGAGGTCACGGCTCTTGTAGATATTCGGAACGCCCGCGAAACTTTGATACATGGCCCGGCTATAAAACGCAGCGCTCGCTACCTTTTCGTATTGTACACAGACGGTTATATGAGTTTTTATGCAAAAAATATAATTGGATAATGTCAAGTACATGTAGCGCCTTTTTATAATTTTTATCTAATGTTTTATGCTTTATGTCTACTCAAAACAAATGCTGTGTCACCAGCCAGTGTTTCTGCGTAGCACCACACTGAACTCGTCACTCTTTACATCAGTTCTAAAGTCTTATATGTCCATATGTTTGCTCACTGCTGTTTCACGACAGAATGACTGGCACTGCGGACCACCGTCCAAGATTCCGTCTAAGTAGGTTGGTACCTGCTTAGGAATGCCACCAGTTATGTAGGGCTTGTAATCATGGCACTTTATGCATTATCAGCATTATTATTATATACGAATGCATATATAAGAATTATCAGTACGCATTCGGTACTGCGTTCGCCAACCCGACTCTCGAACGTAGACGCAGATGCCACGCCACTTAGATGCTTCCCGTCATTGGCTGAGTATTTAGGATTGGTATGTGTTAAGATAGTACAACTAGTTGGCGGCCAAGTCATTTTCTAGGCTTTCCTTTACTTTACATTTATAACACGTTTTTATATAAGATCAAGCGGCTCCTTAGTAAGTGATCACCGCTGCCCATGAACTCCTACGACACCAGAGGAGTTGCGGAAGCGTTGCCGTCCTTTGATAACGGAGTAGGCTCCTTCCTTGAAGGCGGATGACCATCACCATCCATCACATTGCAGTGTATATTAAAATACAAGAGTACATTTTCAAAATTTAAACTGTAAATTGTAACGTCAGTTCATTAAATACATTTCCTTTTATTGCCCACCTAGCAATCGCGCATGTTAAAGCACCGAAGCAGCAAATTTAATTTTCATCCATAAATAGGAACTAGCCTCGTTCGCGCACATGCGTTGTCGGTTGCGTCGTTTAAGTTTTATTATTTTTGATGGTGCATCGGTAAATCACACCACGCGGTCAGCCTATTTGCTGACGTAGTTCCATGTCCATGTGTGGGTGTGTAGAAGGCACGACTGTCGTCCGCAAATTGTTTTCTTTTTTCTGTAATTTAATCTATGATGGTATTTTTTATTTTACGTTTTAATAAAACTAACATTAGTAAAGTTTTGACTTATGTTTATAAGTTTTTGCTTTTAGCATCATTTTTTTAGTGTTTCTGTTACTTTCTAACACGACACAGGCGATAATTATAATTTCTTATCTATAACTTTTCCACTCATACGATCTGGTGCAGTAAAGTTAAACATCATCCTATCGGTCGTTTTATACCCGTGCGTAAAATAAACTGTAACGCTCCAACGAATATTGCGTTTCAAATTTTAGCGAATTTATGGATACAATAAACTTTCACCTTTTATTTGAAATTAATTATTTAGGTAATTGACTCTTCAATGTTTAGATTCTAATAAAGTGACTTAAAATTTGAAAATGTAGGTAGTATCATTATGGTCATCATTTCAACTCCTTATAGGCCATTGCTTAATATCATCCTTTCCTGATAGTTATTTGTAAGAGGGGTAAAAATGTTAGTACAGTTTTCTAAAATTTTTGGCGTCTATGTAAAATGTCTGCAATTATATAAAAATTATATAGGTATCTACTCGTATTAGAAGAAATCGTTCAAAAGTGCTAGAGAGATTACATTTCCAGAGTTAGACGTTTCGATAACAATTGAATCGCTTTGGTGTTCGATCGAGGATCTCCGGAGTAAATTTAAAGCTACAGTATCAAAACGCTTACTGTTTTACGACGAAAGACAGTCAGCTACTACAGTAACGCCAAAGCGTTGGTCGTTCAGATTTACGAGGAAATACTGAACGGGATTGGGTGATGCTTGCTGCTGACTAAGTTGCCCTAGCTGTCTCAGAACTGTAATCAAATTGTCTATTCCATGTAATACAATGTGTTAATATTTGAAAACTTTACAGGAAGGTTTTTTTTTAAAAAGGGAGCATTTTCATTCGTAAAAAGAAGAATAATTAGATGAAAATTTATCCGTACAGTTAGCAGGGGTATTGACTTTTGAATTTGCATCATTTTACTCAGGCTTTTAATATGAGTTCGAAGATAGACATGACGTAATTTGCTGTTGATTTATAGTAAGTACTGACAATTTACAGATATAAATATACACTATTTATCTAAACTAGAATCAGGCGTTAGTAATCAAAATCACTGTTAAATTAAAGGTCAAATTTCGTTACAAAGTACGTTCAAACTTCGACAAATGTCCTAAGTACTTCACCGTAAATTGGGAACCGAGAGGTTCAACCATACTATGCAAAGCAACTGTCGTAATTAGGTGCAGTAAATTAACTATTAAACTATATGACTATCTTATATTGGTTGAATTTTCAAAATATCCTGTTTTAAATTTATAGTATAAAAAATGTATGTCTTTTTTTCAAGTTTCGTTCGGATTCTTTTATACAAATTATGTGTGAGATCGCTTATAGTGCACAAATCTTCTATACATGATTTTTTACATTGGACATAAGTAAATTTAAATTTACTCTTAATCGAATTTTCTATAATGGCCTAGTGATAACAATACGCGACTATCACAATAGAGGTAGAGGCCCTGGGTTTTAATCAGCCACCATTTGTGAAAAAACATAAATGGTTGATTGGGTCTGGTTGTGTTGTGAATGTCCTTGTGTCTCTGACACTGCGTCATAGCTTACCTCCGATGTTATAGCATGAGTGTTAAATCGGGCACGGGTAGGTTGGGACGAGTGAGTGCCACTGTGTTTGTGCAGTGCACATGTGGCATTATAATATCTACTGCACAGTTGAATACTTCCGACAATATTCGATAGTTGTCAGCCGTAGCCGAAAATCGGAGGGAGGACATCATCATGGATCATGTTTCATAGCTGTGGAAATAAATTTTTGGTTTCTTCATCAAGAACTGATGTCTCAGGGTGACGGGACGCTGTATGGTGTCACAGAGAAATGTTCTGGGTGACACAGCATTTGTTATGGGCAGACGTTGCACTTACCATCAGGTGAACTTTTTTCTCTTTTCGTCACTTTATCAAATAAAAAAAAAACAAAAAAAAAATAACTTACCTTAACGTTACAGTAACTTACTTTAAAGTTTAATTTGTTTCCAGCTACAACTCGCGGTCTCTGTCTCAGATTATATCTTGTTGCAAGAAAATATCTCAGTACAAGCGTCTGTTTTGTTAATTTCTTTGTATTTATCTACATACCATACAAAGTTTAATTTGTAAGACATTAGCTTTCCATGAAACAAGCTATAAATAAATGTTTCTTGATAATTATTTTCTATTAAGCAATTTCTCCTAACGAAACTAAGTCGGAGAAGGAAACTAAAAGTATTTAAATGATCCAGGAGAACGGAAAATTACTTTGCCTTCTAAGAATTAATTGTACAGTTAGAATAGTCATTATGTTAAAGAAGAGTAAGGTCTTATTAAATTCGAGAATATTTAGTGTAAGCGTCTTGCCAAAGTTATTAGCAATAATTGCTATAGATTTTGTGAAAGTAAAATATATATTATTTAGATTTTTGGACTCATAACAAAGTTTTCAAACTCAAAAACAATTAGGGCTAATACAACAAAATGTCCTAGTTATTGTTAATTCCTTCTGCTAAAGTTCACCATCGCATATTACGGCACAGCACATAATTTCATCAACACCATCTCGATGCCTGGTAGTCCACCACAAATATTCTACCACGCACAACCACTATGTGGTTTTTTCGAATCGATACGACTAAGGGACCTTCATGAAAAGACCCTACCCCTTTCTCAGAGGCCGGCAAAGCACCCGGAATTCCACGAGTATTGCGTTTGTTCATGGGCCGCGCTGTTCACTTGCCATCAGGTTCATGAGCCGCTGGCTCATTGGGTCCAATCATGTGGTCTTCTATAAAAAAATAATGTATAAATAAGCAAGACAACTAAGTATTTACCTTAATGCAACGCAATTACTCAAAGCCATTTATAACCGTTACGGTCATAGATTACTCAAGCAACCTCGTAGTGGCAAACGCAGTGTAGGGTGACCCTATCCACCACTTGATGGAGCGTTTTAGCAAAAGTCGATGGATGAAGATGGTGAAGGGTCGTGTTTTGCGGCATTTGTGATGGGCTTAAAATGATGATGAATGGACGTAGTTTCACATCAGAAAAATGTCACAGAGGGGGAAATATTAACGTAAAAATCTTAACTAGCAACATTTGATCGTGAGGAGAAATGATTAAAACATTTAAAAAAATTGGCGTTTGTTATTTATAGTGTAGATACCAACGACAAGTGGTATTCTATTGTTACTGTATTTTAGTAGGAACTTATTGAAAAAAAAACATGGTTGTGGACCGGGAGGCCTAGAGGTTATACTTCTACACCACGAGTCCTGGGTCCGAATCTCATCTGAAGCCGACATATGTAGAAAAACAAAAATTATTAGTGTTCGAGTCTGGTTTTGTTGTTAGTGACATTTGTGGCACTATAATATTACTGCACAGTTAGCTTCCAACAGTATTCGGAAGTTATCGCCGTGGTCGAAAATCGGCCGGGAGGACCCCGTTATTGAAAAACTACTAATACTTCATATTATACTTCATATTATATTCATTCATATTATACGTTGAAACGCTTAAGTATTTTGCTTTCGGTATGTATATAACATAACGAAACTTCTAATGCGAAAATTATGTACCGCGCCGGGAATTGTGACAGGATTCTATGCAATGCGATTATGATATACTTTGCAAACAGTGATTCCTTGAAATACAGAGTAATGTTCGAGTACTATTTTCAGTCGTCATGATTTGAGCTTCCAACTAAATAAAATAACCAAATGAAGGAGATACTTGTAAACATGAAATATCGTTAATATTTTTTCTACTCGATGACTTTTACTTTCTCTGTTATTGTATGTAATAGAGTCAAATAACAGACTGTACGGTTATTTCGTAATATTGCACTTGCATTTTTTTACATTCATACAGTCACGCCTTTTTACCATATAAGGAATAGGCAGAGGCCACACAGGTAGCTCATTTTTCGACGCCGCGGGAAATGTAACGCCGCCATTTTGGTACGTGCCCTCACGACTATGTGCTTGTATACACCTTAAATCTACTTGTAACCACTAACTTACCATGCAGTAGGTGCTTCTGAACAAAGTTTAATGCTAATTAAATCGAAACTGCTTGCGACGGGTTTAGTTGTAAAGTTTTCCGTTACCGACAATGTGGGGTGTATTAATTGGTAAAGAAAATCTATTCTCTACATTAAACTTACACACTCGAAGTTTCGGTATTGCACTATTGTGTAGTTTGAAAACTTAAAAAAGTATTTCTAATAATTTTGATTCGCATCCTGTTAAACTTATATACATTCAAAATAATCATCGTCATTCCAGCCAATCTCTAGTCCACTGCTGAACATAGGTCTCCTCCATAGAATTCCATAAAAGCTCTCATTTTGGAGGATTTTTCCATAGTGCCATGCTTGGCAGGCGGGTAAGATACTGCTGCCCATCTCTTCGTTTCCATTTTCCTTCTGTCGATTTTTACCCACGGGGTGAGATATGTTGTATATTCTCTTAAGCCTGAAGCCGCCACCACAACTGTTTTTTTAATATTGTGGTAGTTACTTTTACTGGTGGTAGGATGCCTATGCAGGAATCCGTCTCGGTAGGCACTACCGCCGACCAGTTATTCTGCCGTAAAGCAGTAGTGTGTCGGTCTGAAGAGCACTAACAACTAGTGTAATTTACTGGGCATATGAAACTTAAGAACCCTGATGTCTCAGGATAACGGGCGTAGTGCAGTGCAACATAGAAATGTTCTGGGCGACACAGCATTTGTTATGAGCAGACTTTGCACTGACCATCATCTGAACATTTAGCTCATCTCGGCACTTTCTACTAAAAATACGACAAAATAATAAAAAAATATTGCTAATCAAAGGAAAACAACATTTCTGTAATTGAACCGATGATATTAATAATTAACTTGCGTAAATTCTATAATGTCGCAGTAAAATTAGCCCGCCATATCTCCCCAAGGTAAAATTACAGAGCTTCGGTGCTACCAGTTTAATCAAAAGGGATTTAAGTTTATTTTAATTAATTGTAATTAAACTAATTAATTAGGGGAATTTATTTCTACAGCCTTCGCAGTAACGCTTTAACTTTTATAATTACTTTATACTTTTATGGTAAACATTCTGTATAAAAAGGGACACTCTATTTTAATTTACTTATTGTATACAAAATTCTACACTGAGTGTATTAAGATGTTAATTTGGAAATTAAGACATAGCTCCTGAATGCAACTGTGGAAATACTCATTTTCACGAAGCATATATATACTTTAAGACACACTTAACAGCCGTGGTAGCTGGGGGGCTAGCCGCTCGCTTTAAATTTCATAGTACGCGAGTGACCCGGGTTCGATACCCGGTGCCGGCACCACTAAAATTATTAATTACAATTTTAAGTGCTGATTTACTACGTGATCGGTGGTGAAGGAAAACATCGTGAGGAAACCTGCATGTCTGAGAAATAAAAAATATTTCGAAGACGTGCAGTCCGCCAACCCGCATTGGAGCAGCGTGGCGGATTCCTCCTAGCTCCATAACCCTCTCAGAAATGAGAGGAGGCCTTTGCTCAGCAGTGGGACATTTATAGGCTGAAACTTTACTTTTTTTATACGAGTATATATACTTAGTCAAAAGCAAATTTTCTTCAAAGGTTATAACGATTCGAATTTTAGCTGAAAATTGTCTAAAATGATTTTCGCCAATCATGAATGTAATATTAAATAAAAAATTAAATTATTTTTACTCTTCACTCAGAGAAGAATTCAGTTTTCCATATTTCATAGTACACGAATGTCCTGTGTTCGATTCCAGCATCATTTCAATTGTTAATTGAAATATAAAACGCACTTACGGCCAGGTGAACGATTTGCTCGTCTTGTCCCTTTCTTCCAAAAAATATAAGCGTATTAACAGCCTTGGAATCAGAGTACACCAAGTCAAATTATGTCATTATTTAAGTCAAGTCTTTTATTAATCCATTTATTTCCATCGAAAGCGTAGATATATATAAAATGGTCCTTGATATCTGTGGATTTCAGACGGACGTTGTTTTTAATGCTCTTTATAGCAATGCCGGTATAAGGTTTCATCCTATAATTGTATTACTTGGATAATTAATTTTTATTATATGTTAATTCATTCGTGAATTTTTGTGTTATTACCTATATTCATAAACAACTCTTACAGGATGTGCTTCAAACTTATTTTGTTATTATTTTACTTTCTCAACACAATATTTCCCCAACACTCACCGAAATGAATTTTCCGGGAGAATCGCAGAAAATAATACAACTTGATACTATTTCTTACCGGAGCGTTGCTTCTCCGTACTAGCAACGGTGAAAATCTGCGTCTGAAACATACTAACTTTAACTTTCCACAAAGAAAATAGTTGAAATTGTTGCCAATGGCGTTCGGTTTGCAACAGGATCAAAGAGACTTCTTTTAAAAAGGATTGATTTGTAGGAAAAAGAAGTAATAAACGTCGGAGTATTTATTTATTTGTATTACCGCCGTGTGGTGGCGGCTCGTTAAAAGAATACTACCACTCCATCTCATTCAATGGATCTCGTAAAAGGCGAGTAAGGAATTAAACTGCACTGTGCACCCAACAGCGCATGGTGGCGATGGGCTCACCACCTATCACACCAAGTGCAGTATATTGTTTTGGTGAAACGTGGATTGTGGCAGTCATCTGTTTTTGCAGTGAGTGCCCAGTCTCTGACTACCCCTTATGGGATACAGTCGTGATCTTATGTATGTATGTATGTACTGGTAGTAGGATTTCTATGCAGGAGTCCGTCTAGTTAGGTGCCAGCCCAGTGCTGCTGCTACTGCTTAACTACTGCCTAATAGCAGAATAACTCTCTGCCGTACATCAGTAGTATGTAAATACTACTGTGTTTCGGTCTGAAGGCACTAAAGGTTTGTGTAACCCCATGGCATATGAGTCTTAAGAACTGATGACTCAGGATGACAGGCGCAGTGTCTACCCACACAGAAATATTTTAGGTGATATAGCATCTGTAGGCAGACGTTGCACTTACCATCAGGTGAACGTTACGCATGTCTCGTCACTTTATCCAATAGATAATAAAACCTCGATAGAGTACGTTTTCCTATATTGATTATTTATAAATATTATGTGCCGTCATAGAAGATTCCAATAAAGCTGTTAGCTATTACACAGCAAAGCAACTTATTGCTCATATTGTCTTTAAGTTCAGACATTTTCTTTAATTTTTTTCTGAGTTCTTTTAAGTAAATTTTATAGAGTTTAATATGCTTAAAGTTACAACTGCTTTGCAATACCTATGGTATTGGGGGGACTGGGATGGTAGACGTACTAATGTCATAATTAATTCGGCTAGCTTTAACTTTTAATTATTAATATTGCGATATACGCAATAAAATGTTGTAAAAAATGTTTGGATAAATACGAGTATGAATAATCTCGTTTCTTTAAGTTGGCTCTTACGGAAGATATTTCTGTCTTAAATTTTGGAACATCACATACCCAAAAATAGCGCAGATATTTCCTTCGTTTACCGCCAGCACGATCGTTATCCTTACATCTCATGACTCAGCTAAGATGTTACTTCCTTTTATTATAGTCTGACATGAATGCATGTATGTATATGACTCATAATTCATGTCTATATTAGCCGTACTATTTGGTTAAACTGGCCGTGTGGTAGCGGCTTAAGAGAATCTACCACCCCATCTCGTCCCGTGGGTGTCGTAAAAGTCGACAGAGGGAAAATTAAAAGCAGAAGATGGGCAGCAGCATCTTCCTGGGACATCATAATAAATAAACTGCGGTTGCCAACCCGCCTGCCAAGCGTGGCAACTATGGCAAAATCCCCCCAAAATGAGAGCTACCAACTTTTGTTGCACTCTATGGGGGAGGCCTATGTTCAGCAGTGGACTAATGGTAGGCTGAAATGGTGGATGGTGGTTTGGATAAACTATTTAATTGGATATTATAATTATAATAGGCTATTTGTATAGTTTTCTTGTCTGTTCGGGACAAAAATGCATAGATATATATACATATATATGTATAAAACAAATAAGATATTATACATTTACTAAACATAAAACCATACAATAAAATATATAAATAAATCCACGTATTATTATTATTATTGACTAGCTGTGCGCTGCGGTTTCACCCGTGTAAAATAAGCCGACCATATGATTTCGCCGTATGGATTAGCGCGTCCAAACATACAAACTCACCAGCTTTATTATATTAGTAAGACAGTGTAGTGATGACGTTATCGTCATAATATCATAATACCAGTGGATTGGCAACAGGACGAATACCCTTATTAAACGATGTCATGGGTTACCCCTATATGTCAGTGTGCAGCTAATATTGCCAAGGAAAAGTGTGGCTACCCGCCAGATCAGATGTTCTGATCTGAGGAGGACGTCTTCTCCTGGTATATAATATGTAGATGTTGTATATATATGTGGTTTCGTGGTGGGCAGAATAAAAGATTTTTCGCACTCACTAATTTATTAACAATAAATTATAAATTTTTCTTATATCCTTTGTAAACGTCTAGTCTTGCCGTCTTTCTACTCAAAAACCTTCCCTCTCATACATCCATCTCATTCTATCAAATCAGTCGTTCATGCATCTCAATCTTATAATCTTATTCATCTAACATTCTTTTTTCATTCGAAAACCACAGACCTACATCTCGGCCATCCTGCGGGTTTGGCTGCCTCTAGCCACACACTATGCTCTCCTCTGACATACTCTCACATGCTTAGTATACTCTAAACACAATCTTAGACATCCCACAACTACATTATACAAAAAATAAAACTGAGACATCCTCGTTCACACAAACATACCCGAATTACAATATTTAAAGCTTAAAAATAAAGTTAACATATCTAATTACATAGCACATTCCACCAACAATGATATACAGAATCCCACACTAATAGTTCCCTAAAACAGATTACAATCATTACATTTTTTTGAAAACCATAAAAAAAAAAACAATAAAGACAATAAAGACTTGAGTAGTGAATACAAAATTTTTTTAATGAAGAAAAGTAAGTTACTTTGCTAAGATCCGCATGCAAAACCACCACTAGATAATATACACCACCGAAGCCGAGAACACGACACGTGTTTCGCCCCAAAACGAGGCATTATCAAGCGTAATAGACTCTACGACAGACGGCCGCCGAGTGAGCGGCGCGGTCAAAGAGCTGCCTATTTATACTACATATATTTGTAGTATAAATAGGCAGCTCTTTGACCGCGCCGCTCACTCGGCGGCCGTCTGTCGTAGAGTCTATTACGCTTGATAATGCCTCGTTTTGGGGCGAAACACGTGTCGTGTTCTCGGCTTCGGTGGTGTATATTATCTAGTGGTGGTATTGTAGTGGTTGGTGGAGGGTACCTGGTGGCGGTTCCTGGTGGCGGTGTTAGTTTGCTTGTGCACGCTACTGAGGGAGGGCGGGTGGTGCACTTCAAAAAACTAGGTAATATACACCATTTTTATATTTTGCATGCGGATCTTAGCAAAGTAACTTACTTTTCTTCATTATAATGGATTTCCGCAAAGTAACGCCTGATTCTATTAACTATATAAAATTTTTTTATTTCCCCAGTCATTTTTAACATCCCCTACCCTTACAATATTATAATCATACAAGAACCTCTTTATTTCTACATAAGATACACAAATACAAGACAAATTTTGGTTATTATTGTAATCTGTTATCTGACTACTTTTGTCTTACACCATGTATTATCTGGAGAGAGATCTGCTCAGGTTATTTAAAAATATCAAAGAAAAGAAAAACAAAAGTAAAAAAAATAAAAAGAAAAAAAAATCAAGCTATTCACCTAATGTATCATGAAACCCAGGCCATGGTTTCATATGGTCCGCTGAACTACTAGTTTTGGTAGGTCCCTCTCTATAGCTATGCACCTTTTCTAGGTCATAACGGTCATTCCCCTTGACCTTTGTTACTACATACGGCCCCAAAAACTTCTCCTTCAGTTTGAGACCAGAACCAAATTGGGTCCTTTTGATGACAACTCTATCCCCTTCATGATACTTAGTGCTTTCTTTTCTCTTCTTATTGTATGACTGAGCATTTTCCGCCTGAACTTTTCCTATCTGTGCCTTAGCCAAACATCTTAACTCTTCCCTTTCCTGCATAAAACAATCTATACTCTCTTGTTGCAACAAATTGTAGATTTCTATGTCCTCATTTGTTTTCATCTTTACTCCGGTCATTATCTGAAATGGTGTAGTATTGATGCTTCTCTGAAAAGTGCTATTTAAGGCTTGCTGAAGGTGGCTTACATGTCTATACCAAAGGGACTGATCTGAAATGCAAAGTTTTGTTAGAATTGATATTATAATCCTATGTATCCTCTCTACTTGACCGTTACCACGTGGTACCCCAGTCGTGATAGTTACATGTTCAATTTTTTCTCTTTCACAATAGTCTCTAAATTCCACACTGGTGAATGCAGTACCCCTGTCTGTTATAATCCTCGTAGGGTTGCCAAATGTCTGCTGATGGATTGAAAGTTTACTTAAAGTTTCTTTTGAGGTTGTACCCTTGGTAGGAAAAATCCAAACAAATTTGGAGAAACCATCTACTACAGTGAAAATATAATTATACTGTTTCTTTGTCTGTGATAAAGGTCCAATATGGTCACAATGCAGGGTATGCAATGGTATATTGTGTTTATCAATTGAGTGTAAAAATCCCTCTTGATGTCCCTCCTTTCTTGTAGCTAGTAGACATGGTATACAAGTTACAAGAAATTCCTCAATTTTATTGTTTAAATTTTTAATGAAGTAATCCTTACCAATTAACTCTATCATTTTTTTCTTAGAAAAATGGCCGCGCTCATGGACTCTTCTTATTATTTCTGTTTCCATGCTTTTAGGTATAACTAATTGTTTACTCATACCTTTGTAAAGTAAGCCTCTTTCCAAATAGTAGTCTGCAAAAGGTCTTTCCCGCAAAATCTCCTTTATAGCCTTTAATCCCTCGTCACAGTCCTGTGCTTGTTGTATTTGATCATGCAAGGTCACCACCATGACTGCATCATAACAATTCCTACTTAAAGCATCCGTGTGTCTCATCTGACTGCCAGACCTATGTTCTATAACATAATCATACTGGTCAAGTAAAAGCACCCATCTAGCCACCTTAGGTGTCAAATCCCGTTTCTTTAAAGTCATACTAAAAGCTTGACAATCTGTGACGATTTTAAATTTAATCCCGAATAAGTAATGATGAAATTTTTTAACACCCTGGACTACGGCTAAGGCCTCCAGCTCATAGCTACTGTACTTGCTTTCAGCATCGGTTGTTCTCTTACTCATGTAGTGAATAGGATGTAACTCACCAGTCGGTGCCTTCTGCAGCAGTATAGCCGCATAAGCCACACTAGATGCGTCAGTGTGTAGCTCAGTCTCAAGTTGATGATTAAACAAAGATAAAACTGGGCCACTTGCCAATTTCTGCTTTAATACATTGAATGCCTGTCTCTGTATATTATCAAAAGAAAAACTGGTATCTTTTCTCAAGAGGTCAGTGAGTGGTTTGGCCAATAAAGCATAATTTGGAATGTACTTGCGGAAGTAAGATGTAAGTCCAATGAAGCTGTGCAATTGCTTCAACGTCCTCGGTTCCGGATATTTCATAACAGCCTCAGTCTTATCAAGTGATGGTCTCACCTTTCCATCTTCCACCACATGTCCAAGGTATTCCACTCGCTGTGAAATCAGGTTTGCTTTCTTCCAATTGATCTGTAATCCATATGTGGATGCAACTTTTAGAACAGATTTTAATCTCTCCAATGCCTGAATTTCATCTTCAGCATACACAATAATATCATCAATAAATGTTGCCATTATATTCTGTGATACCAACTCCCTGAATATTATTGATACAAATCTAGTAAAATACTTAGGGCAGACTGAAATGCCAAATGGAGCTCTAAGAAATTCCCATTGCCCATGGTGAGTAACAAAGGCAGTGTATTTGACAGATTCCTCACTAACTTTCAAATGGAAAAATCCATTTTCTAAGTCTAGAACACTAAAATATCTAGCACCGCTTAACTTATCAATTAAATCCTCTATTATCGGCAAAGGATATTCGTCTTTAACCATCTTCTTGTTAATATCTCGATAATCAACGCAAACTCTTGTGGATCCATTTTTTTTCCTAACTAACACGATAGGGCTAGCATATTCAGAATAACTTACCCGAATTATATTGTTGTCCAACCACTGCTTTACCTGTTGTTCGACAATCTCACGTTCCTTCAGAGATATCCTTCGTGGACGATGTGCAACAGGGATGTCATCTTTCAGTATGATCTTCAACTCTAATGGAACCTCCTTGGTTTGAACAGGTTTATACTCATCTACACACTGCAAAACCTCTCGTCGTACTGAAGAGCTGCAAGTGTCACCTAAAACAACATCGCAATTTGCCACACAATTTAAACCCCTGAACCAATCTTCCCCTTTGTCTAACAGATGTACAGATCGCTCTCCGAACACTACAGTGTAGTCAGACAACAATTCCTGTCCCAATACAACATGATACGGCATTGTATTACACGGTATAATATGGAAAGTAACAGTTAAACACCTATCACCTATACAAGTAGGTAGGGAACACTTTCCAAGCGATTGGATAGACCGGTTTCCTAATCCAGTTAACAACATATGTTCACTAACACTATTAAAGCTAGTAAGATAGTCCTTGTAGATACGTTCATCTAATAAGTTTACGTCGCTTCCCGTATCAACCAACGCGTTCACTTTGAAATTGCACACAAACATACCCGAATTACAATATTTAAAGCTTAAAAATAAAGTTAACATATCTAATTACATAGCACATTCCACCAACAATGATATACAGAATCCCACACTAATAGTTCCCTAAAACAGATTACAATCATTACATTTTTTTGAAAACCATAAAAAAAAAAAACAATAAAGACAATAAAGACTTGAGTAGTGAATACAAAATTTTTTTATTTCCCCAGTCATTTTTAACATCCCCTACCCTTACAATATTATAATCATACAAGAACCTCTTTATTTCTACATAAGATACACAAATACAAGACAAATTTTGGTTATTATTGTAATCTGTTATCTGACTACTTTTGTCTTACACCATGTATTATCTGGAGAGAGATCTGCTCAGGTTATTTAAAAATATCAAAGAAAAGAAAAACAAAAGTAAAAAAAATAAAAAGAAAAAAAATCAAGCTATTCACCTAATGTATCATGAAACCCAGGCCATGGTTTCATATGGTCCGCTGAACTACTAGTTTTGGTAGGTCCCTCTCTATAGCTATGCACCTTTTCTAGGTCATAACGGTCATTCCCCTTGACCTTTGTTACTACATACGGCCCCAAAAACTTCTCCTTCAGTTTGAGACCAGAACCAAATTGGGTCCTTTTGATGACAACTCTATCCCCTTCATGATACTTAGTGCTTTCTTTTCTCTTCTTATTGTATGACTGAGCATTTTCCGCCTGAACTTTTCCTATCTGTGCCTTAGCCAAACATCTTAACTCTTCCCTTTCCTGCATAAAACAATCTATACTCTCTTGTTGCAACAAATTGTAGATTTCTATGTCCTCATTTGTTTTCATCTTTACTCCGGTCATTATCTGAAATGGTGTAGTATTGATGCTTCTCTGAAAAGTGCTATTTAAGGCTTGCTGAAGGTGGCTTACATGTCTATACCAAAGGGACTGATCTGAAATGCAAAGTTTTGTTAGAATTGATATTATAATCCTATGTATCCTCTCTACTTGACCGTTACCACGTGGTACCCCAGTCGTGATAGTTACATGTTCAATTTTTTCTCTTTCACAATAGTCTCTAAATTCCACACTGGTGAATGCAGTACCCCTGTCTGTTATAATCCTCGTAGGGTTGCCAAATGTCTGCTGATGGATTGAAAGTTTACTTAAAGTTTCTTTTGAGGTTGTACCCTTGGTAGGAAAAATCCAAACAAATTTGGAGAAACCATCTACTACAGTGAAAATATAATTATACTGTTTCTTTGTCTGTGATAAAGGTCCAATATGGTCACAATGCAGGGTATGCAATGGTATATTGTGTTTATCAATTGAGTGTAAAAATCCCTCTTGATGTCCCTCCTTTCTTGTAGCTAGTAGACATGGTATACAAGTTACAAGAAATTCCTCAATTTTATTGTTTAAATTTTTAATGAAGTAATCCTTACCAATTAACTCTATCATTTTTTTCTTAGAAAAATGGCCGCGCTCATGGACTCTTCTTATTATTTCTGTTTCCATGCTTTTAGGTATAACTAATTGTTTACTCATACCTTTGTAAAGTAAGCCTCTTTCCAAATAGTAGTCTGCAAAAGGTCTTTCCCGCAAAATCTCCTTTATAGCCTTTAATCCCTCGTCACAGTCCTGTGCTTGTTGTATTTGATCATGCAAGGTCACCACCATGACTGCATCATAACAATTCCTACTTAAAGCATCCGTGTGTCTCATCTGACTGCCAGACCTACGAGGGGTGATCCAAAAGTAATGATAATCAGTTATTTCTAGTGCACACAAAAATACAAAAAAATTTCAGTCACTTACTCAGTTAACCACTAGTTCAGGGAAAAAAAATCATATAAATAGGCCACGATTCCCGGGAGCTACATTCATTTGAATACGGACTGTCAAGGAGTGAACATCAAAATGGAAAAACACGAAATCAGAGCTGTCATTAAATACCTCTGCTTGAAAAAAATGTCTACCAAAGACATACACAGCGACTTGGTGGAAACATTAGGGGACTCTTCTCCTCCATATTCCACAGTTGCACGCTGGGCTAAGGAGTTTAAGTTGGGAAGAACATCGACGGAAGACGAACACCGCGAAGGACGCCCATCGACGTCCCTCACTGAAGAAAATGTGAAAAAAGTTGAAGAAGTTGTATTGGAAGATCGAAGAGTGACTATCAGGCATGTAGCTGAGGTCACAGGGATCTCATATGGCAGCATTCAAAGAATCCTTGCGAACGAATTGCATATGAGAAAGGTCTCCGCGCGTTGGGTACCGAAAATGTTAAACGACGAGCAAAAGAAGAAACGAGTCGACATGTCAAGAGCAAATCTCGAAAAGTTCCAGGCAGACAAGGATAATTTTTTGTCACGTTTTGTGACCATGGACGAGACCTGGA
The DNA here is from genome assembly GCA_019845155.1 of Luehdorfia chinensis. Classification (NCBI taxonomy): domain Eukaryota; kingdom Metazoa; phylum Arthropoda; class Insecta; order Lepidoptera; family Papilionidae; genus Luehdorfia; species Luehdorfia chinensis. Next base: position 303,101 of record JAHVAK010000234.1, on the reverse strand, counting down.
TCCACCATTTTGATCCTGAAACAAAACAACAATCGATGACATGGAAACGATCCGATGAACCGACGCCGAAGAAATTCAAAGTGTCAAGCTCAGCAGGGAAGGTTATGGCGTCTGTTTTTTGGGACGCTGAAGGAATAATCATGGTGGACTACTTGGAAAAGGGGGCCACTATTACAGGCTCCTACTATGCAGAACAAATAAGAAGATTGCGGGAGGCTATTAAGGAGAAAAGGCGAGGCAAACTGCGGGCTGGAGTGCTGTTCCATCAAGACAACGCACCGGTTCACAAAGCTGCAATTGCCATGGCTGCCATTCAGGAAGCGGGCTTTGAGCTGGTGGAACACCCCCCCTATTCACCAGATCTAGCCCCCAGCGACTTCTATCTCTTTCCACGACTCAAGGAACACCTCCGAGGCAAGAAATTTGACGATGATAGCGACGTGATGGCCGCGGTTGAGGACTTTTTTGAGAGTCAAGATAAAGATTTTTTTTCTAAGGGAATTTTAGGATTAGAAAAGAGATGGACTAAATGTATAGACTTGCTAGGAGACTATGTTGAGAAATAAATTTATTTATTTATTTTATTCATTGTGTTTATTATTGATTATCATTACTTTTGGATCACCCCTCGTATGTTCTATAACATAATCATACTGGTCAAGTAAAAGCACCCATCTAGCCACCTTAGGTGTCAAATCCCGTTTCTTTAAAGTCATACTAAAAGCTTGACAATCTGTGACGATTTTAAATTTAATCCCGAATAAGTAATGATGAAATTTTTTAACACCCTGGACTACGGCTAAGGCCTCCAGCTCATAGCTACTGTACTTGCTTTCAGCATCGGTTGTTCTCTTACTCATGTAGTGAATAGGATGTAACTCACCAGTCGGTGCCTTCTGCAGCAGTATAGCCGCATAAGCCACACTAGATGCGTCAGTGTGTAGCTCAGTCTCAAGTTGATGATTAAACAAAGATAAAACTGGGCCACTTGCCAATTTCTGCTTTAATACATTGAATGCCTGTCTCTGTATATTATCAAAAGAAAAACTGGTATCTTTTCTCAAGAGGTCAGTGAGTGGTTTGGCCAATAAAGCATAATTTGGAATGTACTTGCGGAAGTAAGATGTAAGTCCAATGAAGCTGTGCAATTGCTTCAACGTCCTCGGTTCCGGATATTTCATAACAGCCTCAGTCTTATCAAGTGATGGTCTCACCTTTCCATCTTCCACCACATGTCCAAGGTATTCCACTCGCTGTGAAATCAGGTTTGCTTTCTTCCAATTGATCTGTAATCCATATGTGGATGCAACTTTTAGAACAGATTTTAATCTCTCCAATGCCTGAATTTCATCTTCAGCATACACAATAATATCATCAATAAATGTTGCCATTATATTCTGTGATACCAACTCCCTGAATATTATTGATACAAATCTAGTAAAATACTTAGGGCAGACTGAAATGCCAAATGGAGCTCTAAGAAATTCCCATTGCCCATGGTGAGTAACAAAGGCAGTGTATTTGACAGATTCCTCACTAACTTTCAAATGGAAAAATCCATTTTCTAAGTCTAGAACACTAAAATATCTAGCACCGCTTAACTTATCAATTAAATCCTCTATTATCGGCAAAGGATATTCGTCTTTAACCATCTTCTTGTTAATATCTCGATAATCAACGCAAACTCTTGTGGATCCATTTTTTTTCCTAACTAACACGATAGGGCTAGCATATTCAGAATAACTTACCCGAATTATATTGTTGTCCAACCACTGCTTTACCTGTTGTTCGACAATCTCACGTTCCTTCAGAGATATCCTTCGTGGACGATGTGCAACAGGGATGTCATCTTTCAGTATGATCTTCAACTCTAATGGAACCTCCTTGGTTTGAACAGGTTTATACTCATCTACACACTGCAAAACCTCTCGTCGTACTGAAGAGCTGCAAGTGTCACCTAAAACAACATCGCAATTTGCCACACAATTTAAACCCCTGAACCAATCTTCCCCTTTGTCTAACAGATGTACAGATCGCTCTCCGAACACTACAGTGTAGTCAGACAACAATTCCTGTCCCAATACAACATGATACGGCATTGTATTACACGGTATAATATGGAAAGTAACAGTTAAACACCTATCACCTATACAAGTAGGTAGGGAACACTTTCCAAGCGATTGGATAGACCGGTTTCCTAATCCAGTTAACAACATATGTTCACTAACACTATTAAAGCTAGTAAGATAGTCCTTGTAGATACGTTCATCTAATAAGTTTACGTCGCTTCCCGTATCAACCAACGCGTTCACTTTGAAATTGTCCAACATAATTTCTACTACAGGTTTTGAATAATTCGACTTATCGATCTTCTCAAGTTCCAGTTTGTTTAAATCCGCGTCGATATGTCTCTCCACCAATATCTCGGTCAACATGACATCGGCTGTCAGTGTCATGTCACTCTCATTTGGGCCATCTGTCACTGTATGGTTCGTCACGTCTGCTCTGTCAGTTTGTCGGTCAAATCGCGCAACCCGCTCCGGTGTGAAGTTGTTCGAAGCGAACATAGCTTTCGCCTGGCCGTTCGTTCCGCTATAACGTGATTGGCGCTCCCGCGCTTGTCGCTCCTCATTGGTCGATCGCTCTCGTGTATTTTCGTACCGGCGAAGACTCGACCGATCGTTCCCGAAGCTCGTTTTTCTTAGGTTATGATGATTGCCTTTTCTACAGTTCGATGCAATATGGCCGAACTCATTACAATTAAAACACTTTAACCCATGCATTTTATTCGGACATGCCGACGACGTATGCCCCAATTCACCACAGTTATAACACCGCGACTGTTTATGACGATTGTTCTCCAGCTTCATTTTCGATTTTACATTTTCATAAATCTTAATTTTATCTTTTAGCTCAGAGTATGTGGTCACTCCGTGCAACATAATCTTGTTCATCTCTACGTCCTTTATGCCGTCTATAATGTACTTAATGGCCACATAGTCTGGCAACTTACCCCTCTTTCCCATCTCCTTCATTGTTAGCATGTAATCCAAGCATGTTTCGTTTGATAATTTCTGCCGACTACACATCATCTCGTGCACCGTTTTTTGGTCGAGCGTGTCTGGGAACTCCTTTGACACAGCTTGCTTGAGCTCAGCCCACGTTTTAAACGGTCGCTCACTTTTTAGCCAAAGCGCTGCAGTACCTTCTAGGGATCTTCTCGCCACTATAAGTTGTTGCAACGGACTCCATTCGAAGATTTCGCTATGATCTTCGATATCTTGGATCCAACGTGACACCGGGTAGCAATTATCGGTACCAGTAAACTTCGGTATGAGCTCTTCGGAGTATTGCAAATTACCCTGGCGTTGAGGTGTTACTCCCGTAATCTCAGCTTTGTCAGCAACTTCCCTATCTTTCGGCATCTTAAAATTCCTTCCTTGCCACCACGCGACCACGTGTCGTGCTAAGTCGTCGTAGAGAATTTCGCCTCTTAACGTCTTTTCGTTCCGTCTTTCTTCGAATCCCGGACGAGCCCCCAAATTTGTGGTTTCGTGGTGGGCAGAATAAAAGATTTTTCGCACTCACTAATTTATTAACTCTTTAAATTTTTCTTATATCCTTTGTAAACGTCTAGTCTTGCCGTCTTTCTACTCAAAAACCTTCCCTCTCATACATCCATCTCATTCTATCAAATCAGTCGTTCATGCATCTCAATCTTATAATCTTATTCATCTAACATTCTTTTTTCATTCGAAAACCACAGACCTACATATATATATATATATAGAGATCGAATCTCAGAAATTGTCATAGCGCGATTATGGACGAATGAGATGTTTCTTGAGCTTGTGAACATGAGAAGTCAGTCAGTTTCCTTGAGATTGCATTTTTCAGCAACAGACTAAAATAATGACGACGATTAAATATTTTAAGTATTTAATGTTATACTAATTTATTATTGATTTTTTTGATTGATTGATGAAACTAAAATAAAAATATTGTTTGGTTAATTTTCTTTTATTCATCTGCAACCTGAGCTTTTCATCTGTTTAATTTTTCGCTTAAATATTATCATCTATATTTTTTTTATGTTCTACCTGTCAGAATAAAATTAAAACTCATACTTGAATGACTTCACGTTGCATCGCATTTAACGTTTGCTAGACTAAAGCTATGAAAACAAATTATGAAAGAGCGCGCTTAGTCAGTAATTTAGAAAAGATGCGAGTTATACATTGCTGAAACCACTTGTCATTCCGCTGCTTTTGCACTTCTGTTATCGCGTGAGAAAATTACCCGATTTTCTCTGTTTTATCGTCCAAAGAATAAAATATTAAACCGTATCTCTGTTGTTATAACGCTTCTTTAGTTTGTTCAAAGGTATAAATTAACTTTTATAGAGAGCATTGTTTCTGAAACAACTTGTATTTAACAACCCTTACTGAAAGGAACTTTGAGTAACTAGAACTAGTCATAACATTTTGTCATAAAAGGTGCCCTTTTTGTACATGATAAACGTTGATGACCTTACGCCTTGAGGCTAATTTGACAGCGACATATCCAGGCTAACAATCAGTTATGTCATCTTCACAGTATATAATGAATACATACATACATAGAGTCACGCCCATTTCATTAAAGGGTAGATAGAGACCACAACTTTTCGACTTGCTACGATTCTGACCCACAGCTTTTGCTCTTTGTAATTTCATTAGCGTTTTCGTACAAGCTCGTCGGTTACGGGTACTTTTGTCGTGTATACACAGTCCACAGTACAGTACAGTGGTCGTCCTGTCGCCCTGTGGTTGAAATTCGACTAATAGTTTTTTTTTAAGTTTTAACGTAATTGAGGTTTGAGTAATTATTTGATGGTAACATTTTAAAATTATATGGCGACAATCTCTGTGTGCGCTTGTTTGACCACACATTATTATGTGTTTGACATTACCAGTATGGGCGCAAACACACGACAGACTATTGTGTGATTTACATTGTTAGCACAAATGTAAATAATTAATGTTATATTTTATTTTATTTAATGTAATTGTAACACATATTATATAGAAAATTTAGCTTTCTCGCTTCTTCTAAATACGAATACAAACTTTAACTATGCCAAATATCACACTCCTTGATGCATGCAATTTTTTTAAAAAGGTGTACAAAGATTTCTCTTCACGTGTTAATGTATAGATATAATATTGCTGTAAGTATGACTGACTACTTCTTATTATGACCCCTCTTCTCCGTACCGTGGACTGGTTATCTCGCTATCCTACCGGTTGCAACACACTTTTCGAAAAGCTCTAAAAAGTCAATATTGCACGGAACTGTCACACACGCAACGAAAATTTATTTCACCCCGTAAACTGACATCTGCATCGTTTAACGTGCGTGCGTTGTCTGCCGGTTCGGTTTATATCCATTATTTCGTGGTAGTATAAGCCACTCACGCTACGCGGACGAATTGTTTACCGATGGAACTACATGGTAGTTTCCCGAACACGGTAGCCGCAAAACACACGTAATTAGCCATGTAACTGGCAATCGCAATGTTCTCTGTGAATTTTATATTTTTTTTTATTTCATTGCTAGTAACACCAGAACACTTTAAAAGCGTGATTAGAGGTAAACATATTTTATACCTTGACTCTTTACTAATACATGTCATATTTTACATATCTTTAAAACTATATCAAATACATACATAGGTATGGATTTAATATAGATTGGGCAGGGATCCTACAGAGCACAGCAATCTACCTAGACGGCATATGCTGTGACCTAGGCAAGGCTAGGCCTAGACTGTCCGGGGGGTGATTCCAGGTCCAGTTATTCTGCTATGAAGCAGTAGTGTGCAAATATTACTATGTTTCGGTTATGTGCGGAACAACCACTAATTACGAACTATATACTTGTACATTTAGCTATAACGAAAGTGTCTGAAAATAATAAAATAGACTAATGTATGCTAAAAACATAATAAAAATTATAAAAAAGCTATAAGAAATTACGTTGCCTCGAACAAATTAAGACTAAGATATATATATCTGTTATGTTTAAATTTCACTAAATGTAACTTGAGAACTAATGTCTCAGAGTGACAGGAGTAGTGTGGTGTCACACAGTAATGTTTTGGGTCACACAACATTTGTGATGGGCAGACGTTGCACTTACCATCCGGTGAACGTTTTGTTTGACTTGTCACTTTCTCCCATAAAAATAACAAAACATAATTCTAAGAAAACAAATCCTACCTGTTCTTAATCTAAATATTCTCTCCCTTCAAAACGATCATAATATATTTAGCAAAATCTCTAATTAATAAAATCTATATTTAGCAAAAAGGTATGTAGACATAGTGTGCTAGATATTTTATTGCCTATAGTTATTGAGACAATATGAAACTTAGCCCTAATAAAACTATACTAATGAGAATTTAACAGTTTTTACCAATCAATAACGTGTTTTTCAAAGTGAAATATTTATCTTTCTGTTACATTGCCCCCGAACGCAAAATACAACATTAAATAAAAACATTGTTTCAGCAAACATTGGGAATTCATTGAATTTAATCATCTTTGTTCCAAATTTATAACGAAGATAAATGACTGTTCAATTCTATACCTCAATTACGTAATTGAATAATTCTGAAATACGGGCTTGATAACATATTTGAGTAGCTGTATATAATTTCTAGAAATTACTTTGTTTGCCTTTGATAATTTGAAGCATTCAACTTTTTAAATGGAGCGGCGCTGATATCTACTGTTTGAATCGCTTCGTTCTCGATCCAGGACTTTAAAAGTGTATTCACGTTGGTCGCTGAAACAAAGCAGTCAACTTTTGCAGATTTATTATGCAATTTCATTGGATTAAAGGATTTTCATTTGTTTCATCATCATCATCATCATTTCAGCCTATCACTAGTCCACTGCTGACCATAGGCCTCCCCCATAGATTGCTACAAAAGTTTGTGGCTCTCGTTTTGGGAGGATTTTGCCATAGTTGCTACGCCTGGCAGGCGGGTTGGCAACCGCAGTTTTTTTATTCAGATGTTCCAGGAAGATGCTGCTGCCCATCTTCTGGTTTTAATTTTCCCTCTGTCGACTTTTACGACACCCACGGGATGTGATGGGGTTGTAGATTCTCTTAAGCCGCTACCACCCGTAGTTAAGTCACAGTTAAGTAATATATTTAAACTACTACCACAATAACGCATAAACAAATTTTATACAGAAATATTACATTTACTTCAATAATTGAAAAATTATTAGGTACTGGTTTCTTATAAATAATAATATTTTTATTTATTTGCAAGAATAGGGTACAAATAGTTTTTATAGTTAATAATTAAAGGAATAATTATAGTTTTTTTAAATAATTTTCAGTCCACAAATTTAAGTCGTCATATGAGGGTTTTCGCCATTTAAGGGTATGCAAGAGACCACGACCTTAGCTAACATTTCACCCCGCGGGAAGCGAGAAGTGACAGGTGGCGAACCTCGTCGCTGAATTATTTTATTGAAATGAATATTACACATCGTCGTTTTATAAGCAATATTATACAGACAAATTGCTATAGTCTGTCTATCCAAGAAGCCGGGTAACAAAAAGTAAACAAACAGCATTTTTATACTACCAAACTATGCAGTACATTCAGTGCGAACATTTTCCATTGAAATGGGACGTTTTGTCATCGGCCGGGTTATATCCGCCATCTTTACTATCCATCAGCTTGTTGACATAAGACTGCTGTTTTCAGATAAAATTTTTTAATTCTTATTATTCCATTGTTACTTTTGAAGTTTTCATTAAGTTTTATTGCTGTGTTACGTTTTTGGTTATCTGTTCATTGTTTCGTTTCTGTTATTTCGACGTTTTAGTTTGTAAACATGGTTTTCTTTATTTATACTTCATCTCAAGCTGAAGTGAATGCACTATAACTTCATGTGAACATATCGAAAGTATGGTAATGATATTAGTCTCCGGGTAAATCGTTTCCGTTCAATCAGACCCGTAATCGGCTCCGAAGAAGATGCTCCATTGAAGTTCCCATGACCTTTTGATTAGGGACCGCTTCTTAAGAACGAAGGGATATAAATGTCAGGCAATATACTGGTTTGGTGCAAGTGATATGGTTACGGCGGATTAAAAATATTGTTTATCTATTTTGAATTAAAAAAATTACCAGTGGTAGGATTCCGATACAGATCGTGAAGCAGATGTGTGCAAACATTAATGTGTTTACTGAAACACAGTATGGTAATAAGTCTGCTGAACTCGTACGGTATGCAGTGTGGGCACCCAGAAATGTTATGGGTCATGCAGTATTTGTTATGGGCAGACGTTGCGCTTACCACCACTTGGGCGTTTTGCTCGTTCCGTCACTTTCTCGTATAAAAAATGACATACCATTGATGATGATGATGTTTTCTTGGTTGACCGTCAGATTACGGTGACAAGTTCCGAATAATCGGAAAGCTATGCACTGCGCCAGTAATATTATAGTGCCACAAGTATGAGCCTGATATAACGCTCCTGTAATGGTATCGGGAAGTAGGCTAAGATGCTGTGGCAGAACCTCACAACCAGATCTAAAAATGTTGTCTCCAACTGGGATAAGAACCCAGAAGTCGCGGCGTTGAAGTGGGTTTTGTGACCACTAGACCACGCGTTCGTCAATAATGATATACTGTTATAATGATGATGACGTGATGTCTTCCTAGACGATGTGAATCACGTCTGGTTTACAACCAACACAAGAGACCGTAAACTGAAAAAAATTAACAGAACAAAACAGAGAAAAAACAGACAAAACTTTGAGTGCAGTTACAGTTTTTATCAATAACATACATACATACATAAGATCATGACTGTATCTTATAAGGGGTAGTCAGAGACTGGGCACTCACACAGCAAAAAGCAGATGACTGCCACAATCCACGTTTCACCAAAACAACATAATGCACTTGGTGTGATAGGTGGTGAGCCCATCGCCACCATGCGCTATTGGATGCACAGTGCAGTTTTATTCCTTACTCGCCTTTTACGAGATCCATTGGGTGACATGGAGTGGTAGTATATATCAATAACTACATGGTACTAAAGGGTCAGATATATTGTTCTGTGTTAATAATCTTGCTAAAACTACTATGTTTGTAATACCATTGTCTTTGAAGTGACCCATAACAAATTAATTAATTGGATAACTTCCGAAGACCTAATTCAAAATTTATTTAAAAATGTTAAATTACCTAATCCAATTCATTTTAAAATCTCGTATAATCCGCTGCAGCGTTAAATTCATTATTTTTTTTAGGTTCATAAAGAAGCGTTAAAGAGATTGTTGGAAAAGTTTGCTCATAAAGCTGCAAACTTTGCGCCATGATGAAATCTTTGTCAGTGTAAGTGGCACATAAACTCTAATCTATCCATTTTCTAGTGCCTAGAAAAAAAGGTTTAAAGTTAAAATGTCTGAGACAGAAATTATGAATCGCCTTTATTATTTTAATTGACTATTATTATAAAACTGCTTACTATATTTACTTCAGAATATTATTTTTAAACTGAATGAATAATTTAGTTCAATATTTCTTTAATTACCACTGCCACCGCCACCATTTTAACACGGAGTGGTCCACGGCAGAACATGGATATTCTTATTACTTAGCTAAGCTTATTTTTCTTCATTTAGCCTCTACCTTTGCAACCATATAACTTCTTGAATAAAACAGGCAGACACAAATAGAACGGGATTTCCGGACCGATACGAATTAGATTCCTTCAAGAAAAGTTCACACTCCTTTCTCAAACGCCGCACCGGGAAAATCTCTGGTATTGCTGATGCTCATGAGTGGCGGTAATCACTTACCATCAGGTTAGCCGTTTGCTCGTTTGTTCCCTCTTCTCTAAAAAAGCCCAGGTCTCCTGTCATTTATGTGAGGGCTTTGTAGTTTGTAAAAGTCCGTCACGCTGCTCCTATGCTGGTTAGCAGACATGTAGCTTGACTTACGATGTTTTCCTTCATCGCTGAGTACGTGCTCACAACCAGACACTAATCAAAAAAATAAAGCTTTAGATAGACTTGTGGTAGGATTTCTATGCAGGAATCCGTCTAGACAGGTACCACCCCAGGGCCAGTTATTCTGCCGTGAAGCAGTAGTAAACGTTACTGTGTTTCTGTTTAAAGTCTCAGTGCCCGAGAGCTAGTGTAATATAATGTATAAAGGACGACGGGCGCAGTGTGGTGTCACACAGAAATGTTCTGGGTGACGCTGCATTTGTTATGGGCAAACGTTGCATTTACATCATCATCAGGTGAACGTTTTGCTCGTCTCGTCCCTTTTTCCAACAAAAATTGTGATAAACAATGAACTTATGACGTCTAAAGAATTTCTAAATCTTAGTAATTACTTTATGCCACAGATTTTCATGTTGATGATTTTTAAAATTTTGAATACGAGTACATTACCTAATGGTAAGCGCAATGTCTGCCCATAACAAATATTGTGTCATCCAGAACATTTCTGTGTAAAACTACACTGCGCCCGTCACCCTAAGACATCAGTTCTTAAGTCTCATATGCCCAATGATTACACTAGCTCACAGTGCCCTTCATACCGAAATACAGTAATGTTTGCACACTACTGTTGCACGGTAAAATGACTGTCCCTGGGGTGGTACCTATCTGAACGGATTCCTGCGTAGGAATCCTACCACCAGTAAGAATATATTATTTTCATGTCAAATGTATTAACTTATCTCTCAATCAGAGTTAATTCTATTGTTACGGAGTTGTACTTTCTTTAAATCTCAAATATAAGTTGACGCTACAATTAGCTACAAGTAGCTTCAACTTATATTTATCTTTTATGAGTGTTTCTTTTTTTTTCAATTTTCATGCTAACTTTATTCTTGCCTGTAATTTATTTAATTTGTCCGCCAGCCACAGGCTTGCGGTCGACATTTTGCGTTGCTTCTTGTTGCAAAAATATAACATCCTTGGTGGAACTATCTATCTTAATATTTTTTCTTTGTGTTTGCTGCTAACGAAGTTACTAGGTTAGTTTTCTAGGAACCAAGTTACAAAGGCGTTCATAGCCAAAATTGTTAGTTAGAGATTCCTCACTACCGTGTAGCAATTAATTATATCCGTTTGAAATTTTGTCTAAAAGCCGTTGTCAAAGAGTTTGTGAAACAAGAGATTTTGCTAAAGATATTATGATCGTTTTGAAGGGAGAGAATATTTAGATTAAGAACAGGTAGGATTTGTTTTCTTTGAATTGTGTTTTGTGATTTTTATGGGAGAAAGTGACAAGTCGAACAAAACGTTCACCGGTTGGTAAGTGCAACGTCTGCCCATATCAAATGCTGTGTCATCCAGAACATTTCTGTGTGACACGTTCATTACCCTCAGACATCAGTTCTTAAGTCTCATATACTTAGTAATTACACTAGCTCTCAGTGCTCTTCAGTTCTTTTTCAGACCGAAACACAGTAATGTTTGAACACTACTGCTTCACGGCATAATAAGTTGCCCAGTGGTGATCTCCCTACCTACCCGCTCAGACGGATTACTGCATAGGAATCCTACCACCAGTAACAATTACGATTCAATAATAGATAAAAATATATATAGATAGAATATACATTTTTAGGTAGTGTATTTTTGTGGCCTTAACCTACAATAATTACGTTACTAATAATTTAAATTATAAGAGCACAACAGTGATAGCCATCGCTTAAAAATAAAGTAAAATAATCATTACTCAACTACATTTTTATATTTTAGAAAAAGTAATAAAAAAAATATAACGATGAGCTACGGATTATAGATATATTTCAAGGTTATGTTACACTGAGAACCGAATACACTACACTCGTCATTATAGTGGTTGCATAGTGTGAGATTGGGCGTATCATCATCATCATTCATTTCAGCCTATCACTAGTCCACTGCTGAACATAGGCCTCCCTCTAAGATTGCCAAAACAGTTTGTAGCTCTCATTTTGGGGGTTTTAGCCATAGTTTCCACACTTGGCAGGCGGGTTGGCAACTGCAGTTTATTTATTCATTGTTACAGGAAGATGCTGCTGCCCATCTCCTGGTTTTAATTTTTCCACTGTCGACTTTTACGACACCCACGGGATGAAATGGGGTGGTATATTATTTTGATTAGAGGTTATTTGAGACAAATTCCAAAAGAAATTTGTGTTACTAAAGGAATGAAAAATAAGCATAGTCTTGCCATTTGCGTATTCTGACTCTATCTAATGAAATGTAAGAGATATTACAAAATGTTTTCTTACATAGCGTAAAAAAATTGTTTTTGTAAATATTTTTATATTGTTGTATATTACAGAAAATATATTTACTTATAGTTTATTTGTGTTCCGAACCTGATAGATGCAGACTAACACAAAAGTTTTTATTAGCTTGCATAATAAATATTCACACCTCTTTCCTAGTATTGTACTGTATGGACAGCCTTTATTCGTGCTGAATAGAACCATAATATGCAATTCTGCCACTATACTGCTCGTGGGAACGCAATGGGGAGTAAGAATTTTTTGACTCGTACCAAAATGGCGTTGACGTGGTTCGCCACCCGTCACGTCTCGTTTCCCGCGAGGGCGAAAAGTGGGCTACGTGAGTGGCCTCTGCCTACCCCTTATACTGGGAAATAGTATGTAAAGTATACTGAATGTATGTATGTAAGTATTCCATTCAATATTTTTGAGGATTTTTTTTTCATTCTCCTATTCGTATTCGCATATAAAATAATCTGACCGTCTCAGCTTCAAATTACTTACGAAAATTGCAAAACAAGTAACATTGCTAAGATTTAAAGCTCGCATTGGGACAGTGGTGAAAGAACGTGAGTGGTTTCAGCAATATCAGTTCGCACCGGGAACGCTCTCGCACCATTAACTGTGAAAGAAGCGATCGGGTAGAAGAGATTAAGTTCCAACGCGGCATTTAAACGTACGCTCTGACGACACTCGCATGAGAGCTGGCAATGGAAAATGTACATATATTTTCTTCGTAAAAAATTCTCACCAAAACTTTGAATTGGCTTTTCGAGTCATTATTATTTGTCACGCACGGCGACTTCTTTTTTTAAGAAAAATTTCTTATAAATAAAAACTTGTTGGCATTTTCTGATTATACATAATTTAAGAACCAAGACAGTTTTTAATCGGATTGCGTTATTAATTTATACGTTTCTGTACATCGCTGAGGTTTTTCCAATTTTAAAACGACAAAGCTAACACAGCTTGCTAACATAATAATTTCGGTGATGTAATTGCTGTTAGCCTTTTTGGCTTTTACAGCTTCATCGGATACTCTGCTCACGGGCCAGCGGCACGCGTGCCAGGTTTGCTTGCTAACAATGAATATGCTTTAGATCCGCCTTGCGTAATAATAAAAACAATATGACATTTCCACTAGAAAGAAAATAACCCACGTACCCCAAAAATAAATAGTAATCTGAGTGTAAATAAGCGGACAACCGTTAGTAAAAAAAATGTTTTTAGATAGCGACGATCTACTGCGACCGCTATCTAAAAACCAAAACTAATAAACACGTCTTATCGACGATGTGAGCGTGCATGGTATATTATGTCTTCCCGCTAAATATCGACGACCTATGTTTGCGGAAGATTGATAGAAGTATCGCAACGATCCAAAGAAGTCACTCTTAAAAAAATTTAAGTGAAACTTCTTTGGGTGCGGTGAGAGTGAAATTGCAAGGTCGAATCTGAGTGCAAACGCTGCACGTGCAATTTTTTTGTTATTTCCAATTGATATTTATGGATTCATTAATTTTTTTAATACCGAATAGTAGCGCCACACAAAACGTTCTGAGTGTCACAACATTTATTACAGGCAGATGCACTTACCGGCTTATGTCTTCACTTTATTCCATAAAAAAAAACCTTGCGTTGAGTTGAGAGAGCTTGTGCCCTCAAAGTTACGTGTTATACGTGTTTAATACCGCCTATACCTCTTACTAACCTCACTATCTGTGTTGTATTATAAAAATGTGATGTTTAATTATGTCATCATTATAATCAGTTATCCATAAATCCAACATTAATTAAAATCTTAAGTGGATGTTACGTAAGCTATCGTTAGATAATCGTGAGTAACAAAACGTGTAATACCTATTCTAGAACAATATGTGAGTTTGACATAGTCGTATTTCTCAAGCAATCTTTAAACAAAAGGAAGATCTACCGAGGCTGTGCTACTTAACTTCCTTTGAGTTTCTGAAGTAATATTAAATAACAGAAATCTTTTGCCTTTTTATTACAAATTTTATATTTTTTAATGTTATTGCGCAAATTGAAGTTCCTCATAATCATAAAATGTTTTTCTTTGTAGATTATTGCAATAAGTATTGAATTACCTACGGAGATACTGGAGTATACAGATGACATAAAAGACACTGGTCTATTTAATTAAACCAAGTATGCAGATGCATATATAAATCTGTTAGTTTCTCATATATTAAATATGTTGTTGGTTTGTTGCGTATGCGTTCCTATGCCATTCATAATCGGACGAATTGTTATGAACTTTGGTGAGATGTTGTGTGCAGGCCAGCGAATACTGCTGAAATATATTTTTGAATTAGTACAACCATTTTACAACAGGTAGCGCGCGAGTCGTATCGGATAATCGCCGTGAAGCAAACATCACCCTGTTTCTGTCTGAAGGTAACTGAGAGCTAGTGTAATTACTGGGCATATGAGACTTAAGTACTCATATCTCAGGGGAACAGATGCTGTGTGGTGTCACGTGGAAATTTTCTGGGTGACACAGTTTACGTTTTGGGCAAACGTTGCAGTTACCATCAGCTGAACGTTTTGGACGTCTCGTCACTTTCTCCTTTAAAAAAATTGTTCATCTTCTGTGCGTCGCGCAGTCGTTCATTCGATTGAGTTGATATTTTGCATAGTTGTTGTTACTAATCATTTACCTGATAGTTTCTGATACCTACTCAGAAGCTCAGTTTCTGAACCCTACTATACCTACATCTATTGTACTATTAACGTACAATAGGATGTCGCAGGAGTCGTGTCGGGTAAATTTTTCTTTATCTTCGTTTGCGCATCGTTCATCACATTGAGTTGAAACTTTGTATAGTTGTTATTAAAAATATTATCTTTTTTTTTGTACTTTTGAATGAGTCTGCTTTATATGTACATAAATGTCCTGTTACTGCAACATCGTTCGAGACTACGCGACGTACGACGCGGGGGCCTTGCACACAACTCACTGGCTATATAACTGCCCTACGGATTATACGTTTACTTATTATTGTAAATTAGCAAGTTATAATAAATAAAATGTAAAATGTTTTTAGAATTTTTGTCTGTCTCTCAGAAAGTTTATCTCGAATAGGCGACGGGGCACATGATGACACAATATGATTTACGCTTGCGTGAATTCACATTTGATCTTGACGTTAAATTATATAACTTACGATTGTCTGGCTCTTGGGTTAAAGCAACGCTAAGGAATGAACTTACAACGCTGTTGTAGCTTCGCGCTCGTGTAATAAATACTCTCGGCTATCACGACCACGCATCCCCGCAGTTGGAGGCTACATACTTAGATCTAAATAATCTTTATGCAGCGTAATAAATCTTGCTCCCACATACTCTGTAAGAGAAGTGTTATGTTTGATACAGTGTTGTGTTGTGAAATGTCTCAAGAATAGTCTTCATAATGGTGCTTTAATATTATTGATAATTCAAATTTTGTTATTTTTTATTTTTAAATTCTTAATATTACCTTATCTGTTTGATATTTTAGATTTACGCTGAGTATGATTTTAAATAAATAAATAATTTTCAGATGTACGCGCGTTATAATATTTAGCTTAACAATTTGCAAAACTATTAATTCTTCAGATTCCTAGATTCCTTCAGATTACAATATTAAAATAGACTTAGTATGCTAGGATCCGCACTGGGATCCACAAAACATTGTTAAAAACAATTTAAAAATGTATATTAGTTACGCGCTTTCATAGATCATACTAACAAATTGTCGACACGTTTATTTCAATGCGAGACTTGAGGCTTTGGAAAGTCGTGTTTTCAGGAGATTCTTGCTGCGATGTTTCCGCAAGTTTTAGCGTTTCCCTTTATTTATGAGCTCTTCAAGAGCCAGGTGTGTCTCAGCTAAAACTGTTCCCTTTGTCCCACTTGCAAAATAACCCGCAGTATATTCTCATTTGGCTTTTCGCTTTGTTTCTACTATTTTCATGTATTCATGCCACGTATATGTAATTTCAGCTGTGGGTCTATGTCTATCTTAAATTAAAATTAAACGAACATCAATCAATTAAGTGAATTATCTTTATTTAAAATGTGTTTATTTTATATGTTGCTGCATTTTTTTTAATTGTAATTTATAAATATAAGGAATTTATACTTAATACAAAGAAATCCGAAAATTATGACAGCTAATAATTATAAATACGACACTGCAGTTAAAAAATAATATACAATTTCACGACATTACCCTTCTCCATTTTTTGTCATTACCCTTTCAAGTAAAAGTAATCATGCCAGTTTATCACTAAAGTGGTTCACTTTCATATAACCACAAATCAAACGAATTTCAAAAAAATTAATCTCAGATCTAGACGCTGCGAACGTGACGAGACTTACCTGCGGGTTTCAACTCCAATATTTCTCTTTGAGGCGACACTTCTTTGAAGGTATGACATTCCGTTGGCAGTTATGATATGATGCACAGCGATATGTGGAATGAATCCCGAATCAAAGTGAACGCTTGAAAGAAAGTTGGCGCACCCGTGAGGTGTTGAATGTTTTTCTTTCTTCATCTTTTATGTAGGCGCTTAACGGTTTATGTTATTTTAGGACATTATGTAAATTGATAAAAAGTACGAGTTCGTAAAAAAGTATTTTATAAAAAATGGAAAGTTAATAATTCTCTCCATAAATTTGTTTCATAATAAATTGGTGTTTACAAGGAGGAAAAAGAGATTTTGTCGCAGTTATATTCATTTACAAAATGATATCACTAGCTTATACTGATACATACATACATAAGATCACGACTGTATCCCATAAGGGGTAGTCAGAGACTGGGCACTCACTGCAAATACAGATGACTGCCACAATCCACGTTTCACCAAAACAATATAATGCACTTGGTGTGATAGGTGGTGAGCCCATCGCCACCATGCGCTGTTGGGTGCACAGTTGCAGTTTAATTCCTTACTCGCCTTTTACGAGATCTATTGGATGAGATGGAGTGGTATTATTCTATTAACGAGCCGCCACCACACGGCCACATACAGATATTTTAGTATAATATGATGTTTGAATAAAATCACGCAATACGAGACTGATGATTTTTTAAAAATAGGGTAGATTTGACAGGTGCCGTTCGAGTGTACCCTCACTTGACTATTATAAAATATATTTAATACATACTAATTAGAAATATATCTAACTCTACATATTGCAATAGCATTGTTGTCGCAGCGCAGATTTTCTGTGTGTTCTTTTGAAATTAAGACATTAATTTATTATAATTTATAAGTAAACTAAAATGGACTACAAACTTCAGAAATAGGAAAACAATACTTAAGTTAAAGTAATACGTCTCAATAACTTGAAGTTTATAAAATTAAATAACAGAAGTATTTACAAGCTAAATATGCTGAAGATTTATTACAATTGTAAATTTTCATTTAAAATGTATTTTAAAAGAAAAAAAAAACACAATCTAGACTGCAAAGGCAAGCTAGTAATCGCTATTTAAGGTAAATCTTCTACTTTATCGGGTAACTGGTTTCAAACGAAGATGAAGAAACTGTAATAATGGGTACATACAGGTCATCACGTCCAAACACAAGTTCATAACCGTTTTGAAAAGTTGTGGGAGATAGCGGAGATGGTCAGCATTTTGTTGCACAAAAGCATTAAACAGCTTTGCGCGCTGGGTGAACCGATTGCTAAGCGCTGACCAAAAACAAGTCGAAATGGTGAAGTACATGTAGTTATTTAAGCGTTATGTGATAATTGTTGTTTTTAGTTCTTTTTTATACTTTATATATTTTTTATGTATAATGTGCACATATAAAATATACATATATTTATATACAATCACCACCTGCGCTGAAGGAAATGAAAACGACGTTGTCGGCCGGCAAACAGATGTCTACAATTTATTTCTTTGTGGATAACATTCAAACAGGAAAACAGAAAATGATGTTATGAGAGCTTACTACAAAATTTGTGCCTAAACATTCGAAAGAAGTAACGTCGTCTAGTCAAGAAAAAAGTATTGTTCCATGAAGCCTATCTGTTCTATTTATACCAGACTGCTGTTGCCAAACTTCATGAACTACGACTGTGTTTGTGTTTCGACTCCGTGTGACTTCCACTTACACTCAAATTAGAAAATTTATGACTTTATAAACGACTCTTACGAGAGGTTAGAAGTGTAATGAGGAAAAACGATATTGAAAAATAAAACACTTTCAAGTGGATGACTAATGCTTTTTTATGTTCGATTTTATAAATATATGTATCCGTGACTAATCAATCTGCGACTAAAGAATCTCCGACATGAAGCCCTTCTTTACTTGTATTTGAAATAACCTTTTGTAAAGTCAATGTGTTGACCGCTTATAGCTATTGTAACCTAAGCACGATGCCTATTACATTATATCCTTATATCTTTTATTAGAGCATTTCACTATCGTGTGGTGGCGGATTAAGAGAATTTACCACCCCATCTCATCCCGTGGGTGTCGTAAAAGTCGACAGAGGGAAAATGAAAACCAGCAGCATCTTCCGGCAACATCAGTATAAATAAACTGCGATTGTCAATCCATCTGCCAAGCGTGGCAACTATGGCAAAATCCGCCCAAAACGAGAGCGAAAACCTGCCTATAAAAGAGGCCTATGTTCAGCGGTGGACTAGTGATAGGCTGAAATTACATTTCATTGCCTAGGAGTCGGCTCTTTGTCTGGAGTAATAATCAGAGAGACGCGCTATAGTCGCCTTGACCTACTTTACATAAAATTATTTAAATAATTCGTTATTGAAATTGCTAAAATTATTCTAGAAATTTCTATATTGAATAGCTTTTATTAAATTATAGCGACACAAATACATTGTTGGTATTTAAACAAAGTTATGGTAATAGACTGATTCTAGGAAAATCATCTGTACAGGCATATTCCAAATTCTTCAGTTAGGTGAAGAGGCACTAGTGCAATGATAACGCCAGTACACTCACAAACCCAACCTTTTCGCGTGTTGAGTATGAGCAAATCTACTACATAATGCACGATAAATTTTGTAAGACTTTTTTAGAAAAGCCCTTGACAAACAGTGCATTTAGAATGCGGTATGATAATGGTAAATTAAAGAATTCGGTTGGGTTCTTTGTAATGAATAAATGATAATTATTTATTTGTAAGTATTGTTAAACTTGTAAAGTTAGAACTGTAATATTCCTATTTCTATTTCTCTGCACCACCGCCCTCATAAAAATGAGATGAATTATTTACGCAACAGTGACATGTTTATGAGCTATCTGCTCTTTTAATTTTATTGTTAATTATGAATAAAAAATCTTTTTAATGTAATAAGTACGATCTATTGAATTATTTTTGGTTCAGTATGTACGCAACAAATCCTTCTACTTTAATGTTTTTTTCAACTGGTATTATAGCCTTACCATTTATTTAATAGTGGCCCCACACTAAGATTTCTCCTGTATCGTGGATGCGTTTACAGGAGACACGAATTCTTTCAGGAAACGAAGCTGTAACGTGAATTCCGTGCAGGTAGCGAATCAGCCAGTTTTTTTTTATTGGATAAAGTGATGAAACGAGCAAAACGTTCACCGAATGGTATGTGCAACGTCTGCCATAACAAATACTGTGTCACCAAGAAAATTTATGTATGACACCACATAGTGCCCATCACCCTGAGACATAAATTCTTAAGTCTCATATGCCGAGTGATTACGCTAGCTCTTAGTGACCTTCAAACCGAAACACAGTAATGTTTGCACACTACTACTTCACGACAGAAAAAACTGTCCCTGGGGTGGTACCTACCCAGACGGATCCCTGCATAAGAATCCTACCACCAGCTTGCTATGACACTGCGCCAACTCAGCCAATATTTAGCTAAACCATTTACGAATGTTAATTACACATGAAAAAGCTTCATTACATTAAATATCATCATCATTACATCATATATTTTTTAATTGTGTAACGCGGTCACTAAAAGTCGTTTCATGTTCTTTTTCACTGGTTCCGTAATCGCAAACCCAACAATGAAATATATCTGAACTGTATTTGTCGTCGAGTAGGATATGTTCAACGATGATTTACGATCTCACGCGGTATTTATTTTTCTTTTTTATATGTTGTAGAGAAGTTTTTCTTGTCGTATGGTGACTTAAAAGATTTTGTTATCCGTTATATTTTACCGACGTACAATGAGATTCCTTTGCAGAATTATTGTATTTGAAGAAAGATTTGTATTTTTTTTTGCGGTGTATTCGATCTATTTATGTCCATATACATAGTAAAACTTATTGCAAATTTTGGTAGTTTAGCTATTTTTAAATTATTTGATCGTAAAATTTTGGTTCCACAACTTTACAAAAATATTGTAACGACAGCCATCAATACTTTAGACATCTATACCACATGTATATAATTTGCAGACCGCCAAAACTTTCAACGTGTCTTAGTTTATAATTCGTTGTCGTATAAAACTCCTGCACAGTGCTCTCTAACAAAGACCTAAGTTTCGTTAAATTTAATGTACAAACCTACCGAAATATTACATAAACATTCGAACTATCAAGTATTCGACATTTTCTGTATAGATATATCAACCGCTCAGAAACTTATCATGAATTATACTCCCGGATTTTAGAAAATTATTTTCGTTTCCCTCCCATTGTTGAGAATTCGAAGACGACGGATTCTGTAAAATATCATTATATATTCATTTATCTACGTCAAAACAGACACGCTGCTCGTTCTCTAGTAAACATAACTTTTTGAGATCTGCAACTAAATGCATGATAATATTTTCCGTACAATGTGTAGTATCCTTCATTGACTAAGGAGACATTATCCACGACAGCTTCATGAAGGAGGAGGTATTAAAAAAAATGTTGAGGGACACTTTTCACCCTAGATTATAATAATAATGATAAAATTATGTAAAGGGTCAACACAAACAATGAAACTAACGTTGACGATTCATTATCTGCTGATATCACTGATCTGGCATGTTGCTTTGTACCCTACATTGCAATCTTAGACATAGTTTATTCTAGCTTGTGAACTGTTTTGCCTAACGTACTCTCACGGCTGACGGAATCGTGGGCCTGGGCCTTTGTTTGTTATTTACTAAAATACATGAAATTTACCCACTGGAAACTTTATTTTATACTAAAAATTTTCTAAAGTGTTTCTCTATGGAATGTATTATATAGTATAATTTATATGATTTTTCTTCCCACATAGCATACAGCGCCAAACATTTTTAACAGCACAAAAGTGTGCTTCAATGCAGTATACGGTAACAAATACGATCATTCAAATTTACGATATTAGTCCATTACGGACCCAACATGGTGTGTACCCAAAATATGGATGCTTAAACGCA
Organism: Luehdorfia chinensis; assembly: GCA_019845155.1. Taxonomy (NCBI): domain Eukaryota; kingdom Metazoa; phylum Arthropoda; class Insecta; order Lepidoptera; family Papilionidae; genus Luehdorfia; species Luehdorfia chinensis. The sequence goes on along the minus strand of JAHVAK010000234.1, from coordinate 281,392 downwards.
AACAAGCTTTAACAAAACATGAAACTGTAGTAACCGTCGTAGTATATTTTCATTTTCCATGCTTTCACTCCCACCTTATGGGCTATCGTACGGTGACTGGGAGCCATAATGGTCTGTACTAACAGTTTGATGTTTCTATATTGACTTTGACACTATACAGTGTTTCAAAACATTATACAAATTGACATTCAATGTAAAAAAATATACACAAAAAGGAGATATTTCGTTTTAGAATTTTATTTGCAGCAATTTTGAATTATGAAATACACTTCTATGTAATAACGTCATACACGTTATAAAATCTGATTGATTGATTTTATAGTTTTATTTTATAAATTTATTTTCGTAATAAAAATTGATTAAGTAATATATACATAATCATAATTACTGATGATTTCATTTAAATGCGTATTTCGGAACTGTATAAGTTTGTTTCTGCTTGTTAGCCATTACTTTTAAGATGCCATTAAAACATTTACATAGTACGATTTTGGAAAATGGAGTTTATGAAAATAAAGTCACATTACTAAATGATTTTATTGATATATTTCTCAGCGCTATAAAATATAAAATTACTATCATTGTAGTCTACTGATTCACATTCCATTCGACTGTTAATTTATTCGTGATAACAGAGCTTAAATAATTATAAGTAGTAGTATGAAATAGGAATTAAATTGATTTTTTTAGCATAAAAACTAAGTCATAACAAACATCGTTAAATTATAACCCAGACTAGTATAAGAGATACCTTATAGCCTTAGATTAAATGTTTTTCTAGGCTAGGCTAGGTGGAGGGTAGAAGCTCGTTTTGGATAGCGTTAAGTCTTAACTAAGTCTTTGTTTCATCTTAATACTCTAATATATCGTAGACAAAGACGCGGCCATAATCGTAGCTCATGCTGAAACCTCATGTAAGGTTATTTGACATTATAAGTTTTGACTAAAATATTTACGATTGCTTTCAATTAATTCAATCGTAATAGATTTGTTCAATGCCCATATATCGGATAACAGAATTCGTATTTGTTTGTGAAACGGAGACTCATTGGAATGAGCGTAAAGTATTCTATTCGCGGATGCAATTTTCTGGAATGTCACACGTACTAGAAAAATGCCCAGAGCAGGTTCAATACATTGAAATTTTCAATCCAGTATCAGGTAAACGGCGGTGTCGGGAGTGTAGGTACATAAATTGTCGATCCGGATGGAAATCGAATTTTTAATAGAACACTATTGGTTTGCCCAATAAATCTCGATTTGAGTCCCCGCGAACCAAACTGGATTTTTCGTAGCGCATCGAAACTACATCTGACGTTGACTAAAAATTCTGAAAGAGAAGGTACGCCACATGTGCAGTTCAACTGGTGCTAGGATTCCTATGCAGGAATCCGTCTAGGTAGGTATCACCTCAGGGCCAGTTATTCTGCCGTGAAGCAGTAGTGTGCAAACATAACTGTGTTTCGGTTTGAAGGGCACTATGAGCTAGTGTAATCACTGGGCATATGAGACTTTAGAACTCATGTCCGAGGGTAAATAAAAAATGTACTAAAAACCGTATAAATTGTACACAAATTTTCGTAAGACATGACCAGCTCTGTTCTACAATTATTGCAATTTGTGGTCTTTAATTTCATTTTCGTTTTTTATAATTTCCATATTACAGTACTGTCGTAGTTAAATAAGTAGCTTAAAGTGTACGACGACTCCCCCATTAGATAAACAGACGAACTGCTAGAAAGCAGATAACAGAGATTCGTGATTTATGGTTTTCTTTTGTTTATTTGATAAAGTGACGAGACGAGCAAAACTTTCACCTGATGGTAAGTTCAACATCTACCCACAATCTATGGGCTAAAGTAAGCATTGACCATAAGGCGATTTTGTACTTATGTATTACCAATGACCTCTTAAACAAACTATTTAACTTTTCCTGTACTTATCCGCCAGTGTATTTATTTAGATGTTCCAGGAAGATGCTGCTGCCCACCTCCTGATTTTTAAATTTCCATTCTCGACATTTACGATATCCACGAGATGAGATGGGTTAGTGCATTCTCTTAACCCTCCACCACACGGCACCTTAAGCCGTGTTATTTATTACTAGAAAATTCAATGAGAATATTATTTAAGAAAAACCTGTGCACCGAACTTCTATTTTTGTTTTAAACGTGAAAACTTGATTGCAACAAGAATTTATCGTCTTCTCTGAAAGTACTCCGACGTTACTTTGCGAAAATCTATATCGAGCAAGCAAGTAACAGAATTCCAATTTGCTTTCTCGCACAAGGTGCTTGTTGTATCAGCAAAGAAACTTCTCTGCGGTGCTCTTTTTAAAGGATAAAAGTCAGTGCAGTCGGACCTAGTAGGGGTAAGTTAGCATGAGGAAAATTGTTTGCAAGCAATTTTCGATATATTTTTATTACTATCATGATTCAATTCTGATTATAAATAAACTAAAACTTATGCCTATCTTGTTCAAATAAATTATATATTTGAGAGTAAAGACAGCTACTTATAACTAATACGTAACTATCTCATTGATAACTCTGTCGCTACTAAGAAAGAAAAAAATATTTATTATTAGATGTTACAGCGTGGAAGGTTTTTTTTTTTTTCAACCTACCCTTATTCAAAGACCGTTTAAAAGCAATAACTGTTGATCTAAAAGTAATATCTATGAAATCATGACGTATACAGCTCTTGCCAGTTTGAAGTTAAAATCGCGGAGCCCGGTCAAAAGATGAAAGCGCTTACTCGGCGTCGTCTTGATTTATTGGCGCCCCCTTTACGATGGCTTGAACTGCCTCGAAATCTTTTGCTTTAACAATTTCTCTGTATGAAAATTGAAGAAAACTATTGTATACTAGAATACCATTATACTTTCACTTTTGAAATTGTGTTTCCATTGAGTTTCCTATTATTTTGCGTTTTTTTTTTGGGAAATATGTCAATAGATCATTGTTATGTACGCAGGGATTGATACATTCTTTCTTAATATTGTAAAGATGCACGCAGTTTTTAATTTACAAATAAAAATACTAAATATTATAAATTTATATGCATAAATTAAATACTTTATAAAATGTTAAATAGAAACGAATAGACTAAGCATAATAAATAGATTACATGATTTATTGATACATTTAATAACGTTATGAAACATCCATATGTGCTTTGTGTGAGATTTTTATGAATACGGTCCCATAAATCATAAATTTACTTGTAGAAAAGTAAATTAGCTTTTTTACTTTGCTAAAATTGTACTTCAAAAAGCGTATTTTTAAATGTAATTGCCTTTGTTACAATAAAATACGGATTTTTAACTTGTCCCTCCCGAATACTAGGTGTAATTGTGGCGTAAATGAGAATTTTCTTATTTTCCTCATCCTGTTTCATTTTAAAAATTGCATCTCAGCGTACGTGCGTCTCATACTAACGTACGTATTGCCTGCTTGTCGTTGCAAATAAAAGGTAAGGGTTGAAATGAGAATTAGATTTTTAAAAGATATCATGTATACTCGTATATCTCGTATCGTGTAATACGGAACCGAGTATTGCAATTGAAAATTTTACATTTTGTTTTTACCTATTATATATTGAGGATACTTGACTACTAAATGATTACTTTTTCATAGAGAAAAGAAAAAAAGATACTGTCGAAAATGAAATCTTTTGCGAAGTCTGTTTCTCCGTTTGATGGTGACATAAGTGAACCAATTACTTCCACAGCTGTCGTCAAAGTTGATTAAGGGAAAACGTCATGGCTTCCTATAGAAGGCTCAAATGACCTAAAATACTCAGACCGGTGATGGGCAGCAGTGTCTAAGGTGCGAGGCATGCCTGGCACTGCGGTCGTAACTCCGCCTGCCAGGCGTGGCAGGCGTATTACGACAAATTCTTCTACGCGAAGAGGCGGATATCCAGCAATGAAATACTTACAGGCTGATAATGAAAAACATATTATATGTATATAGAAGGAAACGAGACAAGCGTTTACCTGATGATAAGTGCAACGTCTGCCCATAACAAATTCCTATGTCACCCAGGACTTTTCTGTGTAGCACGACACTGCGCCGGTCCTCCAGAGACATCAGCTCTTAAGTCTCGGATGCTATAGATTACACTGCCTCTCAATGTCCTTCACACCGAAACACAGTAATGTTCGCACACTACTGCTTCACACCAACAACTGACCACCAATAAACGCATACGCACATATAATGAACACTTCCGTTTTGTTTAAACATGCTGCATATTAAATCAAATAATTTCAGCCTATTTCTTCCCTTGCCGGTTATTAAATGTAGTCCATATATTATAGTCTCAAACTCAATTTAATTATATAATCTATTATTTAGTTTTGAGATACGCTGAATAGCTAAGCAAAGAGCCTTAGTTAAATAGTATCATTAGTAATTGTCAACATTTAGGTAATCTGCGGGGGTTGCACTTAAGCAGACATGGCTCTTGTTTATAGGGCGGACCCTTTCCTGCCATTAGACTAATTTAGTAGTTAAATGAGCCTAGTTCTATATATACCTATCCTTAAAGGTGGGTAGTTAAGTTTTAAACAGGAAAACGTTTGAGTGTTTACAGTTTAGAATAATTACTTACCCATCTTTAACTAAGTTGATGAATGTCGCATTAGGATAATAGTTATTAGCTTATGTTTCATTAACGTTCTAAATTTTGTTCAGCGTGCCAGTAAGACGTTTGTGTACGTATTTGAAACGTGAAACCACAATAAAAATAAAGTAATCCATTTAGCGCATATCACTATTCAGCTGAAGTGGTAACCTCATGTAGGCGACAACAGAAATATAATTCCCCACCTCATTTACTGTAACATGCTTAAAAATATAAAAAGAATTACAGTTTATTGTTTTGTAAGCCGGACCTTATATTTTTTTTTAGAGAACCGTTTGCAGTTTTTTTTTAAATTTGTTTTGTATGTATTTAAAAACTTTTTAAGTGAAAACAGTTATTACATTATTTAAAACGAAAGACGACGAAACGAGAAAGAACGCAGAATCTGAAATTGAAGGAACTTATTTCAGGAAGATTATACTCCAATATCCTAGGTAAAAATATAACACCATCGCTAATATGACCCCAACGCCTGCGCGCTCGTCATCCGTTAAGAGTTAATGAGAAAAGCGAGACTCCAAAAGAAAAACGTCACGTGCACCATCTTGATAGATTGCTCCGTTACTGTTTCTATTTACATAATGTATTTATAAGTGTACAATATGCGCTAAAATGAGTTTGTAAAGGAATGTGTTCGCTTATGATCCTTTTAACGTTTAAAGTGTTTTCTTATGAATCATTATTGAGCCCGTTGTATTGAAACTAGGCAAATACCCGGGTTAAGTTTTTTTTAACACGCTTCCATTAGCGTGACCTGCTTGTAACTATGTATGAATGTAATGAAAATTCAATTTTCAACCACTTTTCACAACATACGTCCGAGTAATTTGAAATATTGCACACGTATTATGGACCGATGATGATATAGTAATTTCATGACTATGATCTGATAATCTCACCATCATCAGCTCGTTGCTGCTCAAGCCTGTTTTTTAGATTTTAAACTATAATACGATATTTTTATCTAAGGACGACAAACGATGACAGATGCCACCTCATATAGTAAGCGATCGCTGCTGCCCATAGCCAATTACCTAGTGGTCCTAATACCTGACTTCTACGCTGCGGGCCCTGAGTTCGAATCTCAGTCGGAGCCAAGATTTGTGTAAAAACACAAATTGTCTGTTTTCGGGTCTGATTGTGTTGTCTGTCTGAAATTTATGTAACTATGATGGAATATTTCGTTGCTGGGATTTATTCCCCTTCTTATCACTTACCATACTAAACGCATGAGTTTTGTGGTGCTACTTTACACTAGTAAACTATGTAAGCGGAATTTTCTACCCCGGATTTTTTGCGTACTGATGACGATGATGATGATGTTCTCCGATTTTAGATGATGCCTACACCTTTTCTATATTGTCGGTAGTTATAAACTGTGCAGGAGATATTATAATGCCACAAGTATAGGTGCAAATACAGAGGCACTCACTCGTTCTAATCTAAAACCGCCCAATTCAACGCTAATGCGATCAGGAGGAATGCTAAGATGCATTGTCAGAGACACAGAGATAATCACAAAACAATCAGTCTGGAACACCAACGATAAGTGTTTTTGATGTTAGCACAATGTTAGCCTCGGCTAGTATTTGAGCCCTGGCACGTGCTGCAGCATGACTATCAGATATGTAATGACATAGTAATATTTGCTGGGACTTTATTCGGCTTTAACTTTCATAACATTTATTCTCGAGAGCTTTGACATTCATGTTATGCCATTTTTGTTAATAGATGATAGAAGTCATCTCTCATCGTCGGTGATTTTACCAAAGTAGTAGATAGCTAATCCAAAGAATCAAAATTAACCTCAGAAATGACTAATTTTGTTTCATGATTTTCTAATTCTAGTCCCTCTCCCGATATCATGATATATATGTCCAATATTCATAATAAATAGAAAAACAATTACGTTACTAAACAGCAAACAAATAACTTTAAAAAAAATTGTAGAAGCAAACACACTGTTGGCTATTTATTTAACGAGTAATCTCAGTATAAGCACCACACGGAAGCGGAATAATGACGAGCTCGTGACTCCGACGAAGTATCATACTCAGTTTATTAAGGAAAAAAAGAAGCACGCATTAGATGACGTGGTCATGCTCAAGGATTAGAAGGTAAATTTTTCATCGGTGAGGTTAAGTACGATGGTAACGCAACCGGTTAGTGTGCAATAGGTTTTATTGAGGAGTTGATCGTGAAGTGGTGATGTAATAAGGGAAAAGGCGTGTGGTTAACTTAAGTTATTGTATTGCAGATCGACAATGTTCGGTTATAGTTTTTTTTTCTGTATCGCTTTGGTCCGACCTTTGTTTGTAAATTTATTATATACATATGAGTGTCAAGTATGTTATGTTATCAAAGTAACAGCCCTTAAATGTCCCACTGCTGAGCACAGACCTCATTTCTCAGAGTAATTTGGAGCCGGTAAGAGTAACGCTGTTCCAATGCAGGTTTGCAAAATTCATACGTCTTCGAAATATTTTTATTCCTCAGACATGCAGGTTTCCTCACGATGTTTTCCTTCACAGCCGAGCACGTGGTTAATCAGCACTTAAAATTGCGATTAATTTCAGTGGTGCCGACACCGGGAATCTAACGCAGGTTACTCGCGTACTATGAAATAAAAGCGAGCGCCTAGTCCTTGAGCTATCACGGCTACATGTATGTAACATTATCGTATTATAATTTTAATACCGATACGCTTCGTTTCTTACTTGTTTTGTAGTTATTTTTGCTGAATTTATTGATGAGACTAGCTATCCGTTCTTCTGATGGTAAATGTAACGTTGTATGGTCAGGCCACACAACTTACCACCTTACATAATTAGAAGTGCTAAGAAAATATTGTGTGGTCCCCTGTGTCATATATTCAACTTGGCATTAAAAGTTGGAGTTTATCCTCCTCAATGGAAGCCCAAACGCAGTAGTTGAATAATATTGGCCTATAGCAATTTTATCGTCACTGGCAAAAGTTTTTAAAAACATTTTGCATAGATATTTGTACGCGTAAGTAGACAAATATTTATGCAATGAGCAACACGGTTTCAGACAAAAAAGGTCTGTGGATACTAGTCTTTTGTCTTTTGTATAGTACATTTCCGCGCGCCTTGACTAAGGGTACCATGTCGATGTACTTTATTTTGATTATCGGAGGGCGTTTGATAGGGTTAATAACGATATGCTTCTTGTTAAACTCGCAGCCATTGGCGTCGCCCCAGGTCTTCTTCGGCTACTCGCAGACTTCCTTCGTGATCGCCGGCAGTATGTTAGGAATAGAATAGAATATTTTTTATTGAGTATCGATTATTTACCTAATATTTATTGAAAGTCATTTTTTTTTCTCTTTTTTTAAACTACACTGGTTCGCAAAAAATGCCTCTGTCCTTTTAAAATAATGTACTATAACAGCAGTATTATAAAGATCGGCGATCACCTCATTCCCAGGGGTTATCATAATCTATGTATTGTTTAATATTATAATAACCCTTTTTATGAAGTCTTAGGCTCGGTTTATACGAGTCGCGACCCTATCACACGCGTTCCAGAGTGAGCCACGGATCGATTCTTAGCCCTCTGCTGTTCTTGCTTATGATTAATTACCTCCCAACAGTCGTTGCGCACTCTAAATGTTCACTTTACGCGGACGACTTAAAACTTTTTATAGAAATAAAGTCAGAAGCAGATTGGGTGGCACTGCAGACTGATGTGGATGCTATTTTCCAGTGGAGCATTAACAATCACAATCAACAATCACGTTATAACACGTACTAACATCATAAAGGACCTTGGGGTAATATTGGACCAAAGACTTCCATTCCATGTTCACATGCATCATCATAAGCATGTTAGCTAAGGAATCATTCAGGCGCTTGGGATTTGTTCTTAGGAATTCTCGGACTTTCGTCGAATGATACCGTAATTATTTAATGCACTGGTACGTTCGAAACTCGAAGCTAGTTCTTGTATATGGAATCCATACGAAAGTACGTACAAGCTCCTTTTGGAAAAGGTGCAAAAAGTTTTTTTAAGATACCTTTCCAAACGCATTCATGGATATTATCCTTATTTATATCCCACTAAATTTCTCCTTGGTTCCCTTAGTTACAATTCATTGGAAACTTGGCGACCATATCATCATGGGGTGTAAAATAATTAGTGGGAAGATTGACGCTCCAGATCTGCGTGCCGAACTGTGTCGATTATTCGTGCCAAATAATTACACTCGTAATCGTAAACGCCAACTGTTTGCCGTGCCGCGGGCGCGCACCGTCGCGCGTGCTAGCTCATCCATGCCTCGCGTCCTCACCGCACTCAACGCTCTCCTGAACACAAGACCTGAGTGTGACCCGTTTGCGGATGAATGGCCGGTAATATTGTCAGAATGTATCAAGTTCTGCGAGCAAGAATAATGAATAAGTTGTCTTTAATTAATGTAATTGGTTCCAACCGTTTTAATTAAAGTAAAACAAATAATGAAATAATAAATAAATAATAGTAGCGGTGTCACCAGAAAGCATATTCTGAGCACACAGCGCTCGTCACCATCAGACATCGGTTCTTAAGTCTACCGCTTGTAAAAAAGTTAAGTATTGGAAAACAGATTTGACTTAATTACTTGCCTAAGAGAGTATTTTATCCATTTATTGTATTGCAAATTAATGCACTATTATTACACCACCCATATGATATTATTGCTTTATAATCTAATGTTAATAAAAACCACATGTAAATTAAACTCGCATTTTTGTTTTCATAGCTATTTTACACTCAATTTGTTTTTTATATAATGGTTAAATATTGATTGTGTATAAAAATAAAAAAATTATAAACATGAAAATGTGTTTGGATTTGGATATTTAACTACTGTTTGTTATCATACCTTTACCTCCTCTAAAGAACGCATCTGTGATTTTCTAATCTTTATATATATATATATATATATATATATATATAAAAATACTCGTATTAATATATATATATATATATATAAATCTTTTATAGATGGTTAGCATAAATACAGGTGAAGTGATGGAATAAGTTAAAGCGCTAAGCGTTGCTAAGATAACTTCAACTTATTCCAGTGAAAGCAGAAAGTTTTAATTGATGATCCTTGAAGAGGATATTAGGACGCTGAGTGGAAAGGTGGGCTTAACATGGGGAGTTGTTATACGAGTACATTAAGCTCTTGTGAATGAACGTCGCAAATTGTGCCAAAGTGTGGTCGGAGATCTGATGAAACGTAATTACAAAGTTTATTCCCGATTGCTTCACTACCAAACTCATGTTTTGACGGAATGCATTTCGACGCACTTTTCATCCTTCATAGGTTAGTAAGATTAGCAAAACGCTACAAGAATTAGATTTGAGCTTTGGTGACACATATTTAATGATATCGCGAAATCCAAATTTTAACGCGAATGTTATTGAATACATTAATTTCAGGCATACAGTCATCGAGGTCTATCACCTTTATATGGTACTTATAAAACGCTATTTCTGTTCATAAAGTAAATAAAGTAGGTTATCCTTTTTTAATAACAATAAGGTAATTTCGAGTCACAAACACTAGTCACTAAACATTGTTTTTGATAGGCTTTCATAACACCAATTAGTAGGAAAATTTTAAATAAAATAAACTTTAATGAGCAGTGGGAAAGCACACAGAAGTTGGCAGCCCTTAGCCACTTTGCTACTGGCAACAAAAGTAATAGCGAGCAAGTTAACGACTGTTCCTAGTTCAGGTGACACTCGGAAGCCTTTTAGTGGAGTTTTGTCGCCGTGTCTCTACTCCCGCCAACTTGGTCGCCACTATTCAATAACTGACGATCAATTAAAACTTGGATACGGTTTGAGCTTAACTTTTGTCTAAAATTAATTTAACGAATTTCGCGCTTGATTAAAATTTCCAATCAACGTAAGATAATGAAGAGTTCCTGATGATAATTGTAAATTATATTTCATTCCAGATAAATCTTAGCTAACAATAGCATAATTACATTTTTTTATATATAATGTATGTGCTGAAAGTAGTGGTTATTCCTTATTTTGTATGATATCTTACTGCATAATTGGTTTTGATTGAAAAAATATTAGAGAAGTTATGAAAAGAATGCTTTTATTTATGCGGAATAATTTGTTTTTATCTTTGTACACATAAACAACTTTTAGACATATTCTACATACTAATATCATTGCTCTTTATGTTACATTATTAAAGCCCAGTAACGAAATAAACTGCTGCGACCTTCATTACTAAACATATTTTAGTCCTAAACCTTTATTAATCCAATGTTAAGTCAATTAGGCGTCGAGTCCCTTATTAAGGGCGGATATAGCGGATACATACGGATATAAGTGCTTCGAGGCGCGATGGGTCGGAATTTAAAATAGAGGCGCGATGGGTCGGAAGTTAAAATCGCGGCGCGGTCGCCCGCGGTCTAATGGGCCTCCGTAACGAGGGGCGCTGAGGACCCTTGAAATCGCGGAGGCTCAGGGTTGGCAGCTCAACGTGTTTTCGATTTCTCGACGGCGGTTCTCTTTATTTAAAAGTAAATTACGATTAAAATCTAATTGCCACCAACTAGATTTCTGATATTACATTCGTTTGCAGAGTCGGTTCGGTCGGTCAGGATGTTAGTTCTATGACGGTGACGGTTATATAATCGGTAAAAACGGTTGTTAACGTACTCCCTGGGCTTTATCTATATTTTATCTTACATATCCTCCTCTCTGATTACCATAGTTACACATGAAAGTAGTTCATACCTGATATAAAATATCAGAAGATCACGAAGTTTTGCTTGATTGGTTAAATTAAATAAAATATTTCAAAAGTCATAAATATATATCATAATAAATCTGCACAATTTTTGCAAAATTAAATAAAGTAATATAAAAATATATAAAGTACAAGTTCATACGTTATCATTTAATCAAGGAAATGGCTATTTTATTTTGTTTATTATTTAGTTTAATTAAGTCCTTATATTTCTATTTATAACAATTTCTAGGCACGTTATTATTTAGTTATATAAATTCCCCGTTAATTTAAAACTGCAGCAATTTTTTCCGTAAATTGTATCTCAAATAATTACAGCTATAAATTAATTGGTAAATAATTTTGCGGACAGTTACGCAGTGGAGCAGTACAGACAACGATAAGCTTTATAGCTTTTAAAAACATGATCTCAAGAAAATACAACACCGAACTAATGGAAACAGGAAAAAAGCGAAGCGGGAGGACAAAAACCATTAAACATTTTCAATAAAGCCCGGTCGATGTCATTTCTTTTAGCCATTAATTCAGCTATTGTGAGTGACATGGGGCGATCGGCCACGAATTCAATCAATTGACCCAAACCGTAGCTTGATTTGAAAAGTGAGGGTCCGAAACTCCGACCTCGGGATCATTCGTTACGTGTAACATTATTACCGATAGTATAGTATCTAATGGAAAATCCCCTTCGATGTTATACGCAGATAAATATAATGGAACTATACATAGTACTTCAATAGTGATACGGCGGGCATGACAATGATAAGCGAAACCAATAAAATAATTTAGATAATAAAGAAAAGTAGTGAATAATACGGAACAGTATCGCAATACTCGTATTGATAGAGCGAATAAAGGTCAGAAAAACTCAACTGCGTCTGTAATTTACACGGCAAATTCTATTCCCTGAAAACACTTAAAAAGCGAATGTAAGGACATAAATATTTGGTCCTTTTTTGATTAGTAAAGGAAGTTTCATGTTTCGCACCCAAATAAGTCTTGTAATTAAGCAGCTTCTAAAGATCCTCCTTCTCATATATCATTTGTTTATATACTTTGTTTTGGTACTAGATTTCATTAGAAACCTACAGTTAATTACATTATATTTTCGAAAATTACTAATTTAGTTATCGTGTACAAAGCTACGTATTTTTACTATTTTAATGCCTGTAGTGCTGAATTATCCATGAGTCACTATTACGCAATGAAATATGCTGAAAAGCATTTTGATGAAATGTCCTCTTGCATCAACACAAGGTCAGCGACCCACATTGTAGCAGGATGTCACTACTTACCTTGTTGAATCATATGATTTTATTTAATCGACTTTTTTATGTACCAATCGAGCCAATAAAAAGATAATATTTTACAAAATTGAAGTAACTGCACCTGATGTGCATAATCAATGTTTTTATCTTTATGAATAACTTACTTGCAGAATATCCTAGATTTATAAATAACTCAAGTATTTGCAACCAAGTCACATCACACCATGGAAGCAAGAAAGCTGGTAAGAGCTGCTCTGAGTATTTCTGAGAAGCCATAATGGAACAGTGAAGCGAATGTGCTTGCAACGGCCGGTTTGTTGTCTGCAACGGTCACGGAACCGTTGTGGTCGCAATGATGTACTGCTCTGATTCCATAACACTTTGCTATCATACATATGCTTGTAACATTTTTATATTATAACGCGGTTTTCACTTCTCTCCCAAAAAAGGTCAACGCATGCAGTTAAAAGTTAGACGATTTAATGTATTTAAAAAATAACTGTTTAGCACACTAAACATATTCTGTATTATTTATGAATATTAAATATAATTAATTCTATTGTAGTAAATAACATATATAAATATTTTGTATACTTCGCTACTTAGTTTTATTTTCAAATAAATGAAAAAATATTTTTGTATTTATCGCCCTAATATTATTATCTTTAATTTGAATTTGAGTAGAAATCTCATATCATATATTTTCCGTACTACTTACTACTAAACGTACGTACCTAAAATTATTTGAATTTCACAAATTTCTCAAAAAATGTCCGCTTGTGATTCATTCGTTTCGTTATAAGATATAAGATGTTTTCTTCACTTGAGCTGCTACGTTAGCTGGTGTTCCATAAGTTGCATCTCTTTTTGAAGTTTTCGTTCATTCTATAAGTTATTGGCTGTCTACCTTTTATCACTTTTATATTGATTGAGGAGGCCTGTGCTCAGTAATGCGACATTTATAGACTGTTACTTTACTTTTTAAAAGCCTAGGTCGAGATTTGGTTCCGGTCTGATATGGTCTCCGCATATCAGATCTGTCAATACGAAAGTATTCTTAACTCTATGCTCTATAGGGAAACTATGTAATTAGCTTCCTACTGCTTCTTTTTTAATTCTTCATATCCTTGACTACACTAATACTATGCACATTTGATGTGCTAAGTCCATTATATGGAACTCTTAAAGCGTGCATCGTCTCATACTTCTCCATTTCATCCTTTGCATTTAACTTGTTGCTTTTATTTTCGACTGCCATTATGTTTTGATTTTATTTAGTTATGTTATGTGTAGTTTCATGTTACTTAACGTATACCTCCGTCCGTTATCTTCGTGCTTTTTTACATTAGTTCTCTACGCAAAGCTTGTCTGGAAGGAAACCGCGAATGTTGTACCATGACTTTAATGCTGCATTTTTCTAATTTTTGTCTTTGCCTTAAATAAAGAATATATGGATGCATTAATTGACTTTCATTAGGCTGACTAAAAGTCGTAATACGCGCATGGGTTCACTTTCGGGTCATTAAAAATATTGTTAAGTGCAATGTGTGTACCTTTGAATCTCAACTATTTTCTGTTTTTTTCTTTTTGTGTAATTAATATAGTCGCTAAATTCTGTAATGACACTTTATTGATCAATATTTTTCTCAAAACGGGTAGAAGCCTCGTTAACATGATACGGAACTTCAAAAATTGCTCCCTGGAGAACGATTTTTACAACTTTGAAATCAACATCGTTTATAAGGTTCATATATGTATCTCACTTAAACGGCTGAAATAAAAAAAACATAATGCATGACCTTTAGGTATAATAATCGAGTTTTTATAGAAACGCACGATTTAGTGATGACCTTGTAATAAGTTTTGGGAACAAGTTATGTAATTTAATATTTGTCTGATAGACTATTTACGCGTACAGCCGACGTCACCTCAAGCTCCTAGCCTTGGGGCACCTATAACTTTTGGCACATTTCTGCTTTAGAGATAAGTTTTGTGTCAGTGTTGCTTTGTTACATTTGATCAAAGAACGCTTTTTGATTTCTGGTGAATTGAAAACAAAAACTAGTGGTAGGACACTTACGCAGAAATCCGTGTAGCTGCTGTCCTATCTGCTGCCAATCTATCTATTTTTTTTTTTAATTTATGTATTTATTTAAACTTCTACGCACTCAAATTGTATATATGGCGTACTTAATGCAGAGATAAACATATTATATTATTATTGATGAATAACTGTTTTAAATATAATGCTACAGTCAGGAAAATGAATTACCTCATCATTGTTCTTTGACTTTTTGATGAAGGTTTCGTATGCAGTAAACAAGAGAAGAAGAGAATCTACCACCCCATCTCATCCCGTGGGTGTCGTAAAAGTTGACAGAGGGAAAATGTAAACCAGGAGAAATCTAAATAAACAAACTGCGGTTGAGTGTGCTCTTTAAGGGACATAGAATACGCCGTTTGAATTTTGTAGTTATTTTATCGTTCATTGTTCGATAGACAAAACATTTCCTTTAATTCTTTAGTTTTCACAAACATAGAGTTACGGCTCCTTCCCGTTGAGGTAGGAAGAGACCAATTCTTTCCACTTGCTACGATCCTGACACACATCTTACGCTTCTTCTACTTTCATTAGTGTTTTCATACAAGCTCATTGGTTGCGGGTACTTTTGACGTGGCCTTTCATGAAATTGACTTCTTAGTTTTTAAACTGTTATAAGTTCATATGAATTATATGATAAATAAAAATATTATTTTTTACTTAAAATTTCAACCAATTTTCAGTGAATAAAAAATGTGTTACTAAACAATAATATTTTTGATTACAAACACTAAAGTTATTGTCACATTTATGTATATCAGAAATATTACTACCGATACATTTCACTGGGAATCAAAAATAATGCCGTAAACTACCTGTATTCACAAATATCTAATAATGATCTATTTAGAAAATAAACATAATAATATGAAGTCACTAGCTCTGTTACCTACAAGTAGCTGACCTCTGTTTACTCGCCATGAACTGGACGAAGGTTGAATTATTAATAAACCTGACAACACTACAATTACATTTCAGCGAAAGTGAAGGAGTGACTTGTATAGTCAGCATAAAAAATATAACTAAAGTGAGGGAAGTATATATCGAATTTATGTAGTGTTAATGTAATCAAAAATATTTATATAAAACTTTTAAGACATTGCTATGAAGTTTTTTTTTCGTTTTATGGAGCATTACTTCAATCTTGTCAATGTAAATTTAAATTAGTTCCCGTAAAACTGCAGTCATAAATTATAAAAAATATGAACCTTGGTTATAAGCTCGTGAACAAGCACGAGAATTTGAGAACAAGTTCACAAGCAATGTAAGCTCATGAAATAGACGTATTTTCTACAGCCTACAAAAAAAAGTACATTATTAATATTATTTTTTATAATATCACTGTAAATTTAAAATTAAATATAGCATAAGCCGATTCCAAATAATTAAAAAAGTTATTAAATAGAATTGTATAGTACTAAATAAATAAATAAATAATTCTACTACAAAAAAAGCGTGAATATGTAAATTCCCAAAAATTTAAGTAATTCAAAGGGCCTGTGAGTTAGGGTAATAGTTCAGCAGAGTTGGTCTCCCTGCGGTGAAACTCGTAAAGTCTGATGTAAGAATTAATTTTGTATTTTGAATGTATAGTAGGTAAATGATTTTAATTAAATAATAAATATATAAAAATATTGTATATTCGCCACGTGCTCCGCTAAGAAATAAATAATATAAATGTCTGCAAATTCAAGGGTTGTGAAGTCCGCCAAACCATTATAAAACAACGCGAACAATTTGAAAATGAAGCTAAAATTATTCCTATAAATTAAATTGAACAAGTTTTATAGCCACCGTGCCAGAATACAAGATGAAATAGCCTTACAGTCCTCAAATAAAATGGGTAAAGGTGAATTCGTACCATAAATAGAATTTACGATGGCAGCTCAAGAATTTATACGCAACGTTTACCATTTCCCACTGCACCACTCTTCCTATCAGAGCAAAGGACGATGAACTGGAAATAACAACCTTTACAGTAATTTTGTCATCAATAGTCTAGTCGGTGAAATATCCAAATGCTATACTACGATATCGTTTTAGTTCCAAGTAACGGTCATCTTACTATATTTACAATATTTTTATGATTTTGAATTTTAAACTAATCTGATTGAATGTACCTACCTTCTACGTTTTTACAGTAGTTGATTGAAATAAATCCATAATAATATTATATTCATCACAATGATAACTGATGAATAGAAACATTTTCGCGTAGACGAATAATTCAAACGCGTACACCGTTGGTTGACAGTGTTTCGTGTGTTTACCGCCACGAGTCTAGTGCGGCTCAATTAAACGACCGCCGGCGGACTCGGACTGACAGCGATTCGTTGAGGCGACATTGCGGTCCTCATTACACGCTCGGATCTACCGCCCGAATGAATGCTGAATTTTGAATGCTATTCGAATTTTTTATTCTTTTGGTTATATAGCTGTTTCTGTTATCCCTATTATTTGAATTTGAATAGACTCTTAAATTAAATAAGGCTAAGTCGTTGTTTTGTCAACTGTAAATTGAGTGTTAACTGAAAGTAATGATACTTGTCTAATTGCGTAAAATGGATTAAGTGTATAAATAAAAGGACCCTTGTGTACGTAATGTACG
Source organism: Luehdorfia chinensis (assembly GCA_019845155.1). Lineage (NCBI taxonomy): Eukaryota > Metazoa > Arthropoda > Insecta > Lepidoptera > Papilionidae > Luehdorfia > Luehdorfia chinensis. The sequence goes on along the minus strand of JAHVAK010000234.1, from coordinate 263,987 downwards.
TGAAGGCAGTAGAACCTTGAACCTACCTAGTGGCTGCGGCATATAAATGGACCGCTTCTGTCATGGTAAGACCACGCTCTTACAGTATTAGGTCGGGGAAAAAGCAATAAAATCTCTGGCTGTTGAGAGTTTGGCTGGGAGTTATAATGAATCCGCCATATAGCCCTGTCCTTGCACCTTCATATTTCCACCTGTTTCGGTCTCTTTAGAATTCTTTAGGTAGTGTCAGGTTAACATCAAGCGAGGACTGCCAAAACTACTTGTCGCGTTTTTTTGCTCAGAAGTCCCAAAATTTCATCGGACAAAATGGCAAATATATACTGTAAATCAATATAAATAAACTTTGAAAAAAAAATGTCTTGAGTTTTCATATAAAATGCGAAGAAACTTTTCCCCCAACCTATCATAACACCAGAGTAAACTAGCATTGTAATTCTGCTGCATTTCGTATGGTAAATGACTACCGCGTAGCCTAGTGATCGTGTAAGGACCTAAGCGGGTCTGGGTTCGAATCACAGGCGGAACCAACATCTGTGCAGAAACACAAGTCACAAGTTTTCGGATCTGTTTGTGTTGGGATTTTCCCCATGTCCGCATTCCAGCTTTCCTCCGATCTTACACACGAGCTTTATATTGGGAACGGGTAGATTAGGACGAGTTCTCTTTGTTTTCACGTACACTTATGGCACTATAATATAAAGTATGCGCAGTTGAGCTTATGGTACTTGCAAAAAAAAATACAGCACAACTAGCAACACTTTAAATTGTTGAACAAATAATAAAAATAATGTTAGCAACTTCACATTTCGAACTGAAGCACATGTTCGCGAAAATAAATTATTCAAGTGTAATTTTTTTTGTCACTGGAGATGTTATTTTAGTAATAATCCTTGCTTCCGTGGCCAGAGATTAAAAATACAACAAACACTGCAATAACAAAGTAGATAATCCTTAAATCTTCTGTTCGCTGCAACGTAAATTCTTTTAGCGCAACTAACTTCTCGTTTATGTCAAGGCCGATCCTTCGCACCTCGTGCCATCCTGTTGGCTCTTTATTGTTGGCATCATGTAGCACTTATACGGAGGCGCTTTTATTGCATAAAATTTACTTAAAGGGCCTTTATAGTAAGAGTACACTTAAATTAGCGTACGGAGTAACCAGTTGCGTGTCTGGTATTCGTATTTGATCTGAAATTTCACAGTTTTTTTTATTTACCACTCAAGTTTTAAATAATATTAGATATTTTTTTTTAGAATATAATGAAATATATGCTATGAAAAATAATACACAAGTTTGCTTTCGTCGTGTTCGTGAAGACACAAAAACAAGGAATGTTTAAGTGTAAATTTCGTAGGTGGTTTCACTATATATAGGCGGGATGTTTCACTATAATGATCAAATCTTGTTTCGGTGTCTATTATACCTTTTTGGAATGAAAAACGTACGGCGACTAGTCAACTTAGAATATTATAAATCAGAAAATTGCTTTGAATATTCGTTATTTAATTAAACTGTAACGATTAAACATTTATTAGTGTAATTTAATACATGGTTAAATTATCATTCAGAATTAGATATCAAAGAGTTTTTTATTATTTCTAAAAGCCAGTTTTTATTTTTATTTTTGACTACTCGACCTAATGTCAAAAACATTTCAATCAAACTAACATCAACAAATGGGCACGTACAAAACTCATTTGCGAAACAAAACATCACGGTCGTAAAAAACAAATTAAGCAATCCACTCTTCGGCAACGAAGCTCACTTTTTGTTGTTTCATGCATTTCCTTGCAGTATGACGTAGCACAAATGAAAAGAGCTGGAAAGAAAGCAATTTAAGTCGTGTCACTAACAGCCGCCGGTTGGCGGGCTGCACCTTAATTGCGAATACATTAGCTACGTTGGGGCCAAGGGAATCGTGCATTCACATATGGATTCCTATTTTCTAATAAGTCGCTGTTTTAAATAAATAAAATAGCAGTAGCGATTGGTATCAATAAGCATGAGTGCAGTTAGGCAGACTCCGCATTGTCCGCGAAATACTTATTTCTCGGCTTCACAAGTGCAGTGCAAATGGTTTGCCGTTAGGTGGTACTATAAGAAAATCTGTCTTCTCATTCCGTCTTGTGAGTTCCAAAGAGATGAGGACTCGGGTTTTTCTTAATTTTGATTGGGTAGCAAAACAGTCGATTAAAGGACATGCCGATATAGTCTCGTTTCAACCGACAGATGTCAGAATAATCCATAAAAAGCCTGACCGAAGACACGCTGAGGTACGAGGTGTTTGGTAGTGTGATCGCAAATCCGCATACTAAGCCAAATAGCCTTATTGATTACGGACTGCGGAAATACGAATTTAAAAAACGAACGTATTCGAATGCAAGGTTGTTTGAAAATTTCAAAGCAATTGTTGAAGAACATTTTGTGAGATTTAAGATTTTGAACAAACGTTAACATTTTTATTTATATAGAGAAATATGTTGAGTATATTGTGGGCCATTTTTATGAAATCAACAATGTTTGATTCAGGTGTATTTACCAGACACTAAAACTAAACGAATAAAATGGCTTCCGTTTTAATCTCTATTTAGATGTAATTCTGAATCTGCACAAGGATCCTAGGCCTTTCGGGGTAATCTCATGAATTAAGCTTTATTCCTAGTTGTGTTCTACCACAACAACGATTTGTTTTACTATTTACGTAAATTGATGTCTTCGTTCAGCCTACGAAAACAGCAACTAAACATATTTTGCAACTCAAACTCCAGGACCAGTTATTCTGCTGTGACGCATATTTTGCAAAAATTATAGGGTTTTGGTTTGAAGGGCACTGAGAGTTAGTTATTACTGGGCTTATGATACTTAAGAATATGATGATATCTCAGGGTGACGGGTGCATCGTGGTGACACACCATTTGTTATGGGAAGACGAACTTGCCGTTTTGAACATCGCGTCACTTTCTTCTATAAAAAAACAAATATTGTTTCGATTTATATATCATTATACATATATATAAACCAGTAGAACTATGCAAGATTTATTATAACGTAAAAGTTCCACGTACAAGCATTCACTCGACCTCACTTTCGCGTATGCGATGGAAAATCTAAGCCATGATGCTATTTTGTAGGAACGTGGACATACATAATACAATTTAAATCAAAAACAATCATCACATTTTAAATTAAATTAAAAATTTTGTACAGATAAAAAAATTAAATACATAAAAAATTATGTAAATATCTAATGTGTCGGAGCCATTAACATTTCACTACTTTAACATTCACACATAACACTGGGAAGACGGATTGAATTTACTGTTACAGATACCCGTTCCTTTACCATAAAAGCATGCCCTACTGTGACCACGGCTGCTGCAAAGCGCTCGAAAGGTCTGGTTAGAAACTTTAGTTTTATTAAATGTATGATACTTATTTGCGCAAATATATCATGACTTTCATCAAATAAAATTGTTGCACATAAATTATTATCTCAAACGTGCTGGTTTCGTTATGTCTTCCCGTACCGCTTAACACGTGGTAAATAATTTCATTTAATTCATACATTTTATTTAATAAGTAAGTAACCTTCGAATGCAATATTTTTGCAAGTGTGTGTAAATGTCAATAAAACGGGAGTCCAATTTACCGGCGAAGTATTCCATTGTAGTCGTCAGCAGTGACAACGCAATTGCATCTTGGATGGCTATGGGCTCAATGACAACTTTTTATCAAGCATACATTGTTCGAGTTTATCAATCACACTAAAATAAAATGAAGGTTGCAGAGAACAAATAGAAAAAAAATGAAAATACAAAATTTAATACGGAATTTAATAAACAGTATACATCTAAGCTACAAACTTTTGTGGCAATCTATGAGGGAGGCCTATGTTCAGCAGTGGACTATTACTATGACTAGACAGATAGGCTGAAACGACGATACATCTAAGACACTGTAATTTGTGTAAGAAATGCAGTCAAGAATATATAACTCTGGATAATAACTGACGCTTCTAGGAATACGCTTTATTATTTTAATTAGCAGACAACATCTTTTGAATAAAATACTTGTACAAGACTTAATTACTATTTTGCTATCGTTAGTGTCGCACGTTAACGCGGCATTGTTTGGCACACAATACGTTTTTTGTACTTTTGGCAACATATTGTGGAACAATTATTTCCCGCTTCGGAGAGCTTATGAAACCAATACTCCCATGCAATGTATCTTATTGAGTTGTTATAATTCTCGCAGTTTATTGAATTATAATTTTATACATTCAATTTTTAAACTTCTCAATCAATCAACGCGAGAATACAAAAAATATGTGTCATTCTATTAAAAATGTTTAATTATTTTCTGTAAGCATAAAATATTTATATGTATATCTTTTCTTAACTATATAATTGAGAAACTACTGATGAAAAGTATTTGTAAGATAACTGTATAACTAATTTAATTTACGGTTTATCGTTATCGGTAATTCGTAAAAATGTATGATTAAAAATAAAAATATAAATCATTTTTGATAGTTCGAATCCACGATTGTATCTTCTTTTTATTGGACATTAATATTTTCTTTATAACAACGAAAACAACATTATTGTTAGTGGCTTGCGTGTCGTGTTTTGTAATTTTCTGTCTCATCCATTCACAACTGTCATAATATAGCATTATTTTTTAATTGCGAGTTAATTACAATAAAATATTAAACTTTTTTATTTTTAATATAATCTAACTTTTCTTTTCTTTGTATATCAAATACAGTACAATAGTTCTCCCATAATGGACCGTCTTCTCTATGACACTAATAGTCCAGAGGCTGGGCGTTCGTCGTAAATTACATTGAAGGTGTGGAATCAGAATTCGATTCAATATAATAGCACACGTTTAAACATCGTAAGAGGTAACCTGCTAATCTAAAAAGAAGGTCATGGGAATTACACCAACCCACACTTAAGCAACTGAACTTCAAACCAAGCTCCGAAATACCAACAAAATGACAACCTGCGACGACCTGTACTCAGGCATGTAATAAGGTTTTAGGAATAATATTATTATTAGTTTACATGTTTACGTAGCAATAATAACGTTGAAAATCACATAATACTGACTTACGAGGGGTGATCCAAAAGTAATGATAATCAATAATAAACACAATGAATAAAATAAATAAATAAATTTATTTCTCAACATAGTCTCCTAGCAAGTCTATACATTTAGTCCATCTCTTTTCTAATCCTAAAATTCCCTTAGAAAAAAAATCTTTATCTTGACTCTCAAAAAAGTCCTCAACCGCGGCCATCACGTCGCTATCATCGTCAAATTTCTTGCCTCGGAGGTGTTCCTTTGAGTCGTGGAAAGAGATAGAAGTCGCTGGGGGCTAGATCTGGTGAATAGGGGGGTGTTCCACCAGCTCAAAGCCCGGCTTCCTGAATGGCAGCCATGGCAATTGCAGCTTTGTGAACCGGTGCGTTGTCTTGATGGAACAGCACTCCAGCCCGCAGTTTGCCTCGCCTTTTCTCCTTAATAGCCTCCCGCAATCTTCTTATTTGTTCTGCATAGTAGGAGCCTGTAATAGTGGCCCCCTTTTCCAAGTAGTCCACCATGATTATTCCTTCAGCGTCCCAAAAAACAGACGCCATAACCTTCCCTGCTGAGCTTGACACTTTGAATTTCTTCGGCGTCGGTTCATCGGATCGTTTCCATGTCATCGATTGTTGTTTTGTTTCAGGATCAAAATGGTGGATCCAGGTCTCGTCCATGGTCACAAAAACGTGACAAAAAATTATCCTTGTCTGCCTGGAACTTTTCGAGATTTGCTCTTGACATGTCGACTCGTTTCTTCTTTTGCTCGTCGTTTAACATTTTCGGTACCCAACGCGCGGAGACCTTTCTCATATGCAATTCGTTCGCAAGGATTCTTTGAATGCTGCATCACGTTAGTTACTAGAAGACGTTAGCACGAAGTTGATATTGAAGAAATTCGAATATTTCGTTACTGGATGGAGGCAGTTGCACATTACCTAAACATTTTACAAATAACGATTAATAAAATGTAATGATTAACTGTTATATAACAGGTTTCAAAAACGAAAAATATAGTTTCTTTTATTATAAATTATTGCCGAATACAAACTAAAGCTCTCTAATATGTTGAGTCTGGCCTTAGTCTAGGACAGATAGGTCATACGTTTGACTTCTCCATGAGCCGTTACTGAGGCTTTTGAACCCGAATAGTACGAATGGTTAAAATTCATTCAATGATATGCAAAATAGTTACAATTTAAATTAATTAATTATATAAAGTGAAAAATATTAGTCGTTGTCGCCTGTCGTTTTGTAAAATATTAAAAGATTCTTAATATGCTTTTCTGTTCGATTGTTTCATGTTAAAAATGCGGACTTGAAGATTGAACTCTATTGTATTCAAATATAAGTACTAGATAAAGTCTCTTTGATCATCATCATCATTATCATCATTTCAGCCTAGCACTAGTTCACTGCTGAACATAGGCCTTCCCACATAGATTGCCACAAAAGTCTGTAACTCTCTCTAACAGCTATTTGTTTTGGCCCGATCTAAGCAAAACGACGCTTCAGTGTCTTGAAGTCTTGTAGTGGTAATCTTGGCTTCGAATTTGATTATATTATTTATAGGATCTAACAGATAATTTAACGGTGAATCTCCATCCATCACGGTAACCGTGGGTAAAACATTTCACCGGATCAGAGTCCGAGATCAGGCAGCGTAATTTTTCTAATTCATGCAAGCGGCATTTAATAATCATCTTCATCGTTTCAGCACATCATATGTCCACTGCGGAATATTGGGCTCCTCCCAATAGAAAGCAACGTAACACCGGCATCCACCAACCTTCTGTAACCGCGCAGATAGTTGTTCCATCTAGAGGGGGGGAGGATTTATGTTGACTTTGATTCTAAGGGTTATGTTGGTTACTCTACTTCTGCTGCGAACATCATCGTCACGGATTCTACCTCGCATAAAAACCGAGCCTAGCGTTTATAGCTCGCTAGTTATTTCATCATCATCATCATCATTTCAGCCTACCATAGTCCACTGTTGAACATAGGCCTCCCCCATAGATTGCCACAAAACACGGTCCTGAGCCACCTGCATCCATCGACTTCCTGCAAAACCGTGTAGGTCGTCGCTCCATCTAGTGGGGGGTAGTTAGGTAGCTAGTTATTTATGGCAGCGTAATTATCAACCATTCTTAATATTTGGTCGAAACGTGGCAAGAAATTCATGTCTTTGTTATTAAAAGTTTTGCGGGATTTTTTATAGTCAGAATAACGTAGGAGTATTAAATAAATGAAAACAGGCATTTTCTGGAAAGTAATTAGTTTAAATTATATCATTAGATCTGCTTGTCGATTTATATGGTCATTTTGTAACGGTATCCGAAATACATTTTATATAATCCATGTTACATTGTATATAGTAGCTTCTAGCCGGGCTTGGAAACCTGCTTATTTCCAAACCGGTTTCGGTCATTGACCCCGAACCGAAATGATTATTGGTTAAGGTTTAGGTTTCGTTTCTGTTTATCGGTTAATAAGAAAACCGGTTTCGCTCCGTTAAATTAACTGGTTAAAGCGAATTTAAATGGATAGCATAGTCGAGCGACTTCTGTTATTGGTCTGTAAATGACACTTAAATAATCGATACGGCTGGCGTGAGACGACAAGAAATGCAATTTTTGGGCGACAAGAAAAGAAATGCAATTTATGGGTGACAAGAAATACAAATTAGCTGTCGAAAAATTCAAATACCTATGTATATTCCGCAATGCACACAATGTTACTAGTTAATGAAAGTAGCAACACATTTCTATCTATCTATCTACTCGCATCTATCTTAGATTTTATGTATATCAATAGTACGGACACACTAAAAAGTCAGCTGCAGAAAAAATATCTGGAATTAACCGGTTGTGTAACAACCGTCTAAAAATGCGTAACCAGTAATCTAAATCGTTTCGGGAAATGATTAACCGATTAATTCTTTTAACCGGTAAATGCATGAAAACCGTTCATGCATTTACCGAAATTTAACCAAAACCGATTATAAGCCTAGAACCGATTAAGGCTTCTAGAACACTTAAATACTCCAAGATTATTAAAGTGATAAAATATTTTTAAATTGTTTTATGTATTCGTTTATATTATTAAGCATCTCAGAGTATTTTAGTTGCTCATATAATGCCTTGTTTTCTTAAAAGTATAAAAAAGTTTATAATACTCGATTATCAAGTCTAGAGAGCCTGTATTTCCACATATGATCTCTAGGACATGTTCACGTACTAAGCAGCAACGGCTAGGGGTCAGCGACCCCGACCTCCCGCCACCCCTCCCTCTTGAGAGTTCTGCTAATGACATTTGCGAGGTATTAATGCTATACGTTGCACCGTGGCCGCCTCCGCAATTACGTGTTTTTATTTTCTATTTTCTATTATCGCCTGCTTCCATTTTATGGTGCTAAGAATTTTAATATTTCCTTAATTATTTTTATACCAGTTATTGTGCGCTCCCTTTTTCAGTAAACGTTCTATTTAGTCGTTGCTAAGCAAACTAATTTTGCAATAGTAGCCTTAATAGTAACCTTATATATTAAGGTCTATAATTATGTTTCTCGGAGTCCTTTCAATAAAGAAAAAAATTCTGAAGTTAGACCTGTAACTGATATTATATTTGACGAAACAGTCCATATTATCTTCCAACGTTAAGCCACTTAGACGACCACACGGCCTCTCCGTGTACAGCGTATCAGTCTCCTAAGTCGTCAATCTTGGTTATGAGCAACGTACAAATTATAGGTTTTTAGGTTTAGTTGTATTGTGGTGTGTTCTTTGTCTGTGCCACTTCATTCTTTTCTCAGATTTTATCGTCCAAACGGCTACGGCAAGATATAGATGGGTGGTGTGTGTTTGCGCTAAGAATTACACACTAGTATAACTTCAGCAGCGCCGATTATATAAAAATTAACTGGAAGGTCTGCTCCGATTCCTTGAGGAGCTTGGTTGGCTCGAGTAGTATAATATTCCTGCTTACACGCAAAATACGCGCTAGACGTGGAGTTGCGGAAACAGGCCTATTGCAATCTACAATCTACAACTGGAAGTTCTCGCCATGGCCGGAATCATCCGAAAGATATCGTAGATATATTAATCTATTATTTAAAATTCTGCTACTACTGAAATACTCATCATCATCGTCATGATCATCATCATCCTTTATCCTGCTGCAATAGTGTAGATAAAAAAGTAGAAAATTAATACGCCTGAGCCATCTGGGTCTGGCATGAAGCGCTCCTATCGAAGCTGCCTTTCTACGGGCTTCCCGAGAAATTATGCAATTGGGTCACCAGTTTTCTCACAGGCCGAAGCATCAAGGTTGTAGTCGACGGTGCATGCTCGGACTCCAAGCCTGTGAATGCTGGTGTTCCACAAGGCTGCTTGCTATTACCAACTCTGTTTCTTCTGCATATCAATGACATGTTACAAATTCGTAATATTCATTGCTATGCAGATGACAGTACTGGTGATGCTTTATACACCGGCCGTGCCAATATTTCTCGGGAACACGTCGACGAGTGCCGGAACTAACTTGTGTCTGAAATCGAAATCTTATTAGATAAAAATTCGATATGGGGCCGACAAAATTTAGTCCAATTCAACCCTAAGAAGATACAGGTTTGCGCGTTTACCGCTAAAAAGAAACCCTTTGTCGCATACCCTCGTTTTGATAATACTCCCCTCACTGCCTCAGCTAGTACCGAAATCCTTGGCGTTGACATATCGGGTGACGTTCAGTTCGGCGGTCACCTGGAAGGGAAGGCCAAATTGGCCTCCAAAAAGCTTGGCGTGCTCAGTAGAGCGGGACAGTATTTCACGTCGGCCATCGTCTGCAACTTTACAAGGCGCAAGTTCGGCCTCACGTGGAATACTGTTCCCACCTCTGGGTGGGGGCACCCCAGTGCCAGCTCCTTCCATTTGACCGAATCCAACGAAGAGCGGCTGGAATCGTCAACGATCGAGTTTTCTCCGATCAGCTCGATCCACTGGCTTTGCGAAGAGACGTAGCATCTCTTTGCATTTTCTACCATATTTATCATAGGAGTTTTTCGGATTAATTCCTGCTGCTAAATTCTACCATTGTACATTGCGGCACACAACAAAATTTCATCGACACCACCTGGATGACTGGCATTCCACCACCGTGCGCTTTGCCAGAAATTTTCTGCCACGCACAACCACTCTGTGGAATAGGCTGCCGCCAGCAGTTTTTCCGGACCGATACGACTTAGGAACCTTCAAGAAAAGAGCCTACTCCTTACTCAAAGGCCGGGAACGCATTCGGAGTTACCCTGGTATTGCGGATGTTCATGGGCGGCGGTGATCACTTACCATCAGGTGAGCCGCTTGCTCGTTGGGCCTCTCTCCTATAAAAAGAATGTGGAATTCCACCTGGTGAGTCGTACAAACCACTTAGTAAGAGTCTTGTCATATTACCTCTACCATCACTGTAAGTTTATGAAGGCTGATATTTTGTGAATAATCATATGAAGCTATTTAAAAAAGCTTGTGGCGTAAATGATAGATTCAAAAGAGATCGAAATCGACTTGTTCGAGATGAAATTCTCAAGTCCGATAAGAAAAGCTGTTGAACTATGTAAATTAAACAGTATAAATAGATTAACACTCTAAACATCAACAGTTCTAAAATAAGATGTGTAAATAGCTAAATGAGAAAACTCATTATAATATGCATGATTTTTTTTGACAATTTATTGTATAACTTGCATTTTAACAATTATTGTCAATTTTAAGTATAACTTACTGAAAATTTTAAAATTTTTAGTACTCGTAACTGATAAGTCGTAATATATAATATTTAATTTTAAGACCACTTTGTATACACATAGACCGCAAATAAACATTTGAATTTGGACGTAGGCTTTTCCCAAGTAGAAGAAGATTTGCCATATTCATCACGCTTGGGACTGGCAATCGTACTAATTGTCTCCTTGGCACCTCATAATTTTTGTTTTTTTGTTTTTATTTAAAAAACGAAGCCCCACAGTAGGATTTTCTCCTGTATCGTGGGTGCGTTTTACAAACATACATTTCACATGCACAACACAACCAGGCCCGAAAAGCAACAATTTGTGTTTTTGCACAAACGTTGCCTCCGGCTGGGAATCGAACCCAGGACCGGTGGCGCAGAAGTCAGGTACGATAACAACTACACCACGCGGTCGACAATGAAAGAAAGAAATTATAATGAAAGAAAGAAAACATTGTATTGGCACACCACAAAGTGACGACACACTCACACACAAAACAAATACATACAAATAATGATTTCTTATATTTACTGATTTTATCGAGCGCTTTAAAGCACACATAGTCACGAGCACAAACGCTCGTAACGTCGGGAAATTAAACGCGATAAAATCGGTCAATATAATTTTATTCAACATACTAATAAGAGAATAAGAGCATTAAATAATATGTGCGTGTCTCATAGCTGTATTAAATAGGTCTCCAGATCAGCTTAATATCAGTCCGTAGAGCCTGTCGCTTATTTTTATCTGGAACCTTATTGCACTACGGATGTCAAGTTATACGCTATAGCAATGTGTAGACTATTATTAAATAGTGTAAAAAAATAATAAGCTCACAGCGCTTTAGTCGTTGCTTAACATAGCATACATTTATTTAATTAAATAAAAACCGACCAATTGCGTGTCGCACCGCACACCAGTGAAGGGTTCCGTATACGGAACCCTTTACTGGTGGGGAATAGGGTGTTATCGAAAATATCCCATATCTCAATAACTACACATTGTATCTTATTTAAACTAATTTTCGTTAAGTTTTCTAGATCTTATCATCTTATTTTTTCAGAATTTTCCACCGCATAGCAGAAAAGTTATGGAGGGGGAGGAAACACTCATCTCGGCAAATTTTGTATTAAATAAAATAGTTTATAATTTTTCAAGACGTCTCTAAAGACTCCTCGCAAGCTTATGTGCACTGAATTTTTTTTCAGCGCTCGCTTTAAAATTTATAGTAAGCGACCTGGGTTCGATTCGCGGTGCCGCCTCGAATAAAATTGTTAATTGCAATTTTAAGTGCTGATTTACCACGTTCTTAGCTCCAAAACCCTCTCGGAAATGAGAGGAGGCCAGGGCTCAGCAGTGGGACATTTAAATGCTGTTACTTTACTTTTATGGATTGTGTGCCATTACTATTTGTTTTTGGAACATCACTACACGATTGTATAACGATTCATAAAAACACTTTAAAATTGAATCTATATAGTGCCAATAGTCTCCAAGTAAAATGGCTGTGACATACAGACAGACGGAAATGACGAAATTATAAGGGTTCCGTTTTTACTACGAAACCTTAAAAAAAGCAATGAAGCTAAATTCATTGTTTGTAATGAACCTTGCAACCATCCGCATTTTTCAGATACGGAAGCAATCATGTTTTAAAGTGGATATAGTCATTTAGTTACATTTTCTTAAATACTAAAGCTTTTGTCCTTAAAAAAACAAATTACATGTGTCATCGATGGTAGCGCAATGTGAAATCACATTTGCCTTCTCATTAAAATGTATGCACATTAAATAAAGCCGCCTCCCCGGGCACTCTCCTCAAATTTTGTATTAGGCGAGTGACCTGAGTTCAATCGCAAGTGCCGACACTTCTAAAATTGCTCTTCAAGATTAAGTGCTGAATTACCACGTGCTCAGCGGAGAAGGAAAACATCGTAAGGAAATCTGCATGTTTGAATAATAAAACCATTTCGAGGACCTGCGAAGTCCGTCAACTCGCACTGGAGCAGTGTTGCGGACTCTTCTCGGCTCCAAAACCCTCTCAGAAATGAGAGGAGGCCTGAGCCTATGCTTGGGGCTGTAATAGGCATTGCTATGGCATTAATTACATTGTTTCAACTAATTTTTTTACTACAACATCGATCATGCATTAAAGTTGCAACCCTAATGACGCTAAGTTGAAGGAAAAAGTTGCTGGTTTCAGACCGGCACGCTAATTTAATTTTTCTTCCGGAAAGTAGGTTACGTAACCTTATATAGGATTAAAAAGGTCGCCGTATTAATCCCGTCGCAATCATAAAGCTTTCACAGCAGCTTTAGGATACCCATCTAGTGTAAGGATTTTAATAATATGGAACAGTGACTTTGCCGGTCCGATTGCCGTAGCGACTGAACGACTGACTTGTACGCCTACGGGCCACGGGTTCGATTATTAACAATAACAACTAAAAAACCATCTATCAGGTATCTGCAGATGGTTTTTTAGTTGTTATTGATTAATGCATGTAACACTTATGCCTGCAAAACGTATTAACTATTAAAAAGAAATGTTATCGTAGGCCAACGGTTTTTTTAAAGAATGAAGCGGTAATGATGGTATCCTACGTTTCGTCTTTCCCTTACTGTAACCGACGTAACGTTCAATAGATGCCTAAAATCGGAGAAAGGGCCAGACATTGACATTTATGAGACAGCCGTAACGACATCAACCACCCGAACGACGACACCCGAAAATCAATATTTTCTGCGTGGCCCAAACAAAGGCAAGTAGCTTTGAAAAAATTAAAATTTGTCGGCTCGGTTGGCGCAGTGGTTAAGCCCTTGACTACTGCGCCGCGAGTCGCGGGTTCGATTCCCGCACGGGGCAAATATTTGTTGGCCTACAGATAGTTTCTCCGGGTCTCGGGATTGTGCATGTGATATATATGTATGAAAAACCCACCCACGACACAGGAGAAATCCAACTGTGTTTAAAAAAAATAACAAAACTAGAAATTATTAAGCATTACATCATGCGGCAAATGTATATGCAATTTTGTAAATTCAAACGAAGTCTTAATTACATAATACTTGTTCTTAAATAAAATATCTATAAAAAAATGTTAGATTATACTTCTTTGCGTATCGTCAAATATAAACTTCACAAGGATTTAAAAAATTTCGTAACTATATTTGTACATATTTTTTTAAAAATTATTTTAACTACAATTATGCGCCATTTAAGATTTTATATTAGAGAGACACGGGGTCAAGCATAATAAGTCTAGACAATAACAATTAAAATAGGTAAGAAAATTATAGATTTCGGCTGAAGTTTGTACCCAGGACCATGAAACCCCTTGTGCCAATTGTCGTAGGTAAAACTCCATAAATATCAAATTATATTTTTGTATATCGTTTTGTTACCTAACTTCATCGCCACTTACCATCAGGTAGGATATTATAATTTGAGCAATACCTTATTAATGAAAAAACACACACTGGTGAGGAATAAGTAAAGAAAAGATAAAACAGAATAATAATAAATGCTGTTTTATCATCATATCAAAAAGTTATTTATGAATATCGGCAGCTGTTGGGAAGTAGCTCATTTTTATGTTATTTTGTTGTATTTTAGTACATTTTAGTACATTATGCCATAACGTATAATATTTACGAATGACATTAATATTATAACTGGAAAAGTGACGAAACGAGCAAAACGTTCACATGATGGTAAGTGCAACGTCTACCCAAATCTGTAAAAAACAAACGCTGTGTTACCAAGAATATTTCTGTGTGACGCCACACTGCGATCGTCACCCTGAGACATCTCTGAGTCTCATATGTCCAGTAATTACTTTAGCAGTTCTTAAGTCTCACATGACCAGTAATTACGCTACCTCTCAGTGCCGGTCAGAAGGTTTATTATATCATAGTGTATAAGTTCAAAACTAGGTAAATTAATCATTGATATACAAAAACCAATGACTATCAAAAAAAGAGCGCACAGTGCGCTCATTATTTCATTAAAAATTGATTGCGTCAAATTAGCAACTAATTCAATAGAGGGAATGAGATTAAATTTGTGTATATTTAATCGGAATTTGTGATATTTATCTTTATTTTTATGCTTTGATCGGTCGAGGACGCTTTTTTAAGTGATTTTTGCCTTTAACGATAATATGTGAATTATTTGTAAACAATAAATGTAAGAAGAAAATAAGAAATCTTAAACAGACTTGTGACATTGCCGGGAATTTAGTGCCTCTCACACTGGCACCCTGCGTCAATAATATTAATAATTATCCAGATGTCCGTCCATGAGACTGGACTTGATTACTCGGTATTGCGAAGGGACCTCATTTACTACGTTAAAGTTACCATTTTCCATTGAACAATCCACTTGCACATTTGCACCCTGCACTATAAAAAATTGATAATTGTTACAGAATTATCTTGATTTTATGACAACAAACAAAAAAATAATGAACACGAAATAAATCAAAAACATGAATTTTGTTAAAAATATGACTAAAGCATACTTTTTAGCAATTTTGAAAAAAAAGAAAAGTGCTAAAAATTTAAGTAAAAATTATTTAATTCTATTGACGCTTATACATGCAAAGAAGGAGTTAGTACACGGAAGTATTTTAATTGAGGAATTAATTTAGCGCAACCGCTCTCGATTCCATAGACTTCCAAGAATTCTTTAGTGCCATTGTTCTAAGTCATAATGCTTTTTTTAGCTTTCTGTTAAGCTTTTATATAAAATTGTGTTATTGTTATTGCATTGAATGATATGAATCGTTTAATGAACATTTTCGCTATATGTCTTAAAAATGTGATTTTGCTATTAAAAACCAGAAGGCGTTAGTCAAATTTGAAAGGACAGTAATTTCTCTCGCTATATATATAGAAAAATTGTTAGCGATAATAAATATAAACACCCAATTTGACAGTAACCGACTTCAACGCAGTAGCTCCAGTTTTATGATTTACTCGTTGATACTATCAACAGAACTTGACCATAATTATATAGGACCACACTTCTAATATCCCCTTTCTAAATGAAATAATTTAAACAAATCATAGCAGTTGTGCTCGAACGATTAAAAATAATCGCTCGATTAAAAATATATATAGATGAATCCAAAACCTTCTCCTTTTTGATTTCGTTTAAAAATGCTACCAGCATGGCAGAAGCCTATGTCCCGCAGTAGTGTTCAAAGGCTGCTCAGAGCTCAGAGTTACCGACACACAAGTCGACAGGAAGCCCGCAGCCTCATTCGGACAGTCATTAAATGACCTTATTTTTTTAAAGATATTCGACACAGCGAACGCGACAGTGACCGAATTTGGAAGTTAGTTAGGAGTTTATATATTATTTGTTTGGATCAAACCAAACCTAGCACGCGGGCCACTGGACCGCGAGCAGAGTATCCAATGAAGCTGTAAAAGCCAAAAAGGCTAACAGCAATCACTTCTCCGAAAATACACAAAGGCTATTGTTCGAACAAGATATTCAAATAATAATATTATATACGTCGATTATAAAGAGAACATATAGTTCGTAGATCGGGAAAATTACTATTTTCAGTAAAAGTTAAAATATGTATTTGCTCTATATTTATAGTTTATAGAGCTATTTTTTTCGGTAAAATTTTTACATTCTTTATATTAAAAAAGTTCGGCCATTGTGACATTTGTTGTTAAAATTATAATGATATTATATCTTTACGTATTTATTGATAGTAAATTATTATTTTAATAAAATTTGTTGAATTCATTGTATTTTATATATACCTTTATGTCTAAAACATGCTAACTTTACTGAATGTTAAGTGCCGCTATTTAGTCATCCTTTTTTTAGTTTCGTTTACAAATGCTTTTTGCCTACAAATCGCGAGGTTCTTGGTTGAAAAATGGCAGCGACAGCCAACTCCGATAATGTAGCAAGCGGAGCAATCCATCAGTCGTACAGCGGAAACCCCTCTTACCCCTTACACAAAGGCTCCTTTACGATCAAGTTCTGCCATTAGTACCTGAAAGAGATTTTGCTACTTGCCGTTTTTAGAGCGGTGAGGCGTCAGTGATGTTTTCATTGACTCAAATGTAATTTGGTAATGTTTGTTTTTTTTCATCTATTAAACTACTAAGATTTTTTTTTCTATATGCGTTGTTAGTGTAGGTGTAGGGTTTTTAAACGTATTTTTGGCGTTCAATATTCAAAGATTTAATTATAATGTTACACAAGCAGTTAGTTGTCCTATCTTCTCAACGTTTATATGAATATGTTTTTTTTACAGATTGCAATTCGGAGAAAATGGAAGTGTGCTATACACGTCAGTGGAAATATCAGAGATGAATCAACGAACTAGAAAGAAAACTGCCAACTTTTGGTGCGATCAGGCCATATAAGCCTTCTCGCTTGAACATCAATGTAATGTAAAGAAGAAAGTGGAAGAGACTATATAAAACAGTCATATCGATAAAAGCATATCTCAGCAAAGTTGTGACAAGAATTCGAAAACATATCGCTCTATTAAATGCTAGTCACCGTTTGTGATTGTAGTTATAAACATTATTGCTCAATTCATTTAAAAATTTATTCCTGTAGTAATAGAGAATACAATTCAAAACTTTATATCTAGGTGCGCATCTACTGAAAAAACTTAAATAACCTTCGATTTTTAATTAGAATAGTTTATAACGAAATATAAAAATGAAATACTACACTATGTTCTTCCTGAGAAGGCGAACGTTGATACTGAAAGCTGTGTTAGTACTGACAGCGTTATGGTTTATGGTAGCTTTATTAACAACAAATGGTGGAACTAGGAACTCAATAGTTGCTCCACCTATCGAATACGAAGATGCCGAAGCAAAACCGTTGAAAATGGCTAAACCTACTTCTGGGAAGAAAAAAAGCGAATCATATGGAAATAATTTATCGGATGGTAAGCTTTTAAAAGTGTAAGAAGCATGAGCTTTATGGTGTAGGCTTATTTTTAGCGTTCTATTTAACCTTATTTTTAGATCAAATATGCACATTTTCTTTTACTTTTAACTAAAAGTAGCAACAGCGAAATATTGTTGCAATCTTGAGGCTTCTTAGTAATATTACGTATAATTTTTAATTACGTTTAATTTGATGACTCATGTTTTTAACCATTTCAAAATAAGATGAAATTACTTGATGCATATATTTAAAATTAACATTGCATTTTGTATTACGGATATGTGTTCATTTTATGACACGATGAATCAAAATTTCTTTTCATTGTATTATAAATTTTCACAGCACATCCATCATTTGCTAAGAGAAATATATTTATCTTTTGTTATTTTCCTCGTCACGCGATTTTTATATCCTTCATAAATCAGAAGTTCCCTTTATCTAGAATTATCTACATTCCTTTAGAAAATTCAATGGCGACGATTGTCTTTCAAATAGCAGTGCAATAGAAATGGTAATGAGGGAAGACGTTACGGAATACTTAAATGAATACCAAATGAAGTTTCCCTCTTCTGTCTTATAACAATGTTTCGCTAGTGCTTGATGGCAGTGTATGAATTATTTTTTGTTAGTTCAGAAATGTTGCATGCTTGCTTTGTACAGCACAGCTGTTTAAGTTGTCTTAACAATATGCATGATATTAAGCGTTTATTCGTAACAGCGCGGGGGCGGATCGATTGGATTGGGCGGATCGCTGGATTCCCCGAAGGTAATAATTGCTTGATTTAAAATATATTTTTTATTTATATAATTATGTTGCCTTATTATACTGCTGATTTATCAATAATCTCTATGGCTTGGTTATTCATTTGATAGCTGTAGATTTTATAAATGATGCAAAAATTAGCCTTTTTTAAATTAACTAATTAAATTTTAGTAATTAACGCAATTCAATTATTTAAAATTTATATGTATGTTTCACTTATTTTATATGTTACTTCTCTTTTTGTTCTACGGTAATATCCATGTCTAATGTTAATTTATTATTTTAATATGATTAGGTTGATCTACCAACTTCTGTAAATTAATTAATTGTAACATCAAAGAAAGGGAGAAAACAATGAAAGTAGATTGATTTTTTTTTTTAATATTTCAATATTTTTTTAATGCACTTTTTATACGGCTATTAACTTATGCTTTATAATTGTGTATAAATCTACACATAAAGATCTTATGGTAATTTTGCTAAGTGTACAATTGTAACTATAAATATAATGAAAATGTATTCAATTGTACATAGCTATTTATAATAACAAGGATATTCACACGGTGTGTGCTATAAAGGGATACTGACCTTCAATCAACATTAATTGATCACGTCCCATAGGCCTAGGCGTGATCGCCGCTCCTGGCTCGGACAACGCACCCGGAGAACTTGGCCAACCGGTTGTGTTGCCGAAGAACATGTCCGAAGACGCTAAATTAGCCGTATCGGAGGGATGGAAAAAGAACGCCTTTAATCAGTATGTCAGCGATTTAATATCGATACGGAGGAAGTTGCCTGATCCTAGAGACGAGTGGTAAGATGATACATATTAGCATTTTCTTAAACTTTTCAGCCTAATTACATAAACAAAGGCGATATTTTACCTGCTTCACCATAAATGTTGTAAATTAAAATAATATATTGAGATAAAGTCAGTTAGATATATTATTACCATTTCACACAATTTATAGAAAATAAAACATGATTTTGAAGATATTGTTTATATGTTTATGAGGGCGACAACTGAAATACACATTTTTATAACAAAGTGGCCATATTATATACTTTAAAAAATTGGCAAGGAATGACACGTTTGTAGTGTTATTCCTTGCTAATTTTTTTTCGAAAAGTACGGTCGACGAAGAAATCGTTTGAAAGCCTTAAAAAAATAATTTTCGATATCGAATAATCTAAAAACCGTTTATTGTCTTTTGACTATATCTATACTGTACAAACCTTTAAAATAGGGATCTTGAAATTACGAGGGAAGTTAAAAGATGCTATTGCTAGATATATGCTTTGTTGAACTGTGGACGCACACTGGCTTAAATCGAATAGAATTCTGTAACTATGAAAACCCTAAGTTAGCAAAATGATTCGCGATTTTACTCAGCAAAGGAATAATTCCTTTAAATGTAGATATACTTATTAATCAATGCTCCTATATTGGAGTTGGATATAACAATTCGTCATAGAATTACAAAAACTTTTTGTATGTTTGTATTAATTTTCAATTTTATGCTAAAAACTTCAGTGATCCTCTGGCCGTAAAAACGACTAAAAGTGAAAGTGACTGAAAGCTTTATATAATGATATTAGACATACTTTTGACAGATGACTTTAAATAAATGTGTCTCGGGATTTTGGAGAGACATCTTGCCACAGACGGTTCAGTGTATCACGATCGTGCGTCGGTTTCCATCAAATTTGACCAAAAAAGTAGTAGTGAAAATTGACATAATCAGCAGATTTGTTTCTTTAAAGTAAAAGAGTAAAATTTTTAGTAAATGATTTTGCTGCCTGGCATGGCATGTGATTGTTTTTAACTTCATACCACTGGTCTACTGCTGAACATAGGCCTCTAGGATTTTGCCATAGTTGCCACGCTTGACAGGCGGTTTATTTATTCAGATATTCCAGGAAGATGCTGCTGCCCATCTCCTGGTTTTCATTTTCCTTCTGTTGATGACACCCACGGAATGAAATGGGATGGTAGATGCACTCAAACCGCCACCACACGGCCTTAACTTATTTAGTTTTAATTAAGATTCAACAACCAACAAGCGGATACATCAACAATACAATTTTTTTTATGTATTTGATATAACAGTATCAGTCATTATTCAATACCATTTGAATTAATGGCGGTCAACAAGCCACGTTAATCTTTACTGTATTTCTTATTTCAACCTAAATTATATTTTATCAAAAGCGCTCAACTAGTTTCTTGTCCGATCTTATAATGTTTGAAAGTTCCTGTTTATCCTTCCATCTACTAACTATTTATGTTAAGTACCGTTATGTGAAATTATGGACGAGAATTGTGCAGGGCTCATAGTTTTCGACAGATTTGCAGTCAAAATCACGTTGAAAAGGATTTTCACTACTATACAAAGTACACTTTAATTTTCAGGTGTAAAAAACCCGGCCGATATTTAGAAGATCTTCCTCAAACTTCTGTAGTCATATGTTTCCATAATGAGGCTTGGTCGGTCCTACTTCGGACAGTACATTCAGTAATAGATAGATCGCCTGCTCATTTAATAAAGGAGATTATACTTGTTGACGATTTCTCCGATATGCGTAAGTTAAAACTGAAATCATTAAAATAAATGTTTTAGAAATTAAGTATTTTAGATGAACTTTACAATCTATTTTTTACCATTCGTATTCCCGTTGTTCGTATGGCGAATACGAAACCGGTACCCTAGTTACTGACTATGTGTCTTCTTAGTCTTCAGGGGTGACCACGCAACTACACCTTGACTCTTTAGTAAAGATGAGTGTATACGTTTATGGGACACAGCATCCACTTACTTATACATTATAATGTTTATTATGTGGTCCCGCAAAATTAAAATTTTCTTTGATATATGAAAAGTTGTATCTTTTATATGGTCTTTTTACGTCAATTTCAGCACATTTGATGCAACAATTGGACGACTACATGTCTTCACTTCCAAAAGTACGGATAGTTCGAGCAACACGTCGAGAAGGTCTCATTAGGGCCAGACTTTTAGGAGCTCGCTACGTAACGGCACCTGTCCTAACTTATCTTGACAGTCATTGCGAGTGTACAGAAGGTAGAAATATAAGTATTTGATAAAACTTTATCTCATTAACTTGTTTTCTCACATTTTTCTTTTATTACAGGATGGCTAGAGCCCTTATTAGACAGAATCGCAAGAAATAAAAGTACAGTAGTATGCCCTGTTATTGATGTCATAGACGATAATACATTAGAATATCACTACAGGGACTCGTCTTCTGTCAATGTTGGCGGTTTCGACTGGAATCTCCAGTTCAATTGGCATCCTGTACCAGCTAAAGAAAGAGCAAGACACCAGCATACTGCCGAGCCTGTGTGGTCTCCAACTATGGCTGGTGGTCTTTTTGCGATTGACAAAGAATTTTTTGAACGACTAGGAACTTACGACAGCGGGTTTGACATATGGGGTGGAGAGAATTTGGAATTGTCTTTTAAGACATGGATGTGTGGAGGGACCTTAGAAATCGTTCCGTGTTCGCATGTAGGTCACATATTTAGGAAACGTTCGCCTTACAAATGGCGGACTGGGGTGAATGTATTGAAAAAGAACTCAGTTCGTTTGGCTGAGGTATATATCAATATTTATTTTAGGCCATCTGATTAAACGTCTTTTTAAAATAAATATTTAATATAATTAATGCAATGTTTCAGGTGTGGTTAGATGACTACGCTAAGTATTATTACCAAAGGGTAGGTAATGACAAGGGAGATTATGGTGATATTACAGGCAGGAAACAACTAAGAGAAAACCTTGGATGCAAATCATTCGAATGGTATTTGAAAAATATTTACCCTGAACTATTTATTCCTGGAGAATCTGTAGCACATGGTGAGGTATGTACTCGAACAATTATTTTAATAATGACTTTTTTGTCTTGTTATATTTACGCGAATATTACACATTTTATAATGCTAAATGTTACGGATCTGATCGCATATTCTAGCTATTTATTTCCCGACGTATCGTGCGCTTTTCAGCAACCATGGTCACAGGAGACAGGGGTGTTACACGTCCTTCTGTCATAGTTAATCCAGGCTACCTCCATTTTTTAATTCTTTGTTTTATACCGATCTTCTTAAATAAAATATCGCAACGGCTTTGGTTTTAATTTTATCAATTATAGGGTCCCATGTCGCTGGAAGTACCCAGTCATCTTCTCTATTAAAATTAGGATATTTTTTAGTTCCAATAGCATAGCCAATCAACCTAGAGAGGAATCAGTGTTCCTTTGTAAAAATGTGTGGTCTATCAAATCTGATATAATGGCTGGGACGATTCAAATAAGCACTAGAAACGTGAGGAAATAAAAAGTTAAAATAAACAAGACAAAAATCCTAAAATTTAGTTTTATGAAATAATTTGTATTATTACTTAATATTGTAAAAATTTATTGGGTTTAATTAAAAGTGATCTAGTTGCATAATTATAAATTCAACAGTTTGGCAGACTACAATGTGTAAAATATGTATGAATTTTGTTGATTTTTTTTTTATTAAAGAACAAACAGATAGCGTCATAACTAATATGTCTTAGATATTTAAAGAAATTGAGTGCATATTATAATACGTGTTCTTCCAAATTATTGCTTATGCAGATCAGAAATATCGCCTTCCAAAAGACTTGTTTGGACTCTCCAACGCGCAAGTCCGACCATCATAAACCCGTCGGACTATACCCGTGTCACCGGCAGGGAGGAAACCAGGTCTTAGTCTTTCGAAATTCGCATTTTTGCGGCAGTACCATCGTTTTAGAATTGTTTACGGGAATTTTGATTCGGTTCCGTTTTTTCTTTTCGCTATTGCACTCTCCGATTCTAAGCACATTTCTGAACACGTTGTGTTATAACAATACACTATAAGCACGAGATGATTTATTTTTCCTTGATTTTTTTTTGTAATGATGCATGCTAGATACAAAATCAGGGATTTGGTAGCCATTATTGTCTTGACGGAGACACTTTAGAGGATATGGAAGACACAACAGAACCGCTAATGATCCACAAATGCCATCACAGCGGTGGTAATCAGGTACCGCAATAGAACCTCAGATCTTATGAAATTTATTTCAGCATTCATTGGGGTGTTAAGTCTTTGCATTTTTCAACTTATTCAAATACAAAGAATAAGTACGTAGTTGATTTAGTTGTTCATCCATTTTCACCGTAACGTTATCACTTAAATTGCACAGAGCTATGAGTGATGATGTTACAAGCACGATTGCTTTGGCACGCCTTTTCTTAAATTATCGATGGCATTAGATCGCGAATCCATCTTCGGAAATGTGCATCGACTCGGGTGCAGCGCCCGAGGATATGAAGAAACCAGTCAACGTTTGGCCTTGCCACGGAGAATATGGCAATCAGGTTTGTCCGAGGACGCCATCACTATTTAACATTTATCTAGTGCTTTTGCTTCACCCGTAATTGGTAATTGGGGTTCATGTTCATCTCGGTGAGTTAGAGTTGAGTAAATTAACCCAAATCCGTAAAAGCGTTTACTTTTGAGTATGTTAATATACTATTACTATTTAAAATTGATTTTGAGGTTGTTTTAGTGTTTAACATTTTTGTACCTTTTTTCTACTTACTAACACTTGTTTTTCTATATTTTTGGTAGGCAATACAATCATAAATCGAACAAAATATTGTTTTGAATGAGTAACATAATGACTTTCATTGACACTGTTTTTTAATTAAAATAACTTATGTATGACCGACCCTTCAGTTCTTAAACATTGGTACTGCTGTTAGGTTTACTTATTAGCTAAGTGTAGTTAAACTTTATTTAAAATAATATTCTAATATATTTTTATAAGCATTTAAAATATGATTAACAATATATATTATGTAGAATACGATGAATTTGTGTGCTATATTTATTGATTTTGAATATAAAATTATTCAGTAGGGAATGACTTATTCACCATCACCATGAGCTTCTGAACAATCAACTGAACGACAAAGGCTCCCAAATTGGGAGCATTTGCCGTAATGACCACGCTTTGCAGGCGCTTTGACAATTGCAGTACCGAACACCTCGCACCGTAGACGCTGTTGCCCATAACCAGTGTGATTTATATAAATCTAATTTATTTGTGATGGATATATCGCTATCTGCTGTTGGTCAGGTTGCTGTTTTTGAGTTCATTCCCTTCTTTTATGACACCCGCAAGATGTAATGGGATTTTAGAATTCCTTATGCGCCGCCACCACATATAATGTATTCCGTATCTGATAGTATACATATATATGTTGTTTATGTATTAAAATAGACCATTTATGCTTATATCTGTACATTAAATTATTTCAAAGTTATCTTATATGTGTTTAGTTCTAGTACTTTGCTTAATGTGCACATAATATTTTGACTGGTAATGGGAAATAGCATGTCTAATTATAGTACTTAAACAACTTTTTAAACTAACACTAGATAAATAAGGCAAAAACAGAAGATTTTGTTAGGAATAAAATTAAAAAAATGCCGACTATGAATCCTGTAGAAACTATACTAGTTTTCCACAATCGTAACTAGCTATGTATGTATAGATCAAAATAGCAAATGTTGAGAGCATAGTAATCAATCAAAAATTGCTTAAGGTGGTAGAAGCTTAAACAAAGAATTGTCGTTTTAATATATTAATATGAATTTCCAGTACTGGATGTATTCAAAGAATGGCGAAATACGACGTGACGAGACGTGCCTTGATTTCTCGGGTCACGATGTTGTCCTGTATCCTTGCCACGGCGCCAAGGGCAACCAGCTGTGGCTTTACGATCCTAGTGTAAGTTTTATTGCA
This sequence comes from Luehdorfia chinensis, assembly GCA_019845155.1. Taxonomy (NCBI): domain Eukaryota; kingdom Metazoa; phylum Arthropoda; class Insecta; order Lepidoptera; family Papilionidae; genus Luehdorfia; species Luehdorfia chinensis. The sequence continues at coordinate 238,565 of JAHVAK010000234.1, read as the reverse complement.
TTAGAACTTATAGTTATGAATACAAAAGTTTGAATTACGAGTTCATAGCTGAAAATCAACGAACGTGTTTAGTCGTTGTCCCATTTGGCTCCATATCACTCACAAATATTAGTAAACTATGTAAGTGAATTACATTACTTCGTCTCATTTACTTAAGATATGTTATGTACTTATCCGTGTGACTTTTCGTATTTGCTACGAGTAAATAAACGTGTATTCATTCATGCATTATAAATATGTCTGTCTAAATATGTATTATTTTTTAACATTATATATACATATATTCATTATATTAGTTTTTAAAAAACCAAGAACTTTTTACAGACGAAGATTTTGAAACATGGTTCAAGTGAAAAATGTATGGCGATATCACGCAATAAAGACAAGATCGTTATGGAGACATGCAACGAATCGGAACCGCGGCAGATGTGGAAAATGGAGAATTTCAACGCGGACCGGTTAAGTCCCGAACTGACGGCTGACTAGCCGGAACCGTACGATGAACTGCTGTTCATATAAAAAACTCAGCAAAGTTAACTATGGACTATTTTGAAATTAAACAATTTCCTAAACTCTTACGTAGTGTTTTTGTCACGACTCACTTGTTGTTGAATGCATCGTGTGCTTTTATAGTCTACATAATAAGTACTACTACGTTTCACGACGTCAGGTTTGTAAAAGTGTAGCGAAAATTTAGAAGTAACAAAGGGAACTTTATATGTAATCTTAAAAAGAAGATACTAAAAATATTATTTCTAGTTATTATTTATATCTTATATATATATACGTTTTTTTAGCTGAGTCTAATCAGCTGGTTCATGCATTAGTTTAAACTAGTAAGATTGTATGTTAGAAATCCTTTTATTTAAAGACTAGTAAATCTTAAAAAAAAACATTATATCGATTATTCATTGCTAATTTTCGCTTCTGTACTATCATTCCTTATGCATTTATTAATTGGTTTTCATTTGAATCAATTTATATTCATTTTTGTTTAAATAATTATTTTATGATTGCGAAGCTTTTTAGATTCTTTTTTTAACATTTAGAAATGGTGATTGGTTTAATACGTTATTAGCCAAACACGTTCTACTCAAGTAATTATGGCGCTAAACAATATCATAGTATTCTTCGTCAAGTATTAAATGTACTGGATAGATTTTAGTAAGTCTTTTAAACTGTACATATCTAATAACATATTTTTAAAATACCTTTGGACATATTCAAATAGACAAATTAATAATTATAGCTTTTATCACTAATGGTGTGATGACTCGGCTTCTATGTAAATGTTATTGTGATTTCTATAATGTAATTAATAGTTGTCATAAATTATATCTTAGACAAAGATAGGAAATATTTATGTAGTTAAGTTAGAGTAAACTAAGGATGTGTCTGTGTTCCAGTTAGTAATTTTAAAATTATATTTTTTATTTGAATGACATTATTGCAAATTTATTTTGATCGTAATCTTATTGTTTTCGGTGTTTCTAAAAAAGATTTTCCATGAAAATGACTGAATATTTTTTCATAGAATGGCTAAATAATTTTTAGACTAAAACTATTTTTAGATTTCTTTCATTTAAACATTATTTCTGCTATGTATGTAGCTTAAATTAAAGTCATTTTTATTATAGTTCTTCGGATTTATTTATACAAATAAGTTTTATTCGACAAGATTAAAAAAATAAAGAAATTTTTTCACGAAAACATGATAAATGTTTAGTTATTTGGTTCTATTTTCCATAAAGGTTAGGAATAGTATGTATACTAAGTAAATATAAAATGCCAATCACATTTTGTTTTTTAAGTTTTTAAATTTGACGTGGTTTTAAGGTGCCAGTATTTAATTTTTATTTAATTTATTAATATGACTCCTACCACAGAACAGAAATTTCTGTACTTTGACTCATACAAACTGCCAATCGGTCTTCCCATATACTTACTGCCATTTGGTTCATTTAATAGTAATTAATATACAAACATGGGGTTAAATTTTGATTTAAAAATTAAAATAAAAATTTCAGGGAAGTAAATTATAGTAACACAAAATTGTTCCTGAGGTTTTTAAATAAAAAATAGACAAATGTATCTGAGGTTCTTAATAACGGCGATAATGATGTTTTTATAAGAAATTTCTTACATGATTGTCTTTAGCTACATTATCGATTGTCTTATTTTTAGTTATTGTAAAAATGTTGATTATGTCAATTTCTGTTTTCGTGCAAAATTTCCTATTTGTATTCTTATACCGTTCTTATAACCACGACTGCAAATTAATTGCAATCAAGGGAATTATTTTATGTAAAAACTATAAATATGAATAATTTATATTGTGTTATTTTCCGTAGTTTGAATACGATTGCGATTAATTTTAAAAGGAATATGATGTTAAAATTAAAGAATAAAATATAGTTTATAATTTGTATTGAGATAGGAAAATTTTAAATGTGCCTTATATCTTTACGTAATAATTATATTTGAATGTTGAATATCTGTATATAATGCAATGTCTCTTAGTGTATAATATGACGATAGTTAGTATAACATCTAGATGGCGATACTATAGTCTTTGTAAAATAAAGCATTATGTTTGATTTGTGTGTATATGTTTCATTTATATCAAAAACTTCTAGAATTTCGACGCCGAAATAATAAACTTTATTGCCCACAATCGCAATTACGAGCACATGCATCGCCATTATTTATAAATCATGAGATCCCCGCCAATTTTCCACCACGGCGACAACCTACGCATTTTGTCTGAAGCTATCAATTTCGAAGGAGCTATAATATAGTGCCGCAACTACATGCGTAAACACAGAAGCACTCACTCATTTCATCACGATCAAACCCAGCTGGCATTCGGATCTAGGTCCCGTGACGAAGAAGTCAAGTAGAACCCTCGGCACCGCAGTCGTTTCTGAATCATGTAGAAATAAAATTGGTCCGTCTGGAATTTTCGAAATTTGTGGTTTAAAACAAAAATAATCCTGTTGCACATTTGCCACAAAAGTACGGTCCTATACCACCTGTATCCATCGACTTCTCATGAAGGGATGCAGGTTATTGCTCTATCTAGTCTGTAGTCATTCTACACTACTCTACATTTACGAGGTTGCCACTTTTAACAGATTTTTTAATGATAAGTGACACGGCCTCTCCGAACTTCTGCCATAAGTTCTGTTTTTTTTATAGGACAAAGTGATCAGGCGAGCTAAATATTCACCTTATGGTAAGTGCAACGCCTTCTCATAACAAATGCTGTATCACCCAGAACAATTCTGTGTACCACACTGCGGCCGTGACCCTGAGACGTCAGTTCTTAACTCAGACATGCTCAGTAATTACACTAGCTCTCAGTGTCCTTCCGACCGAAACGCAATAATTTTGCACACTACTGCTTCACGGCAGAATAACTGGCCTGAGATGGTACCTAAGTATACGGATTATTTCATAGGAATCCTAACACCACCTGTAGCACAACACTGCAGTCGTCACCATGAGACATCGTTTATTAAGTCTCTTATGTTGATTCTGAATGGCGTTAGCAGGAATTACCTCAGAGATAATAACCTTTTCGGCGAGCATTTATTTGGGAGAACTTCGTGTTAATGAACCACAATGCCCGGTACCACCGAACTGGTTTCCTTGACGAAGTTCAGCGTACAGTCCACTATGAATCCCATCGAGCGTTTGTGACACGAACTCAAACAGAGGGTCCGTGACAGAAGTCCGGCAATTTTGAAAACCAGCTACCGAAGGCAGCAATATTAGAAGAATGAGACAGAGTTTCTGGACTCTTAAAATAATCTTAAAATTCAGGATCATGATGATAAGCGCGCTGTCAGGGGTCAGGGGGGGGGGGGGGGGGGAATTGTGTATTTTCTTATTTATATTTAAAATGTTTGCAAATATTTAAGTCAAAAATTCTTTCGAGTTAACAAACTGTGTCATTATTTCTTGGCTTTATTAATTTACTACGACTATGGAACATACAAATAATTAAGTAAATGTAATACACGTCAAATAAAGCAACTACAACAAGTAACGCCGGAAGACAATATCGGAAACAAATGTTCCGAACCCGATTTCAATTTATTCTGCAAATCGATAATTTCTTATTTCCTGATACTGCGCGCAGCACAGTAATCAAATTATGGTTGAAGTTACGGCATTACGGAAAATTGATACTGTGAAACAATACTGAAGTTGGAAAAATAGGCTCCAAGGAATTATAGCTTGCAGATAAATCCCATTATTTTAAATTTTATACGAAGTGATACTAACGAGAACATATTCTATAGACCGATGTTTTTTATTATAATGAATTCGTTAAAAATTGCAGCTTTTGAAATTTTTTTCACAAACCCACTTTTCGCTTCGCCACTGATTTCATTCGTGAATATGATCAGTTAGGTCATTTAATACAAATTGTATGTCCATCCTTTTGGTATCACTTTCTAAAACACGCCGTGGCCAGAAAACGTATTAATTCCTGATAATAATAAAAGGTTATAGTTTGAATATAAAACTAACATGTGACCCTTGCGAACGTTCTATAATTGAATTGTATTGTTTTAACGGATGCCTCACAGACTGCACAAGTCTTTACAAACACAGGCGCAGTTGATAGCTTCCGAAAGTGTTCTGAAGTTGCCGCTGTGGTCCAGAACCTGCCATAAGAACATCATTTAAAAAGAAAATACATGTTTTTATAGATCAAATGTTTCAAAATAATTTATTTATTAATTTGAATTTATCTGCAATTGTTGCAACTGTGTATTTTGACTGTTCGATGTTTATGCAATACACGGTTTACGTACACTTATAGGAATCGTTAGCATCGGTCACTACTATTTATCTTTGCTTGGATTAATTACCGTTTACTGTGAGAGAGTGACTGAAGATTTGATAAGAGCATCTGTTTGAGTATTAATTTATTATTGCAGTGTACTACTTATTATAAACACTATTAAAACAATGCTACAAAGACATTTTTAAAAATTAATCAGACATTTTCTGGTTTTAAACTTATTGGGGGTTACCAGTACTGGTTTCTTACATTTACACGAATACTACACATATATTAAAATCGATTTTAAAAATGTTATCGCGTTTAATTCTCTTATAACCCGACGTTGCGACCCCAACCATTACATCAGATTTGATAGACCACAAATCCTTGCAAAAGTACAACGATTCCTCCCAAGGATGATTCGTGAGGCTATTTATCATAAATTAAAAAAAAAACATCTTAGTTTCAATACAGAAAACGGTTGGATACTACAACCGACTAAAGATCGAAAAAATTAAATCAAGAATCTGTATATCTCTGTAAGTCTTCAAGACACAGTAATCTCATTGTAAGTAGCTCGAACCCAGAATAATAATTAAAAGAAGGTACTCCTATTAACTATGAAATCAGGACATCTGTCACCTTAGTCCCCCGTGATTATAGGTGATGTAAAGTGGCACTAGAGGACTGGAAATGTCGGGTTATAAGTAGTTAAATTAAACGCGATAAAATCCGTCAAATATTTATTGAAAAGGGTAAATACTGAGTTAACACGTATACCATTCTTGTGTGGTGGCGGCTTAAGAGAATCTGCCATCCCATCTCATCCCGTGGGTGTCGTAAAAGTCGACATAGGGAAAATGAAAACCAGAATATGGGCAGCAGTGGACTAGTGATAGGCTGAAATGATGATGATATTTGTGTGTATTGAAAAGAAAAATAATTGACTTGAATTGTAAATTCGTAATTTATAAAGTTAATTCGTAGTTTTTTAAACTGTATTTAGATTTTTCATCTAGTCATAAGGAAATAAGGCGAATTACAGCAGTTAATAAGTACAATTTAGCGTTCCTTTGCGGAAATTCATTACAGTGAAGGAGAGAAATAAAATTTGCAGAGATCCTCATGCAAAATTTAAATAAAATATCATGTCTTGTTCCTATATGCCTCCATTTATTTTAAATGAGAGTGTTAAAAAAATTTACGTCAAATACGCTTTATTGTCTTGTGTGGTGGCGGCTTAAGAGAAACTACCACCCTATCTCATCTCGTGGGTGTCGTAAAAGTTGGCAGAGGGAAATTAAAAATCAGGAAATGGGCAGCAGCATCTTCCTGGGACTTCAATAAATAAACTGCGGTTGCCAACCCGCCTGCCAAGCGTGGCAACTATGGCAAAATCCCCCATAATGACAGCCACGAAGTTTTGTGGCAGTATATGGGGGAGGCATATGCTCAGCAGTGAACTAGTGATAGGCTTAAATGATGATGATGATGATGATGATGACGCTTTATTCTTCAGCATTTACAATTTTCTTCTTACATGCCTATTGTTACATACCTATTGCAACAATAGAATGCCTAAAAATACTTACAATAAAATTAAAATCATAAAAGCATACATTTTATTCTTAAATAACGATACTATAAGTACATACAATTTGTTAATCTTGTAGCGACATCTATGTCGCCACATGAGAATCTATTTTCCGGGCTTATATATAGGGAATGATATATAGAAATATTAAATATATTTAAGTCACGTGTTTTTTGTACTCTATTTACGAAATTACGGCAAAGTTTTAATGTTATGAGTCGAAAATAACTTGATTTGATTAATGTTCCCTTCAGGAGACGAAAACTTTCTAATCATATGAATTCCTTTGTGACAAATAAGACCCCGGCCCAAAATAATCAAATATGACTGCTAAATATTATTTTCGGGATTCGTGAACTTTTACTATAAAATTCAATTCTTGTTACTTATTCTCCTTCTATTAATTTAAAATATATTATGGTGATATCGAAAAAAAACATTTCCTCCTAATGCTGATTAGAATTTAATATTTTTTATGATTTGTTTTGGCTATAAAATGTGAATCGACGAAGTCCTCAAAGCGAAGATTGCAGAAAAGTCTCAATATTTTCGACAGATAGTGAAATAACTATCTCTAATATGCCAGGCATTTAAGCAATCTGATACTACGTTAGCAAATATGCCTGCCAGGTATGGCGTCATAAGCAGACCCAACTTAGACAATATGAATAAGGTGTTACTTCAATTTGAAAACCATGTAGAAAAATTGGCTCAAAATTGCTTTTACACGTTAAGAGTTTTGCTCGGAATTAGACAATATATAACAGTTAATTTACGTGATTTACGTTAAACTCCTGTTATATATAAATAAAATTATTGTATGACTGTATAGAAATCTTGTCTGTTAAAAAATATACACGTGGACACACAATGTAATATACAAAAATACGTAGCTAGATCAAATAATAAAATAAAAATACATGTACAAAAAGACGGATGTAATGATAAAAGGCATTCTCTGCCAGACTATCTTCGGGTTAAGCAGAGAAGACGTAGTGGATGCCAAAACGAATAATGAAAAAAAATAGTATACTTAAAAAATAAATAATACCAGCAACCCTTACTTCAAATGCTTGCTGAACTGGAAATACAGCCGTATATCTCTCAATGTGAACGGAGGAACGGTGTGCGCGTATTGCTCACATATTGGGCGCTGGCAGAATAATAGCGTTGTTATTTTAGCCTTGAGAGACCTTTCACTAACGGAATATAATGTGTGATTACTTTTGATTAGTTTTGTTATTACTTTGTAATTAGTAGAGAATGAATAAATACTTGTACTATTATTAGAAGCAGGACTGCTGCCGCAGAAACAAGGTATCAACTAGCATGCAGGGCACTATACAATCTCAGCACGCTAATAGAGTTGGCGCACTAAGACATAGGTCATACTTATTTAATTTTAGGTTAATATCGTAGGATGAAACATGCATAAGAAGGATTTAAATTTTGATAAGACTTTTATCAGAAGTAAATCTAAGTAGGTATGGTGGTTACCATTTTGCCCGCTGCTACCAAAACAGTAGTGTGCAAGCGTTAATGTGTTGTTCTGCGCATATTTTTCCAGTACGATTCATACGGGTCTTTGCATTTCAAAATTCTGGGTGACATAGCAACTGTTAACGGCAGTCGAGGTATTTTCTATCAGATATTCCACTTATTTGTTTTTCACGTTATTAACTCATATATGCCTGTATTTTTTTGGGTTTTTTTTTTAATTTTTTTTATAATTAATAGTAATTTAATATAATTTTAAGTAGTATAAATATTAGTATCCATGGGTATAAATGACGCGAGTATAAGTTGCACTCGTACTCCATCACCCGGCATACGGAGATGGCCTAAAGATGATGTCTTAGGCCATTTCCGTCATCTATAACACTTTCGATCGCCACCTGAAATTAATGGAATGAAAGGGAAGCTAGCTGAATAAAACTGTGATAAAATAGCCCCCGCTCACCATTACTCAGCCCACATATACCATCGTCTGACTTTTTGGTGAATATGGATCAAACATATGCTATAACTCAATACAGTGCTGGTAGCAGCAATGTCAAAATAACAGATGGAAACCTTAAAGTTCTAATTGACTGCAAGGAGCAGCACTAGATCGGTTTTTTGTAAGTTATTTTGAAAGGAATTAAACTGCACTGTGCACCCAACAGCGCATGGTGGCGATGGGCTCACCACCTATCACACCAAGTGCATTATATTGTTTTGGTGCAACGTGGATTGTGGCAGTCATCTGTTTGCAGTGAGTGCCCAGTCTCTGACTACCCCTTATGGGATACAGTCGTGATCTTATGGTTATTATTTTTATTATAAATTTTCACAAAACTCGGTCCTGAGCCACCTGCGTCTACCGAAGCATACTCCCCACAACACCTTGCAGGGCGTCGTTCCACTAGTCGACACCGGCAAACGCAGTGCAGGGGTCGCCCTACACTGCGTTTGCCGGTACGTGGTTGCCACTCCAGAACTTTTCTTCCTCGACGGTTCTCTGTTCTACGAGATATATGGCCGGCCCATAACCATTTCATCTTACTAATCCTTAGGGCTATGTTAGTTATACTAGTTCTGCTGCTGTATCTTTACAGATTTTATTTAGCAGAGAAACACGGTGCATTGCTCTTTCCATAGCTCGCTGAGCGACCTTGAGGTTCCTCGTGCGGCTTACGGTGAAAGACCACGTCTCGGTTTCGTATGTCATCACTGGAAAACCGCACCGGACGAAGACTTTGGCTTTGCGACATTGAGGTATAAATCATAAAGTTCTGTGGTTTTGTAAAGTATAGTAATATCGCACAGAGAAACAAAAATTTTAAAATCGTCCGAATATTTAAACTGTAGTGCTATTTTTATGTATCAGCCAAAATAAGTTGTTAACACCAACTCATGGACCTCACGTGGTATTAGTAACATGATACAAATTCGGTTAAAGCAAGCATAGATTTTTTTATTCACCTCATAAAATACATGCACGGTGAATTATTACTTTGAATAAGAAATAAATGTAACTTGATCATATTAATTAAATTCTTTATATAAAAACAAAGTTAATAAGTTAAAATTATTCTTCCATGACAGACCAAATTGAGTAAAGAAAAATAAAGAAATACAATCCTTTAATCCTTGTGGAGAACAATATGGACAAACTTTATCCAAAATTGTTGAAAGTTCTACTACTCGTACATGCGACCATGCAACCGCTATTAAGCACTTAAGTTTCTTGGACGTAGTTTGACCATGTAATCTAATACTAATTACATAATATAACCTAAAATAAAACCTTGCTAATCAATTTAATAAATCACCAATATATCCGTAAATATAAGTTATTATTCTCTTTTCTTTGCAAGTGTCTAATATAAAATCTTGTAAAACAATATCTCAATTTTGATATGTTTTAATGAATAGTAATAGCAATTTATCTTAAAATTAACTTTAAATCGAGCCTAGGTCTGAAATTCTTTAATCAAATGAAATAATATCAATTATGTTATTTGTACGTTATTGAGTTAGGCGTTTCATAGGTTTGAATTTTAGCGCCAATAGCACTTTATATCATGATTCGCTTGTTTATGCTAATATATACTCGTAACTACCGAATTAAGCAATGTCAAATTCTTTATATTATGCTGTTCTACCAAGATACTAGTTATTTTTGTGCAATCAACTAAACTTAAAATGTTCATTGAATATACGTCATAATTTTCACATTGCATGGTCAAACTGTAAAGCATACAAACTCTTAAATATAACGTGGAAAGTTGTTTTCCTCTTTTAATAAGAACAAAGCGAAGTTTCTGTAAACATACGAAGCGCCATATATTATTAAAAACAAAAATGCATGTGCCACAACAATTTACCACACAATATTTCACTCATATTAAATTGTAAGTTGAGAGTTTCCTAAAATATCATGCTATTGTGAATGCAACTAGAACAGACCAAAGTTATTAAAAAAGTTGAAAGAACCGTGATTAAAAATGATGATATGAAGATACATTGAACGTAAGGCAGCTCGCGTCAGATTATCTTTCAATTGTTTAAACATGTCGCCTAGAGTATTGCTGAAAGAATATCATACTTGATACGCTCCGGTTGTAGTGTCTCAAATTATTAGGCAGTGCCACATAATTTTTGTGGCATTCTATGATAAATATGATGTTCAGTAAAGTAATTTTATGGGGAATGGATTTGAACCTGCTTTTTTGTCTTTGATGTACTGCCACGACTTCATCGATTTACGTAATGTGAGATGGTAATATTTATTTTCACAGGCACAGGAGGTGGAAGAAGATTTAAGAAGCCGGAAAGAGATCGCAGACTTTACATGTTCTCGAAATATTTTTAATTTTCAGGATTGCAGGTTTCCTCACGATGTTTTGCTTTACTGCTGAGAAAGCGGAAATTCAGCACTTAAAATGTACGAGTAGAACAATTATAGAGGTGCCGCCACAGCTCATTATGTCGCGACAGCAAATACTATCAATCCTTATCATATAAAAGTTAATGCTAAATATTCGCTTCTTCGAAACATAAACATTCTAAGTATAAATATATGATTGTAAAGCATTTTATATATTCGAATACTAACTCCATTGAATATTACGTAATTCATGAACATTTTTATCTACAACATGTCTTGCGGCTGACATATTTATGACCTGCATATATATGTAATCCAACTGAGGTTTTATGGATACGTAATTTAACACATTATAAATTATTTTTCTTTTATTCTTCAGTATTTTGAGAAATGTACGATTTAATGGTACTAACTTAAATTTTTACTGCTTGATAATACATGACAGAAATGCCAAAATAGTAAAGAAAATAAGGCAGCCTTAAAATGTTCATCGGCTTCATATACAAAGTCTACTGTTAAGTGCCGATCACCGTAATCGCCAAGCTTCACAGGCAGATCGCCTTACCTACAACGCTGCTGCCAGTCTAAAAATGTAAGTCTGGCATCGATCGGAGACCATGAAATTTTTCGAGCATTTACTTTAATCATCTTTTACTACACAAGCGCAATGCGTAGAAGCTGGAGAAGAAATGGCGCAGAAACCCCAGAGACGATTCTAATCATAATTATAGATAAGGAAAACTAGCCTGAGTAGCGGTATTAAGAATGATATATTTGTATGCTCCATTTGATAGTGTATAAGTGTGTGTTACAGTGTGAAAGAATTGTAGTGCCATTAGGCTATTATTTGACGAAACACGCCTTGGTTGGCAGTTTGCACCAAAAGAAGCGCGTCTGAAAGCGCGTCGTTCATCCTGTCTTGAGCGTCCATCATGTCTTACTGACTGATGCCTATTTAACTTCTATGGGGAAGTGTCCACCGGTGGGATAAACAAAGCAATCAATCAATCAATTTAAAATTATCCCACCGAGAGCCGCCCCAATGGGTTCTCGCCTTGTCGTGGCGGAGGTGCTTAGTAAACGTGGCTTGGTCACCCACGATGAAGCTAAGAGGAGCCCACATGGTTGGCCTGTGGCGTCTGGCTGACCCGAGGCTGAGGTGGTGGAGTCGGGGGACGAGTAGTGTAGGTGTTGCGCTGACCTGTCCCCCGCGACTTTGGCGGGGCCGCACCGTAGATGCGGCGGTGGTGGGGCCGAGGGGGAAGAGGAGTTTTGGTGTATCGTTGCCTTCTCTCCCTATCCTCCGTGGCCGTAATGTGGTTGGCGGCGGAGCCACAGACCAGATCCGCCGCCAGGGCCTGGAAGACATGTGTATTCGAGTGCAAGTTTCCTGGCTGCGTGGCGGACTCGAGGGGTTCCGTTGCGCACACCAAAAGGAGGCCGTGTTGAAAGGCGCATCATGTGTTCCGGCGCGCCTTACTAGGAAGGAGCGAGGAAGGGAGTTGTCCTCTCCCGAGGAGGGGCCGTCGATGATAGGCGGCCGGTGCCGGTAGGGTCGCGGATGTGTGGCCCTGCAAAGATGCGGCGAAGGTGGAACACCATGGGGTTTTAGACGGTGCAAGTCTGACATAGCCCGTCCTTACCCCGTGAAGGCGGGTATGTGTTAGGCATTTCCACATGTAAAAAAAAGGTGCACGGGACGACCGGACTACCTGAGCGGGTCAAGGACCGATGGTTTTTCAGTGCCGCGTTTTCGTGCAACATTTTTTTTCAACGTTTCTGTTACTTTTAATTGATATTTCTCGTTTTTTTTTATTGCAGAGCAAAACGTTCACCTGATGGTAAGTGCAACGTCTGCCCATAACAAAGCTGTGTCACACGGAAAATTTCTGTGTGACACCAAAATGCGCACGTCACCATGAGATATCAGTTCTTAAGTCTCATATGCCCAGTGATTACGCTAGCTCTCAGTGTCCTTCAAACCGAAACACAGTAATGTTTGCACACTACTCCTTCACGGCAGAATAACTGGCCCTGGGGTGGTACCTACCTAGACGGATTCCTGCACAGAAATCCTACCACCAGTAAATTTCAAATCAGATTCAGATTCAGATTTTACAATGAGTCATATTTTTTGTTAATTCATGCTTATTTATGTTTACTTAATTCAAATTTCTCATTTAATGTAACGCAGCCCACAAAAATAAGTTTATTGCGTTGCGGAGGGCGTTTGCGGCAAAAGATAAAGAATTCTCGAGAAGAAATCAATGAATATTATGACGATATTATCGGAATGGCTATTCTAAAATAATACTAAAAAAATTATGTAGAAATGAGTGCAACCGGCGTTCGTAGTCGCCATTATTTGACCGCGTGCTATAAAATATGCATGACTGGAATGATTGGAATGACAACTATCTGATTGGAGAGTGAAACGAAGTATTAATATTGAACGTTGTAATTCGATCGTCTCTGATTACCCTCAAAGAGGTTTGTTTAGTATTATTCTAAAAAAGTTTATTTACTTTGTGCTGAAATAAAGAAATTCTAAATATTTTAAAAATGAAAATGTATGATATTTTTGGAATTTACTCGTACTAATAACTTCTGGGGCTTTAACTTTGTTTAGTTACTATTTGTATTATTGTTAAAACGTTTATTTATCTTGTGGTGAAATAAAAAGTTATTAATGTTTTTAAAATGAAAGTTTATGATATTTGATAATTTACTAGTACTGAGTAACTTCCGAGCCTAAAACTTTATTTAGTTACTAATACTACACAACATTCAACGAACTTAGTTTGTCATATAAAAGGTATAGCAAAGTAACAGCTCAGAAATGTCCCACTACTGAGCACATGCCTCCGCTCATTTCTGAGAGGGTTTTGGAGCCGAGAAGAGTCCGCTAAACTGTTCCATTGGGGGCAGACTTTACATATCCTCTAAATATTCTTATTCCTCAGGCATGAAGGTTTCCTTACGATGTTTTTTTTCACTGCTGAGCACATGGTAAAAAAGCACATAAATTATAATAATTATATTGTATGTATGTATATGTATACTTATCTATAAAGTATAGGTATACTTCTTATGTTTTTTTATATTTACATATTATTATACATTAAACGCCGAGCGGTGACGGCTTAAGAGGATCTGCCACCCCATCTCATCCCGTCAGTGAGATGGGCACCAGCAGATCAGAAGATATATATATTTTCGGTGATGTAATTGCTGTTAGCCGTCTCGGCTTCTACAGCTTCATCGGATACTGTGCTCGCAGGCCAGGGGCCCGTGTGCCAGGTTTGGTTTGACCCAAACATAAATAAATAAATAAATAAAAACTCCTACAAAACCCTCGAAGTTCGGACTGTGTCGCGTTCGCTGCGTGCTTTCGCGATTTCGAAAATCTTAAACATTTTAAGTCGTCTACTGACCGTCCGAAGGAGGCTGCGCGCGTCCATTCGGACTGTCGACTTGTGTGTCGGTAACTCTGGGCGGTGAGAACCGCCCTGGAACACGGGTGAATCTTGTGTACGCGATGTGATTATTGACTATTGCGCGCCGCTCTCTACGGCGGTCGCGCGTCGTGGTGCGTGTTATATTAAAGCTATTGACTGTGTGTACAGTGTGGCTTGGATCGTGAGTGACAGTATCGTGGTCAGGAAGAGCTGAGACGTCCGTGTCGTCTAGCACGTTTCGCGGGCGACGTTTGCGTTCGGTCGCGTTTCTGTTTGGTCGGTAATTTGCTGCTTTAACCACCAGCGGGTTTGAATGAACCGCGGCTTTTTCAAAAAACCGCCGTGATAATTCTCTGAAGTGTTCAGAGATTAAAGGCATTTCACAGTCGCTGTGAAGATCTACATTGCGTTGATACCAACCGGCTCCGGTGGCAGTTCGCAAGAATCGATTTTGAACGCTCTGTAACTTCTTTAATTGATTGCCCGTCGCGTGAGCGAAAGCGACGCAAGCATAGTCCATTACGGGCCTTATGCAAGTCTTATAGAGGCGAAGTTTGTGTCTTAAGCACATTTTGCTTGAGGAGCAAGTTAATGGGTATAGACGGCTTGATATAAAAGCCGCTCTATTGCGTATGTTTTTAATGTGTGCAGCGAACGACATCGCTGCGTCTAAAGTGACCCCGAGGTATTTGACGCTCTTTTCCCAGGGAATAGGGCGTCCGAACAGAGTGATCGTGCCTAGCTGATTGTTGCCGATTGGGTGACATCGTCTAGCGGGCTTTGGTGTGCCCCTCGAGAAGTATATCGCTACACTTTTCTCGGGGTTTACCTCTATTCTCCATTTCCGGAACCATTCGCCTAGGCGATCGGCTGCGGCTTGGAGTTGAATCGTTATGCGGCCCTTGTGCTTGTCGGAATAGTACAAGGCCGTGTCATCTGCGAAAAGCGCAAGATTGACTTTCGGGTCTTTAGGAATATCGCTAGTGTATAGCGAGAAAAGGAGTGGGGAGAGGCAGGAGCCCTGAGGGACCCCCGCTCGGAGAAGGCGGCTTGAGGAGCGCGTTCCCTCTACCCGAAAGCGAAATAGGCGGTTAGACAAGAAGGCTCGTATGATTTTCACGAGTCTGTCTGGCACATTAGTGTGATACAACTTGTAATACAAGCCGTCGTGCCAGACTTTGTCAAATGCCTTTGCGACCTCGAAAAATAAGGCCCCTGTGCCTACAGGCTTAGGGCGGTCGTTTAAATTCTCTAAGATGTGCTCCGTTAAGCGGTGCACTTGATGAGTGCACGAGTGTTCGGGGCGAAAGCCGAACTGCTCGTCTGGAAGAATATTATTTGTAAGGACATAGTCTTTTAATCGACTGAGTATAATTCGCTCATAAATCTTAGCCATCGAGTTGAGGAGACTTATTGGGCGATAATTAGACGGAATGTTCCTAGGCTTATTAGGCTTCGGAATGCCTATAACGTCGGCTTCCTTCCAGTCGTCCGGGAAGGAGCAGCTGGAGAGGAGCGCGTTAAAGATCAGAAGATGGGCAGCAGGTCGGCAGGTGCGCTTGGCAGGTTTATAACCGCAGTTATAAACCTGCCAAGCGTGGCAACTATAGCAAAATCCCCCTAATTTAGAGCTACAAACTTTTGTGGCAATCTATGGGGGAGGCCTATGCCGTGCATATATGCCTATGCAGTGGACTAATAATAGGCGATGATGATGATGATGATAATACATTTTATATTATAAACCTTCTTGTTGTACACTTTTGTATTTTAAACCTGAAATATTTTCACGTTTTTTTTGTCTTCATTCTTTCAGTGGCATCGATAGAATAACAGCACTGCGACAATTTTGCTGTTCCATAATACTCAGTCTGGTTCTTTTCGTTGCTGCAATCCAATATTTTATTTTATAAATTCTTATTGTTTTTTTTAAATCTAGATGTAGTTGTATGAAGCGTGGCAACGTATAAAGATATTTTCTTTTTTCTTCTTTCTTTCAAAATTTTATAAAAATAGATACAGACGTTTCTGAGAAATCAGTTGTGTAGAAGAATAGCTTGTTTAAAAGTAAACTGGCTGTTTATAACGTAGAGCAACCATGTTAATAATGTCACGTAGTGCCATTCTTTGTTGAGTAGCTTATATCAATGCATGAATATTTCAGCATACTATTAAAATCACAATAACGATGTAGAGCAGTCTCATCTGCTGTTACTTATTAATTATGTAAGTAAATATACATGTACGTATATAACTGTGGGTGCAAATTATGCGCGTCTGTAACAAACTCGTATTTGTTACACTGATCTCATTTTTCTTTTTCACATTTCCATTCCGTTGCTTACTGACAATATCGCTATATGATTGTATTATGAGGTATACCAGGTTCCTATTTTCAACGTACGATGTATAAGCAATTTATAGATCCTTGCTCAGAATATGGGTTAAATGTCCCATCAGTAGTTGAAATGTTTAAATTGTTACGTTATTTAAGTTTGAGTAATTATTTGTTAGCGACATTTTAAAATTCTTTGTAGTCAATCTCTACTCTGTGCATCTATTTGACCACAGACTATTATATATTTGACATTGGCAGTATGAACGTATACAAATGGCAGACTATTATGTGATTCACATTAACAGTATGAACGTAACTAATGTTTTATTTTATTAAATTTAATGTATTACACATATTATATATAAATTTTAGCTTTCTCACTTCTCCATACAAACTTTTCTTTTAACGAATATTGAAGATAATATTATAATTTTCATGCACCTAATATATCCTAAATAGGTTCGTATGGGTATTTACGATATGTTAGGTGTGATAGAAAAAAGCTTTGAGTATGTTCCTGTATGTTCTCAAGGGAGCCTATTATTATATTTAGATATATTTTATATGCTTTTGCTTTAAGATTTAGGACCATGAATTAATAGCGGTATACCTAACAAGAGACTCGTAAATTTTACCACATACTACTGCAAACAAAATTTGCGTATGTTTACTACGTCCTTTATTTTTTTCATATTCACAAAGCGCTGATCAGAAACAAGGTAACACATAACCTTGTCCTTTGGGTTTAGTTTTATGACTTGAGAAAATTCAGCAAAAATAAAAACTTGCTTGTTGTCAGTTACTATCAACTTATGAAAATACTAGCACAAAGTTAACCACGTTTTATAAATGATATACATATTTCACAAATGAATAAGTTTTGAGAACATTTCAGCACTTTATAAATACGATAATGAAACTGCATTAATAATCATTTTCTTTCCAGTATTGGAATAGGCAAATAATTACCACAAAAATTTTATTCAAATTGGCGAGTCTAAGACTATCTACTATACATATATAACTTATATAGCTTTTCATTCTCATTGTTGATTTTATTGAGCCTTTAAATATAATTACAAAAGGGACCGCAGTCGATATATTTTCTAGTAAAATAAAATAAAAGTTTTTCTAAAATAATACATTATATAGCAATAAATTTCATAAATAATATACTTCACATATTTTACTTTCAGTCAATATTTTAAGAGTCGTCATAAAGTTGCTGTGTTCATCTGTTTATTTTGCGTTAAATTAAGTACCTTATAAGCATCACTGTTGAATTAGATTGTTACAAAACGCGAACGACAAATGTTACAAACAAAGACTTCCCGCAAACCTGTACGGTCACTAGAACCTTTCTTCTCCAACGGTTATCGGCAACAGATATCGGTTACTCTAGTTCTCCTGCGGATATTATCTCGCAAAGATACACCCTGGATAGATATTTTCATAACCCTATGTTCAACAGTGGACTTGTGATTCTGATTAGTGAAGAAAAGGAGATTTAAAGAAGTTCATCATAAGTAACGCCTCTCTCTTATTCTACACAAACATACATTTGATTTCTTTATGGTTGTTCATCTTAGAATTTAATCATGGATATGCAAAATACAATATTTTTTCAAAAATACATGTCAATACGTTTGTAGAATTTGATAATAACTTTTTATAATTGATATCTACCTAATAATTATATATATTAATTCGTTATTTTAGCTCAAAGCACAGCATTAACAACTTAATAAAAAATATATTTCAAAAGTAGTTTCTGTAAAGTTATTTGCATAATAAATTTATATGCCTCTTTACAATTTGTATTCAAGTTGAACTTGCAAACAGCACACAAAACGACATCCTTGTGATTTGAATAGACGGAGTATAAAGTTTTGATTCTGTTACACAGTTGTCAGGTAATTTTGTAGTTATTTCGTTTCGTTTTATTTATTTATTCTTTATAGCATTTTACATATTCTTTATATCATTTTAGGGCGGACTTAATGCATATAATCACTCTTTGCCAGTCAACCATTGTGGTGTGATGTTGCGAGTAAGTACATACAATCATACGGCACTGACTGCAAAAACAGATGACTGCCACAATCCACGTTTCACCAAAACAATATAAAATGGCGATGGGCTCACCACCTATCACACCAAGTGCATATGCGATAAGTATAGCAATTAAATTAGGTTTAATTGGATAAAGGGAAGAAACGAGCAAAACGTTCACCTGACGGTAAGTGCGCACCGTCTGCCCATAACAAATGCTGTGTCACCTATAATTTTACTGTGTACACCACACTGCGCTCGTCACTCTGAGACATCAGTTCTTTAGTATTATATGCCCAGTGACTACACTAGGTCTCAGTGCCCTTAAACCTAAAAATATAATAATGTTTGCACACTACTTCTTCGCGGCAGAATAACTGGCCCTAGGGTGGTACCTACCTAGACGGATTCGATGAATGGTAAAAATATAATGAACACACTACTGGCTGCAGAATTCCCATGCAAGAAGGAAAGTACCATCGCAGTCCCAGATATTTTTATTTTCGTCTGTATTTATGTGGATTTTAGTTTTTATTTTCATGAGCTATTCAGTTAACCGTTATGAAAGGACCAAAAAAGGATCAGAACATAAAAAGCATGTATTTGTAAAAGTGTCCGTGCTAAAATTCCTCTAAAACGTGTAATAAACTGCAAGAGAAAATTCAGTCAGCGTTTTACGTAGTCATATGTGTGAATGCCTCAACGTCATATTCTCTTCCCCACTTTTATATAAAAAAGTATATACACACATATAACTTTGCACAATGAATTGACGAGAGAAATGATAACGTTTACAGGTTAGTAACTGGAAAGTGCCAAATGTGTAACTAAAATACATTTATGTAATTAAAAAGAAATTGAGTGAAGAGAAAGTTTTTTGATTAGCCTAACATATTAAACAATAAAGGAGAGATTTTCGACCCTAATAACCAGACAGTACTTTGCCGAAATATACAAAGGTCTTACTAGATTCGAATTCGATTGACCAAAATATTTAACAGCAAATAAAGATTGCATGTCCAAAAAAAATCTCACACCAGGATTTCTCCCAGCACGTGAGTGCGTTTTAAAGGCATGAATTTCATACACCTAAACCCAGATCTTCAAATACATTTCTTAGTTGTTGATGTGAAGTATCGAGTATCTGTTCTTGATCATCCCAACCATTACATCAGATTCGATAGACAAAAGTCCTTGCAAGAAATACCGAGGCTATTGTAATTTAAAAGAACATCCTAATACGAGTATCAATAGAAAATTTGGTTGGGTACTACCACTGGCTTGGGATCCTATTATTAATAAAAGAAAACCAAAAACCAAGCATACCATTGCTAGACTTCAAGACACTGTAAGCTTATTCTGTATAATTCGGACGAAAAATAATAATTAAAAGCTGAAGTTACCCCGGATTTACTATGATTCCTCAAACATCTCAGACCTCCCAGTGACTATGGTTGCTGTGAAGCGCTCAAAACGTCGGGTAGTAAATAGTTCAAATAAACGCGATAAAATTCGTAAAAGTTGTTCTAAATTATTCCCTTGTTTATTTTTGTAAATTAGCTCGCCCTATATTAGGAATGAAGTAAAATGGGATCCTAATTTCATACATAAAGACCAGATTTGTCTCTATGATTTTTATCATACATTAAGACCGGAAGGAAGAAGAGGTTCTGTTGTTAGAGTTAATTTATGTTATAAGAGAGTTACAATAGAGTTATACATTTCCAAAAATTATAATATCTCGACATAGATAAATAAGTAATAAAATAAGTCATACTTTAGCTA
Organism: Luehdorfia chinensis; assembly: GCA_019845155.1. NCBI lineage: Eukaryota > Metazoa > Arthropoda > Insecta > Lepidoptera > Papilionidae > Luehdorfia > Luehdorfia chinensis. The sequence continues at coordinate 218,168 of JAHVAK010000234.1, read as the reverse complement.
CTCAACAAGCGGATAAATTGTTTATTTTTGTTATGTTTCTTAGGTCTCAGTAACTCTTTGATCACGACATTTGCTTGCACTTTCGGGGACCTGGGCTTGAGTCATAGCCTAAGCCACGAGAATCATCATCATCATCATCATTTTAGCCTATCAGTAATCCCCACAGATCGCACAATAGTTTGTAGCCCTTATTTTGGGGTGATATTGCCATAGTTGCCACGCTTGGCAGGCTGTTTGGCAACCGCAGTTTATTTATTCAGATGTTCCAGGAAGATGCTGCGGCCCATCTCCAGGTTTTAATTTTTTTCTCTGTCGACTTTTACGACACCGACGGGATGAAATGGGGTGGTAGATTCTCGAAATCCGCTACCACACGGCTGCGATTTTATATTTTTGATCAGTCAATTTGGAATGGTATACAAGAGTTGCATTAGAATAAGTTTTTTGAACCATCTAGCAGAGGTATCCAAAAACATGGCTAGGGCTTTATTGCTAGACCATTATAATGTCATACTTCCCAAGAAAAAGCCGAATGCGTAAAAATCATAGTTCTTCTTTATGTTAAAGTTATTCAATCACGTAAGTATATATAATTGACCATCATCATCATTTCAGCCTATCACTAGTGAACTTCTGAAGTCCTTCTGTAAGCCTCATCATAAATTGCCACTAGTTTCTACCTCTCATTTTGGTGGATACTGCAATAGTTGCCTCGCTTGGTGGGTGGGTTGGCAACCGCATTTTATTTATTAAGATGTTCCAGGAAGATGCTGCTGGAAATTTATATATATCTAAAATTTGGATTAAAAATATTTAAGAAATTTTCTCGAATTCATATATATTTCCGAAACAAGACCATGCTACGAAGACTAACGCCTCGAGTTATATACCGACAAACAATTTCCTACTAGTAAATTTCACTGCGTCAATGAATTCCTAACTACGAACTGAAGCACTTACCAAACATAAATTTGGCAAGGAAACGACTAAGATTTCGGGTAAGGTGCACGCCACAAAATCAACATAGTTACTAGAGGAAACGCTAGGTCGAAACAAACAAAGCGAAACACAAATCAGGTTATATTCTTCGAATCCACGGAATCATTCGTGACGTAGAATTACACTAATAGAGGCCTTAATAAAATAAATCATTAGGTTTATTAAACATATAATTATTATATGGCATTTGGCATCGAATTAACATAGTCGAAAATGACAAAATTAATTTAAAGTTTAGCAAACTTAGCTCGGGCGTTACTTTGCGTTTACTTCCGCGTGTAGAAAGTTGTGCTTCTTAGTGCTGCTTGAAAAACGCACAAACCTTCGAGCCAGTACATTCGCTCTCATTGAACATATATATACTTAAGTAAAGTATGTAACAATATATATTTATTTTTATAAAGTTGAATAAAAATTTACGATGAGCGTGACTATATAAAACTACTAGTAACTAATATTAAAATTATTTTATTATATATTAGAATTACGTGTACATTTCATCTTAACTGTAAGACGTTCTTAAAACTCATTAATTTAGCGAGATCTTTTAAGCTCTTTCTATAATCACCAAGAGCAAATAATCAGATAGTTGCGACTAGCCAGCTCCTTTGTTCAAACAACATGAAACAGCTTTGCAAGTTTTAAGAGCTTGAAATATATCGTTGCTACACTTTTTTATTACAAGCCACAGCGCCGGAATTTAATCGTCACTTTATTGGTTAAGGGTTGACAATATGAAACATCGCATCTAAGATAAACATTCCATATCATCTATGGGAGTCGACTAAGGGAAATGTCAGAATAATCTCATGGCTTCCGATACGTGGCAGAATACCCATTTTTTTTTTTTAAGTGACGAAACGAGCAAAACGTTCACCTGATGGTAAGTGCAACGTCCGCCCACCACAAATGCGTGTCACCCAGAATATTTCTATTTGACACCACACTGCGCCCGTCACCCTGAGACATCAGTTCTTACGAGTAAGTCTCAAATGCCCAGTGATTACGCTAGCTCACAGTGCCCTTCAAACCGAAACACAGTAACGCTTGCACACTACTGCTTCACGGCAGAGTAACTGGCCCTGGGGTGGTACCTACCTTCTAAGATGTGAGGCGTTTTGTACAAAGATCACCACGCCAAGCGTCATATCCATATGACAAATTTGAAAGAATTGTTATCAAGAAATTAAAGGGCGTGTCTGGGCGAATATTATGAGAATGCTATGTTAGACGCTCAGATTTTCTAAGTTAGTTTTCATCTGTGACATCTAGCAAGTTACTGTTTCCTCGAACTGAACTGAAACAAACTGAACTGAAACAAAAATTATTTTGTATCTAGCTGACCCAGCAGACGTTGTCCTGCCCGTTTCAGTATGTGACGCAATCGGTTTGATTTCTGAATTAAATTTAAGTATGAAACTTTACAGGACGCGATCACAGCGCCATCTACCGGGTCGGATTTAGTAATTTTCTTTTTTGGTTATCCACCTTAATTTTAGAATTATATTAACGATATATATAGTGATAGTAGTTAACGATTCTCTACAGATAACACCGACGACGATACATTCGATAACCATCGTTGCCCGTGATAGTCCCGGCCGTCAAATTTCGTGGATAACGCTTTGAATACTTGCCGTCGACCACGCCGTTGATAACGGTAGGACTATCACAACGAACCCGGCCCGTGTGGTGGCGGCGCAAGAGAATCTACCACCCCGTCTCGTCCCGTGGGTGTCGTAAAAGTCGATAGGAGGATAATGTAAACCAGAAAATGGGCAGCAGCATCTTTCTGCAAAAGCAGCTAAATAAATAAACTGCGGTTGTCAACACGCCTGCCAAGCGTGACTACTACAGCCAAATCCCTCCAATCTATGTATGAGGCCTATGCCCATCTTCGATATAAAAGGTGGAGGAAGAGTGGGAACGCGCTCTTCAAGCCGCCCGCACGGCGGTTTTTCGAAAAAGCCGCGGTAGTTAAAGCAGAAAATTACCGACCAAATAGAAACGCGACCGAACGTAAACGTCACCCGCGAAACGTGCTAGACAACACGGACGTCTGAGCACTCCATGACTACGATATTGTCAGTCATGATCCAGCTAACACTGTACACACAGTTAACAGCTTTAACATAACACGCGCAATGACGTGCGACCGCCGTAAAGAGAGCAACAGTCGACAATCACACCCCATACACACGATTCACCCGCGTTCCTGGGTTCTCACTGCCCAGAGTTACCGACACAGAAGTCGACAGTCCGAAAGGAGGCCCGCAGCCTCCCTTGGACGGTCATTAGATGAATTTAGTTTTTAAGATATTCGACATCGCGTAAGCGCACAGCGAACGCGACAGATACCGAATTTAGATGTAAGCTAGGAGTTTTATTTATGTATTTATGTTTGGTGTGTGGTGTGCCGTGTGGTGGCGGCTCGTTAAAAGAATACTACCACTCCATCTCATCCAATGGATCTCGTAAAAGGAGAGTAAGGAATTACCTATCACAGCAAGTGCATTATATTGTTTTGGTTTAACGTGGATTGTGGCAGTCATCTGTTTTTGCAGTCAGTGCCCAGTCTCTGACTACCCCTTATGGGATTCAGTCGTGATCTTATCGTCGTCGTATGTATGTATTTATGTTTGTGTCAAACCAAACCTGGAACGCCGGCCCCTGGCCCGCGAACACAGTAGTCCGATGAAGCTGTAAAAGCCAAAATGCTAACACCAATCGCATCACCGAAATTATACGTTGTAAAATGGAAATATTTGTACTCGTAACACTGACTATTATACTAGCTATTTTCTGTGGGCTCGGCGTGAATAAAAGACATTACGACAACATGCGAAGTCCACCGATTCGCACGGATGTAATGCAGATGAGTCCTTCTAGTTCCATTATAGTTTCAAAAATTGAAGGAATGTTGTGAAACAGCAGGTTGTGAGCCTGCAGTGAAACATTAAAAATGTATTTCATTTACGTGTTAAATGTTTGAGTATATTACTAGTGTTATAATATTTATATTTTGAATACCGTGTGGCGTGGTGATTAGCGTACCTAGGTTACCAGGCGCCCTAATAAAGCCGGACATACCCGTAGTTAGGCTTATTGGATTCGACCAAAGTAGAATAGACCATACCTCTTTCCTACCGAAGTGTCGTAAGAAGCGACAAAGGTGACATACGGACAGCCATTATTCATTCACATTAACACCATATATGCAATGCTGTCACTATACTGCTCATGGGAACGCAACGGAGTTAGAATTAATATTTTTTGACTGATACCAAAATTGTGGCGACCTGGATCGCCACCCGTCACGTCTCGTTTCCCGCAGTGGCGAATAGTGGGCTACATGGGTAGCCTTTTCTCGTAGCTTACCTCTTATATGAGAAAAAGGCGTGATTATATGTATATATGTATATATGTATGTATGTCCGACCAAATTAGACGGTGTCTGGCCTGTCCGGTATTTGACATTTTATCAGTCTTTCAGTCAGTTTAATTTGGTATTCATTTTTTTTACAATTATGACCACATACCATTTGATGATAAAAGATCAAAAAAACATGAATTTATGCACGGTAATGTTTATCATAATTATAAAGTAAGCCACAATATTATTAATTATTTGAGGTATCCGGTCTTTTGTATATTTTTGCTGTATGAGAATGTCTTTTTCCAGACATTTCCGTATGGCACCACGCTACGTCCGTCCATTTGAGCCATCAGTTCTTAAGTCTTTTATGCCCATTAATTAAACTAGCTTTCAGTGCCTTTTAGACCGCAAAAGGTCCTGTGGTGGTGCCTACCTTAACGGATTTCTGCATAGGAATCCTACCAACAATTTGCAACCACAAATTGTCTTAACCTATCATGTCTTTAGACTTTCATGAAACCAATTGATTTATTATTACATTTATTGTTACTAAAGTATTAATTTAATAAAAACTAAATATTTTACAGAATCACTGATTTTAGCCGGTATGGAAATTTATTTATAAACATTAGTTTATCTGAAAGTTGACTTGCGACTGCGAATATTACGACTAAATGAAGATTTTAAAGGATGCTCTAGACTTTATCTTGCAGCTATGCAAAAGGAAAACAAGATTTAATTAAAGTTACTTCGGTATTATATTCATTTTCTGAATAATGTACGAAAATAGACTACTAAAACTTAGGAAGTCGTAATACTAGAAGAAGGAACACTCACACGCAAGCACGTCCGCTTTTTGATTAAATATTTGGGGGGATTTCGCCACAGTTGTCACGCTCGGCAGACGGGTTGGCAACCGCAGTGTATTTATTCAGGTGTTTCAGGAAGATGCTGCTGCCCATCTCCTGGTTTTTATTTTCCCTCTGTCGACTTGTACGACACCCACGGGATGAGAAGTGGTGGTAGATTTTCTTAAGCCGTTCCCACACGGCACTACCTACCACACGACATACAAAATCCTCCCTATGGCCTATGTTCAGCAGTGGACTAGATATAGGCTGAAATGACGATAAAATATAAAATAGATCTCGTTTAATTTATAATTTGGTACATATATCTGGTTAGTAGAAACCGACACAGTGTGTAAGTCATACTTCGTGTATGTTTTTTGCTAGCATAAATTACATACGAGTATGTCAGTGAAAGTGTACCGAACACAAAATATGTATTTAATAATGTAATTAAAAAGAAAACAAAAGAGCAACAACCCACTCTGTCAGACAAAGGGTTTCTTCTTTTATAAAGTGCTAGTAAAACAATGCGGGAAGGGAATGCAAATAAACTATAGTTTTCTGTAACGAAATTTAGAAGACTTTCTCAGTGCATTGAATTTAAAGCGTAACCTTTAAGTTTATAAATTTTAAAACTCACTTTATTCTACTTATTTTTAACCTGTTGCGTGAGTGAGTACGCATGCTCTTAACATCGGAAGTTTATGTACACATCTTGACACGCTCGTATTTTAAAGTAAAGTAGAACACAAAAATTATGCGGAAAGATAGAAAACGCGACATTCACGTTGTTACATACCTTGCCGAGATATTACATGTGATCAAGAACGTATTCTATAGTATAGCTCCAGTTATTCAGATGTTTGTAATGACAACTTCTATTTTTTTTTTTATTTCTTCTTTTTTTAACTTTAACTTTTACGATACCCCCCGGGAGTATCGTATGATCATTATTAATATGCTACGTTTTACTCAAAGTCGAATTCTGAATGCAAGTACACGTGCAAAACTACCACGAAGCTCGATCTAAGTAAACTTGAAACTTCGCTGCTTTAGTAAATATATTACTATTAAGAGGCTAAAGTAATTGCGATAAACAAAGTTGGGAAGAAACTGCCTATAGTTTCAGCCATAATTTAGAGTAATGTAACTAAAGTTAAATGTTTAAAATATATTTCAATGTTTGGCAAATTATGTCTTTACAGCATTGAGGAAGTTTTGTCAGGTTTTGTCGTTGTTAGACTGAATTGTGATTGAGGAGGTGTCGAAACTACAATTTGTATACGTTAGCGGTATTAAAGATCAAATACAATTGACATCTATCGTAGCAACGGCGGTGTACTGATCTACTGCTCGAAGCATGTTGAAGACGCTAAGGATTCATCATTATTTGGATGTTATTCAGAAGATTTCTGTGTGGCACTAAACTGCGCCCATTTCTTTGACACATCGGTTCTAAAACCTTATACCCATTAATTACACTAGCTGACAGTGCCTTTCAGACCGAAACACAGTAATGTTGGCACACTATGGCAGAATAACTAGCACTGCGGTGTTACCTAACTAGACGGATTTCAGCATAGGAGTCATACCACCAGTAAAAGTTGCATACATTTGTGTGCATTATAACTATTTTTATTAACCGTGAAAAACTTAAGGCAAGCGTTCAGCCTCTGAGCTTCTACGGCTTTTAATTTATCAACTCCAGTCTATTCCGTAGAATCGGTGATACGTTATTGTGCACAACGCATGTCCCTTTCGTGATCATACTGGTGGTAGGATTCCTATGCAGGAATCCGTCTAGGTAGGTACCACTCCAGGGCCAGTTATTCTGCCGTGAAGCAGTAGTGTGCAAGCATTACTGTGTTTCTGTTTGAAGGGTACTGTGAGCTAGCGTAATCACTGGGCATTTGAGACTTAAGAACTGATGTCTCAGGGTGACGGGCGCAGTGTGATGTCACATAGAAATATTCTGGGTGACACAGCATTTGTTGTGGGCGGACGTTGCACTTACCATCAGGTGAACGTTTTGCTCGTTTCGTCACTTCATACAATAAAAATAAAAATAACGTTCCCTGGTTTTCTGTAACGTTCCTCGGTCTTAAGTTATTTAAATATTAGTTATTATCATCTATGATTTTTAATTTTGGGCCCATCAGGGTAATTTGGAATCCGCCGAGTTTACCACAGAGTGACGAGATAGACTCATCTTATTTTTCCATTACAAATAATGTTATCATTAATAATATTTACTCGGATTTCTGAAGTAAATATACTGCATTATGGTATTAAAACATCCTAGCATATTATAATAATTTATGCTGCACTGCATTTCACAATTCTCTTAAAAGTACAATATTCAAGCTCCAGTGAATATTACATAATGTTTCCACATTTTTATCCCAGACATATCTTGCGCTGACACATTTATGACTCGTGTGCATTTGAACTGAGAGGCTTTAAATTCTGTAATTGAATACATTATATAATCTCATTCTTTCCTTAAATATTTTACCTCCTCATATAAATAATCTAAATATTCTATCTTCTTAAAGCAAAGGCCTATATAACCTATTGTCACATTCATATAATCATCATCTCAGCCTATCACCAGTCCACTGCTGAACACAACAAGGCCTATGTTCAGCAAAAATTGTAAATAGCAGCCTCACCTAGACAAAAGTTGAATTTTGAGGTTATTATAGACTTTTGACTGGATTGGCAGTTTAGTAGGTGATCGGTATTCCAGACTTTTCCTATTCAATGAACATTAAACAAAAAAAATCCAGTAATTGGCAATTAAGTCCGTATTCAACAACGACATAAACTTTAAAAGGTTTTGCATTGACATTGGCATATTTTCGGAAAGGCCCATGTACAAAAATTGTGGTTCCTTCAATGCATAACGTTATATTAGTAACATATATTTAGTTTAAATGAAACTAAGTTTACGGATTTTATCGCGTTTAATTTTTACTTTTTTACTATTTATAACCCGACGTTTCGAGTGCTTTACAGCACCCATGGTCACGGGAGGACTGAGGTGACAGATGTCCTGATGTCATAGTTAACCTGGGGTACCTTCAGCTTTTAATTATTATTTTTGGGTCCGATCTACGCAGAGAACGTCGGGTTATAAATAGTAAAAAAGTAAAAATAAAACGCGATAAAATCCGTAAACTTAGTTTCATTTAAATGTGTAGTGTTCGCGTAAATATAAGAAATCATTATATATTTAGTTCTTAAGTATTAAGTAATATGTCTTTTAGGTCGTCATCAATGTGTTTAATTTAATCTTTAAAGAGCTTTCAAAGGGTATACTTTGTTATTTACATACGTACTGATGAAAATAACAAATAATAATTTCTTTTTACCACGGACCTAGACCCTAGTGATTACTTTCTGTTTCCCAACCTTAAAAACGATCTTCGAAGTAATCATTTTTCCGTCGATGAAAAGTTAAAGGCGGCAATTGATGAACATTTTTCAGACAAGGAAGAAAAATATATAAGAGGGTATTGAAAAGGAAATTAGAGGGTATTGAAAAGTTACTTTCCCGCTCAAATAAGTGTTTTGAGGTGATGGGACTACATTGAAGAAATAAATTTTATTCAGAATTTTATGCCTACACCGAGAAAACATTGAACTCCTATCGTAACTGTCTTTAATGATCATAAATTATATGTGGTCACTAAGTTAACCGGTTCTTTGGCTGTAAGTGATTCTGACAATTATTCTAGATACACTATGTGACAAATTTTTTATAGGTTAAGTATATCATAACCTTTTTAAGCATTTTTTAAATTTTTAACCTTTGAATCCTGTTTGAATAGTAAGGAATGAGATTTTCTTTATTTCGCTTTTTTTAGGTGTAAATGACGAGACGAGCAAAACGTTCACCTGATGGTAAGTGCAACGTCTGCACATAACACATGCGTCACCCAGAATGTTTCTGTGTGGCACCACACTGCGCCCATCTCCCTGAGACATCTGTTCTTAATTCTCATATGCCGATTAAGTACACTAGCTATTTACACAGCCATACATTTACATAGCCTTTAAACAGAATCACAGTAATCTTTACACACTACATGCTTGTATTAACTACATGTTGTCCATTTTATTCAAATTCCGAAGACGACTTATGATGAAAATTTAGGCCGGTAAGTGGTTGAATAAATAAAGATTAAATTAAAATAAGGATTAAAGTACAATTTAAGCTTTGTTTTTTGTTGTAATATTTGTTAACTTTGAAATTAATGTGACGTCATAACTTTAAACTATGTTCTCGTATTTGTTACCTCATATTTTTTAATCTTCACGTGCATTATGTAGCAGCTTGATTAATCCCAAATGTTAATTAATTGCACATTCGCCGGTCTTAATATTGTGTGTTTCTTTTTAGTCATTTACTATTCGTATCAATCAAGTAATAAGTAAAACATTTATTTTATCAATTTTTGTCAGCACTGAAAATATATTCCAAAGACAACAATAAGAGTTATTGAGCAGTTTAGAATAGCTTCTTCGGAAAATATAAATACAAAATAAGCATAGGATGCTTTTTATCCCGGACAATCTAATAGTCTCCACGGGACATTTTCAAAACTTAAATACACGAGGTCGAGTCGCGGGCATCAGCTAGTAAGTTTATTTAGTTAAATAACGCTATGAAAAAGTTATGAAAATATTAAAATAATCGTTATTTAATTAATAATACCTTAATATAATTAATAATAACCTACTTACATAATAAAGACATTAATTTGTGGTATTACAATTTTACCTCGCTTAAGAAAGGTCTGTTAGAAAGGTACCCACTCGTCCCCACATACCCGCGCCCAATGTAACGCCCACGAGATAAGATCGAGGGAAGGGTAGGATGCAGTGTCGAAACATGGGGCCATTCACAGCACAATCAAGCCGAAACCAACAATTTGTGTTTTTGCACAAATGTTAGCTGCGGCTGGGATTCGAGTTCATGACCTGCAGCGCAGAAGTCAGTTACTCTTTCTACTAAGCCACGCGGTCGTCAAACTTATCAGACTATATCAGACCTATGCTGTTTGACTGAATGATTTCTTATATTTACGCGAACACTACTCATTTAAATGAAACTAATTATACGGATTTTATAGCGTACACGCGTAAAATTAGTTTCATTTAAATGTTTGCCTGAAGTTCCGTCATGTACTTGTGGAGTCATGAAGTAATAGAAAGCGTACATAAAATTATGTTCCTCTCTCTGAGTGACTTTGAGCTTGTGGAGCAGTCGTACCGTCAGTGTCCACGTTTCAGCACCATAGGTGAGTACAGGCAGAACACACTGTTCGAAGACTTTCGTCTTCAGGCTTTGTGGTATGGGCGACAAGAAAACCTGACGAAGCTTCCCAAACGCTGCCCAGCCCAGTTGAATCCTCCTATCGGCTTCTTTCTCGAAGCTGTTTCTACCTGATTGCACTATCTGCCCGAGGTAGACGTAGTCCTGAATAACTTCGAGAGTTTCGCCATTGACGGTTATTGGAGCTGGTATGACGAGATCGTTGAACATGACTTTCGTCTTGTTCAGATTCATACACAGACCAACACGTCGGGAGGAGTCATTTAGGCTGTTTAGCATATCTTGCAATTCCTGCGGCGATTCTGCCACGATGACGATATCATCGGCAAAGCGTAGATGCGAAATGAGCTCACCGTTGATATTGATGCCCTGTGCTTTCCAGTCTAGCTCTTAAAAACGTCCTCCGGTGCATTGGTAAACAGTTTCGGGGATATAACATCCCCCTGTCTTACTCCTTGATGCATCTGGATAGGTTTTGTCTGACTGCCCTGTACTTGCACGAGCATCATGCTAGCACTATAAAGAGATTTCAACACCTCGATGTATCCAATCGATTTGGCATCGCCGCAAAGAATCCAGAACAGCCCAAGTTTCGATGGAGTCAAAGGCTTTCTCATAGTCCACAAATGCAAGACACAGGGGCCGATTATACTCACTTGTCTTCTGTATAATCTGCCTCACTGTGTGAATGTGGTCCATGGTGCCAAAGCCTCCCCGAAAACCGGCCTGCTCCGGCGGTTGGAAGTCGTCAAGCTTTCGCGCAAGTCGATTCGTGATGACCCTCGAGAACAACTTCTAGACGTGACTCAGGAGAGAGATGGGGCGATAGTTTTTAAGTGGGGTCCTGTCTCCTTTTTTATGAAACAGGACTGTAATGCTCCAGCTCCACGCCTCGGGAGTTCTTCCATTTTGTAAGACGGAGTTGAAAATCCTTAGGAGCTCTCTTAACAAGGGTTGTCCCCCTGCCTTTAGGAGCTCCGTCGTAACGCCGTCTTCGCCTGGGGTTCTTCCATTTTTAAGTTGCCCAAGGGCCAGCTCGATCTCGTCTAGACATAAATCTGGCAGCGCGTCGGTATAGTGGCGGGTCAGCGTGGCTCTGGGATCGTCGCTTTCAGGGTCAGGACAACATATAGTCCTATGGTGGTAGTCTTCAATCTCAGTGAGAACTTCGCATTTTGACGTGAGGAACTTGCCATCATCGGTCTTCAACTTAACTAGGCGGCTTCGCCCAAGCTGCTGTGAGAAAACTTTAGGACCTCTGTTCCGCTCTATTGCCTCCCGAATACGAAGCGCGAATTAAGAATAAATAAATATAATAGATATCCGCAAAGTGTTGATATTGAACTTTATATTTTGCATGCGGGTCTTTGGAAATCAACTTTATTAATTTTGGAGAAGATACTGACGTGATAAATAACGACATAAATATTTAGTGTTATGGTAAAACGGTTAGGCATTTTTAACTCGAAGAGAGAAATTTCTTCAGAAGCTACCAAAATTAAAAGCACAAAAATTGCACAATTGAATTGTATTTTTTTTTATTTTCATTGTTTGATGCTCTTTCAAATGAAGGCCTTAATGGGATATGTATATTATATATAATATTTCATTTAACGTAACGATTTACGTTTAACCCTTAAATCATTATTGCATACATTTTCCTATCTACAAGAAAATGGATAAACAAAGTGAATAAGCCAATACTTAATACAACGCATTCACCAGAGGAATCCAGAGCCTTGTTAGTGTTCGTCGACGAGAGTTTATTTGAAGATATTTGCTTGTACTCGGTGTGATGAACGCTTCTTGGTGACGATTTTATTCATAAATCGTCACTTGAATGCTAAAAGTCTTTAGGGAGAGAGCATGTGCGTCTTTTGGTATCTTTTAATAGAAAAACAGCTATATATAATGCACATTTTTGTTCTCTTAGAGTGGTTGAAAAATTTATTATATTTCAAATAAAATAAAAATTTTAAGGTGTGAAACATTTTAAATCAAAGTAAATCATTGTTACTGAAATATTTATAGTGTGATTATACAAAATCATCTATAGCAAATACGTTAAAAACTTTTGGCTGAGTATAGTAACAAGTATTTTCAAGATATAACAACAATGTAAAATTTATTGTGTCCTAAATAAGTCACAAAAGCGTGAAAAAGGGCGGAAACATGTAGCAAGCGTTTCCGTATTTAGCTGCGGTCTCCTGAATTTTAAATGAGTGACTTCCTTGCTTTCTATCTTATCTATAAAAATGTCATGAAACATTTTCTTCGTATTTTATAAAATAAATTGTATAAATAAGAAAACTGTTTATATTATTTCTAGGCTAATTTTATATAAATAAAATTCTATTAAAATGTATGTTCTTTTATAAGTACTTCTGCTGGAATAGCAATATTTCAATTACATTTTAAAGTTAATAATATTATAATAAAAGATGTTCTTTTTCAAAATATGTATTATCGTAAGATCGATTTTCTTCTGTTAAATAACAAAGCCGGAGCGCTTAAGCTTTTATAAAATAGTTGCATAATTTTTCTCGGTTTTGATTAAATAATCGACAGGTGTCACGACCTCAGACGTGTTCTCAGACAGAAATAGTTCTCTGATAATAAAAGAAGTTGCTTTGATGCTACTTGTAACCTCAACTAAATGCACTCTCATCAATCAGCGAACTGCAGTCTGCTTAACTTTTGACTCACAAACTAAGGGAGTATAATAATATAATACAGACTTCACATATTTACGAAATGTTTTTATTCCTCAGTCATGCAGGTTTCATCACGATGATTTCCTTAGCCACTGAGTTTAACTGCGCAGAAGATATTAAAACACACAGGCAGTCCCACCTACCTAACCTAGCCGCGCCCGTTGTAATGCTCTTGCGATAAGATCGAAGGTCAACTAGCAAACACGGGGACAACCACAACAATACCAGGTTCAAAAAACGAACATCGCATAGCACTGCGTGCGGCCGTCGCTGATTCAACTCTTTCATATTATGAATAGTCAGAGTCTCGTTTCGGATAACCGTTAAGCCTGAATTTAATAGAGCTTCCCACACAAAAAATATTATAGAGAGAAGGCATTTATTTAAATATAAATAGACGGAAGAAATATTGTTAGACTAAGTCTGAATTAAACAGTTGTAGAGACAAGTTGTCTTTTCAAAAACCTTCAGCGGCGCTCCCAAAACTTAACTCGGTAAAATATTTTTATTTCGCTAACAATATACCCAAACAGAAATCTTTAAAAGTCAGTTTAGCCGCTCAAACTTCGACGCGCTGTGCTGTCACTGACAGAGAGCGTGCGCAACGAGGGACATATCAACTACCGGCGGACATACGATCGGCGCGACGACTAATTCTTATCTAGCCTTATCTTCGGCGGCTTGAAAAATGTTCTTATGGAAACCCGCTTCAAGATAGAGTCAATCTTGTCCGTGACTCCTCTGACATATGGTAGGACTGCAGGTACACGCTCAACTGTGGCCGGCTTCACTCGGTCACTGCGACGAAGGTGCGGAACCCGAAGCTTGTTGTCTTGCAAAACTTGCTTGACATGCTGAAGCGCGGTGACCAAGTGTTTACTAGTGTGACAGTTAGTCAGTTTTAATAGAGAAGATGGTTGGCTATTAGCATCAGCTTGGGATCCTATAATTAATAAAATTAAATCAAAAACCAAGCATACCACTTCAAGACTTCAAGATACAGTTAGCTCGTTCTGCGTAGATCAGACCAAAAATAATAATTAAAAAGCTGAAGGTACTCCGGGTTAACTGTGACATCAGGACGTCTGTCACCTCAGTACTCCCGTGACCATGGGTGCTCAGTCGAAACGTTGGGTTATAAATAGTAAAATCAAACGCGATAAAATCCGTAAAATTAGTTTCATTTAAATGTGTAGTGTTCACGTAAATATAAGAAATCATTATTGTTTTCTTTGTACAATTTAATTAAAATAATAAAATTTACTGGACACTTTCGCATTTTAGTTTTTAAGCTACCGAACAAATGGTCCTACGAAACAGATTTAGACATTTGATAAATTTACTAGTTGTGAATAATGGCGCAATGCGATGTATACGCAATGGAACCTGAAGCGAAGTCGAAACACGGTGGCCGCAAGTATCATATAGTTAAAGTATACTTGACGGTAATTTCAAGGGAAATTTCAAATAATTACCGATTGGCGACGGGCAATATAGTCCAAGCCTTAGATTCGACTTGCGAGGCTTTTGGCACTCTGATCGCCTATCTGCGATTACAGCAATTCTTTCCAATTTGTTAGCAGTACTCAACGACACAAAAAGGAATGATTACCCGTATTAATACTAAATCAGCAAGCAGCACTAACATTATTAATATCCCCATTAACTTCAACTAAGATTCAAAGCTTGTGCTAGGTGTTAATTTTTTATGGAAATAAGTGACCAGCAATTCATTCATCTGATGGTAGGTGCCGCCTAAATAAAACTTTAAAATGAAAAGCAATATGTAGCACCGCACGCGGTGGTCATAACGACACATCCGTTCTTATATGGCCTGAATTTACTTTAGCATGGAGGGCTCGGTTGGCACAGTGGCTAAGAACATGGATTCTTGCCGCGGGTTCGATTCCCGCCCGGGACAAATATTTGTATGGCCTACAGATAGTTATTCCGGGTCTGGGCGGTTTGTGCATGTGGAATTAATGTATGTAAAACGTACCCACGACACGATAAATCCTACTGTTAGGCATCGGCTTTTGAATATACATGATACAATGATGGTTTTCGGTTCGTATTGTGATCGTCCTTGTATCACACTGCATCCTATCTTATCGCATAAGCGTTACATACAACAGAGCACGGGAACGTTGGAACGAGTGAGTGCTCCTGTGTTCACGCGTACACTTTTGGCACTGTTATATTTCCTGCGAAGTTGATAGCTTCCGACAGTATTCGGTACTAGCCGCCATGGTCGAAAATCGCCTAGGAAGATCATTATATCCTGTAGCTGTAGACTACTTACGCGCTGGCAACGGTTAACGTAAATGTATAATATAATCATTACGAATTTTACACACTTACATACATTATTACACCTTACCCTAAATAAACGTAATAAATAATATAATATATTAAAATATCTTAGTTTATATTATGAATAATACCAAATTGACATAATCATTTCTGATACGAAAAAGCAAATTTCATTTTGCACTATAGTAAAATTCGCTAAGCTCTTTCTGAAATCACCGAGAACAACAACAACAGACGCGACATGTACCTTGTTCAAACAATGTAAAATTTCTTTGTACGCTTTAACATTTAAAAATTTACAAAGCTGCACATTTTTATCTGAAGCCGCAGCAACGTAATTTTAGTCGCAGTTACGGTTGGACAATTTAAAACAACAAAAATAAAACAAAGTCACTTTCATTCATAGGACCACTCGACCTCACAATGTCAAAAAGGATCTTGCTCTGCATTTTTTAAACATTTGAATCCGGTTTACAATGGTAAGGAATGATATTTCTGTACTTTTTTTTTTACGAGATAGTGACGAGACGAGTAGAATGTTCACCTGATGGTAAGTGCAACGTCTGTCCATAACAAATGCTGTTTTACTCAGAACTTTTATGTGTGAGATATAAGTTCTTAAGTCTCAAATTCCCAGTAATTATACTAGCTCTCAGTGCCCTTCAGACCGAAACACAATATATATAATAGTAATTTTTGCACTCTACTGCTTCACGACAGAATTACTGGCTGTTAGGTAGTCTTCCTGCTTAGACAGATTCCTGCATAGGAGTCCTACCACCATCTTTTCATCAGTTGACTTTATTCTGTATCTAAGTTAATACTATAGGCAATTGAATCTCTGCTTAAATGTACTAACGACATTATAATTTTATATTAATAACATAATTATTGCAGTTGTTACATTGAATATCAGATACGATCGGTAAAAAAGAAAGACAGAAACAACCAGCAAAAACATATGTCCAATTTGCTAGTAAAAAAGTTAAATATGTTTTTGACCAAAAATTGTGAGAATGAATGGTGATTAAAACGAGATTTACATTACGAAATTTCTTTCATTTATATTGAAATTAATTTCATGTAACTAATTTCAATACGCATGAAAGTAGTTTCAAATGAAATTTAGTGTCTCGAAATCTTCAGTGTGTCTGAGATTATGACCTCAACAACATCGAAGCTTTACTTTGTAATGTACCATGTTATTATTGACGTGCATATTCTGATGTAAAAAAATAAAATGGATATCTTGTAAGAAAACAATCCATTCCAGCGCTGGGTTGCCGCTTTCAAAGCATAAAGATCTATCTACACAGCGACAAATAACATATCTAAATCCTTGGCGACACTAGTTTCTTCACGTCGCGTTTACACGATGAAATTATTTGCATGAAACTAGTTTCACCGGCAAATCGCACAGAGCACGAAACTTCAAACTTTAGTTTCATGAAACCAAACGTGTAATTGTTGATGAAATTAATGTCATGAAATTAATTTCATGCTACTATTTCGTAATGTCAATCCCGCTTAAAGTATATTTGTGGTGGTAAGATAGTTTTAATTAAAATATTTAATGTTGTCCACATTTTCTTATACATCTTTTATAACTTATTTTTAGTCCATGATATAACTAATTTCATGTGTAATAATAGCAAAGTGCAAATAAATTCTGAAATGAAACAGTTTTTTTTTAATTTATCTAATAACAACCATTAAAAAATTCACTAGTTATCGGTTACGTGATTATGTAGTATGTACGTGTAGATACTAGTTATGTTACGAATGCACATTTTTAAGTATTCACAAATGCGAATAATTATAATCGGCATTCGCGAATGCGAATTTTCTAGTCTTGGTCATAAACATAATAGTTCGCACTTGAGAGATATTTTGAACTAATTTAGAAAATAAAAGAACTACATATAAACTTCTCTTACGTACTACTCTTAGTAGTTACGAGTATGCAACGTTATTCATAGTTGGTGTGAAATACCGGCACCTACCTATGCTACTTTGATTTGCTAAACATAACGGTGAAGCTTTAATGACAACATTGAATACTAAAAATGTCCATGCAAAATTTTAAAATTATTTGTTTTGTAAAACTTTACGCGACCCTAACTGAGAAAGACTTTGTCGCGAACCAGACAAATTCAAAATACGTTTTCTTCTTAATTTAATTTGTGTTACCCTACTACGGCGTCATACTAACAGATTTACTTCGCAACAGATTTCCTTAAGCTTCATGTTATCATAGTTGCTATTTTCGTTTCGGAACAGATTTCCTTAAGCTTCATGTTATCAACTATGATATCATGAAGCTTAAGCCTCTGTTGCGAGTTCTTTCGATGGCAGCTCAATGGAAAAACGCAAAATTAAATTTATGAGTTCATTGCCTCGATCAGTTGTATAACCTATGGGTTTTAAGTCGACATTTCCCCTACAGGTATCACGCTACGAGGCTTATTATATTTTTTGGGGCATGAACACGTCGTCCCTAAGTCCAGCATGCCGGGATGTATAGGAAATTACGAATGACCCTGTATAGAGCATTGGAATGTGAATATTTAATACATTCTCAAAAAATACTATAACATTTTGATTGATAAAAATTTTAGCAAGTCTCTTTTACAGAATTTCATTTGATGTTATCAATATTTCCGTTTTAATTAAGATGCCTCATTTACCTAAAATAAGGTTTCAAAACGTTCCTTTTTAAAAAAATTCTTTCAGTTTCGTGAAATAATTAGAGCTGGAAACAAAAACCTGTTTATTGATATTTTTAATTATTCTCTTAAATGAGGAGCAAAATTTGGTGAGATGTTAGATTTTTAAAATTGGATTTATTACCTTTTGTACTACCAGAAACCTACACGGGTACACGTGTACCTTTGATAAAAAAATATATAATGTAGTAAACTAGCCTATAAATGTGACACCTTTTTGAGATAATTACTCCCGATCTTATCGTATGTTCATCAGTCGCGCGTTGGTAAGGACCACTGAGTGCCTCTGTGTGCATACTCTAGAGGCATTATAATATTTTCTACAACATGATTGATCCGTACGGCAAGATACCTGATAGCTGACCTGAGCATTCACAGTTCGTCCCTTCTCGGTAATATTCGGTTCTTAGAGTGCGGCTCCTTAAGATCGTAGCATAGAGTTTCTCCAATAACCGGACTATGTAATGCAAAACGACTTTTTCAAATCAGATTAGTATTTCCTGAGAATAGCACGTTCGAACTTACAAACTCACCAGCTTTATTTTAGTAGTAAGCTTAAAAAATATTTCATTGGACTACTTTGTGCATAATTTACCTACTAAATTTTATAATGTAAATAAAACGAATAATCTTCTATTAAATTTTATAACATAAGAAGAATTTACATTACACCTCTTACTTAAGGTATATTAATAAATGAATACTTCTAATTTCCGATAAATTGGAGGATTTACATGATCTTCAATATTAGAATTTAATCCTCTGAAAGTTAGAGTGTGACTATGAATATTAAATGAAGATTTCACAGGACGCCTCAGACTTCACCTTACAGCTGTACTAAAGGGAAGTTCGATTTTGTTTTGTAACGTCTAATATACGTACCTTTTTGTCTGTCTGTCTGTACGAACAGCTTTAACTCGAGAACTAATACAGCTACTGACATGATTTTTTTATAAATTAACTCTGGGACCATCTTACGACTAATGTTCCATTGTGTTTGTTCGACCGGGTCCGAACTGAATACGTATTACCGAAGAAGAGTCCGTAATGAAATATTTTTGGTAATAAACCACAAACGAAATGGGTGAAGTTCTAGCAGAGACATATAACCTTCAAGACCACCTATTACTAATAGTATAATTATCATTTAAAGGTTGTTTATATTATGACACTACTTCTACTACTTTATATTACCAAAATTTTTAGTTAAATTATGATGTAAACGTGGTAGAATTATGTTGCTGTGTACCAAACTGAACACGAACATGAAGAAGATTACGCCTCATGCCATGTCACACTGATATCGGTTGGAATTAGAAATATTACGCTCGATGAGTCTGTAAACACAGAATAGATTATTTGACTGAGTAGATTTGATTTATATCAAGAGGTCAGCCGATAAATCGTTTTACGTTACTCGGTTGAACAACGTTAAGGTAATTGCATCACTGTATATATTGCATATACTGAAAACAAAATACTTAGGGCTAATTTCACCGTTGAAACTAAACGCGATCAGCTCAAGATAAACTCAGTATACGCGTTTAACCGAGTTTAGAGCTATAGTTGGCATTTCGGCAACATGTTGATGTCGAGTTTAGCTTTACCTGCTTTCAGTTGTGAACGCAGGTAAAGCTAAACTCGGTTCAAAGACTGAACGTTCAATTTTAGACGTTTAGTAATAATAATGAATGCGTTTAGAGAGGTGTCATTGATTAATTCAATTAGTTAAGTAGTAGTTATTAAATTAGTAGACAATTTTTTTATTAATTGGCTACTTATCAAGAAATAAGACGGCGGTGCAGGTGTTGCCATTTATTTACGTTCAAATATCCCTTTCACCATTGTCGATGTGTCAGCACAACTACCGCCGGCAAATGCGGAAAACACCTCTTTATTGAAGTGCTACTTTCTCACTCAAAAGTTCTTCTTGGTGTTTATTATTGTCCTTCCAATAATAATTACTCTCCTTTTTTTTATAAACTGTTCTCTGTTTGTGACGTTGAAAAGAGCGTTTTATCTATTACTTCCAGTGCAGTGGGAAGTGACTGTGTGTGTGCCCATTATATGTCATATCTTTAACTTCTCTATCTCTTCAGGTAGTTTTCCATCAACTTGGAAAAATGCTGAAATCATTCCTATTCCCAAGAAAACCTTCCCTGCTCTTTCTATCTTTTTAGGAGTATCTATTTCAGCAGTGCATTTAATACTGTCGATCATGACGTCCTACTTGGTGGAATACGCTCTGTAAACGTATCTCCAACAGCGACTGGTTGGTTTCAGAGTTACCTGTTTGGTCGCCAGAAACGTATATGAACTGATGATACTTCCTTATCCTAACTCCGTGTAACGTATATGCTGGTGTTCGTCAGGGGGCGTTTTATCTCCTTTACTTTTTACAGTCTTCATTAACTCAATAACTATTTAAATTAACCTTTATGCAGATGATTTGCAAATATATACAAAGACCGCTCTTTACGATCTCCCAAGTGCTATTAAAATTATTAATGAAGACCTGCAGCGGGTACTTGGATGGAGAAAAGCTTACGGCCTTCAGGTAAATCCTATTAACTCATTATTATTATCATTATCGTTATCATCGGTAGCTCTCGAATGATATCACGCCTTGATTGTCTGCCACAAATAGTGTTTGATGTAACTGTTGTCCCTATCAATGATACGAGTACCTTTAAGAACTTGGGGATCCATATGGACAAAAATCTTTTATTTTTAAATCAAAATCTTTTATTCTTTTTTTTAGAAATTAGTCAAAAATTTTATGCTTCTGCGGCCTCTTTGCGAAGATTGCGTAACTTCCTTTCCATAGCCACCAATATTGTGCTTGCTAAGTCTCTTCTTTTCCCGATTTTAGACTATGCTGATGTCAGGTATCTTGAACTCACCGAATCCCAGCTTGATAAACTTCCAGAATCCAGAATTTTTGTATAAGTTTTTATTTGACTTACGTAAATGTGACCATGTTTCTCTTTTTCGAACTAAGCTCAAGTGGTTACCAATTTGCCTTCATCGGAATGCTCACATACTTCATCTACTCTATAGTGTTCTTTTCAATTCTCTCTACCCTTCTTACCTCAAAAAACGTTTTGAATTCCTTCATGGTTCCCATTCGCGGAACTTAAGATTAGCAGAGAGTTTGAAGTCGAAGATGTCCAGTCTTTAAGAAAATTTTATTAAATCATTATGTCTCTTTAGAATGTTATTTAGTTTTCGCACTAGCCTTTATTCAGTTCTTATTTATATTATTTAATAATTAATATATATAAATTTGATCTATATATTATTTAAGTATGATGTATAATAATTTTGTTCTTTATGCAATATATTTTATTTATTTTCCATGCCGACGCTTTCGACTTTTTCATTGCTCTTGATATCATGTCCATCTAGCGGTTGTCTGGAAGATATTGCTGTCAGCAATAAGATCGCCCATTGCTCACTCTAAGTGTATGTTTTCTTTTCCAATTTACTTTTTTGACATTTATTTTACATATAAGGTTTGTAATAAAGAATATAAATAAATAAATAAATAAGAACGAAAAGAGATTTGGCGCTGGCTTTTGACGTAAGTGATGATGAGAATATAGTTCGTCGTCCAAGATGGAAACGCGAGTCAATTTTTTTTTACGGAAGAGGGGGCAAACAAGCTAGCGGTTCACCTGATGGTAAGTGATCACCGCCGCCCATGAACATCTACGATACCAGAGGAATAGCAGATGTGTTGCCGGCCTTTGGGAAAGGAATAGGCTCTTTTCTTAAAGGTCCCTAAGTCGTATCGTATACCCTAAAATATTTGAAACTTTTAAAAAAACAAAATTAAAATTTTACTTTGATTAACTAGGAACTAGGTGTGTTACAGTATGCGTAGGCAGAGGTCCGAGCTTAACCTACGACGCTCTTTTATATCCATCTTCATACGCCCTTTTGGTCCGCAACGCTCATCCATAGCGTTATTATTAACTGCTTTGTTTTTCCACTTGCAGTTTTTTCCTCAATTTCGACTTCCTTTTTCATAACATAATTTAACTCGGCAGCACTTCTACTGCAGATAGTTTGTGCTGCTATTGCTTCATTCCGACCACGCTTTTCGGAGATTCTGGACGAAACCCGCAAACACAAACTGAATTTTTTATGAGAAAAAGATTTCTATATTTTATAGGTGCAATAGATTGCTCTCACGCGAAGTTCATTAAATCACCCGGTTAAACATTATTTTATTTTATTTAATAATGCTTTTTTATAAAGTCGCAGCAAGTTGTAAATACGAAATGAATCGAGTTTTTGTCTATGATTGTGATGACATTTCATGTCAAATTCGTTTTCGTTACCGCGATCAAAATGGAGCTGGTGACATCGATTTGGCAAAAATCGTGACCAATATTTGAACTGAATTTCGTCATAGCATCCCGGTCGCATAGCAAAAAAGGGCTTCAACTTGTGTATGCGAACACAAGTTGAAGCCCTTTTTTACCTACAAACTAAAATTTTACGTAATATATAACATGTACTTTATTTTAAGTGTTACGGAAACAATCAATATAATAACATCATGTATATTTGTTGGTGTACATACTCGTATTAAACAAAGTAATTAAATAGAAAGGTATGGATTCCAAAACACGGATAATATTGTTCTTTTTCTTAGTAAGTTAACATGCATCGTGTTTATTTTTAATAGCGTAATAACTACTTCATTTGAAATTAAATGGTGCAAAGCCTTTTTTAATGTCAAATTGTAGCATAATTTTACATCCTTCTGGTTACAAAGATATAGATACCATATCTTATTTACTTCTAATCGAAAAATCATATTTCGTTATCTCTGATATTTAATACATGTTATTATTGGTGGTAGGATTTCTAAGTAGTAATCCTTTTAGGTACCACCGCAGTCAGGGTCAGTTATTCTGCCATGAAGCAGTTGTGTGCAAATATTACTGTTTCGGTCTGAAGGGCATTGAGAACTACCAGTAGTGTCATTATTGGAGATATGAGACTTAAGAACAGATGTCTCAGGGTGACTGTTGAAATGTTATGCGCAGACGTTTCATAACTTTATTATATAAAAAAAAAATTCGTTGACTTAAAATATTAACATTTTGTGGAACTTCATTATTCATTTGTGTAATAAATGAAAAAAAAAGAAAAATTGACAATAATCGAGATTCAACAGCGTTACTAAGAGGAATGTTAATGTGGACAAACCAAACAAGACCAAAGTTTGAAAGACCACATTATTCATTGTTGTTAAGCGGTCCAAGACACCTATTCACCTCTTGCTATTACTATATAGTTAAAATAAGATGTATATGTTCAAGGCAGGAGGTTATGTGTGTATTGCCTGGTGGTAGTGTCGAAGTCGTGAGGAGTTATGGCAGTTCCCGGTGGCGATATTAGTTTGTTTGTCACACTATTGTGGGAGGGCGGACGGCGCTTTCAAAAAATAGGTAATATACTCTTTAGTATTTTTTGCGAGTGAATCTTAGCAAAATAACGCCTGATTCTATTAACTACAGCAGTAGACTGTTCAGTGGCTGATGAATCCACAAATAAGTGTGGATTAATTAGCAAAAAGGGTAATCGTTCGTTTTCTTGCCGTTAGCAAGCTTCCCAACATTCGTCATATATAATTATGATGTCATCTAGCAACATCCTCGACTGAGTCCAGCAATAAGCGCTTGCTCAGCGTCTAAATTATGAATATTGATTGTTATAGCTGAATCTTAAATTAATATATGTACATTTTTAAATGAATGGTTATAAAGTGAGTTATGTACAACCGTTGTGTGATTCCATGTAGAAAATCAAAATGATAGAGAAATCTAGAGGCTTTTCCGTGGCCACAGATACTATAGAAGCAAAAGTAATTTTCTAATTCGCTTATCGTTACGCTAAATTCAGTACAAAGAGGCAGATTTTTTCATCAAGCTAATGGAAAACAACAGTTTATTTCACACTCCAACTAGGTTTTTGTGTTCCTCTTTTAACGAGAGTCAGATTTTTTCTTAGATTATATTTAATCAATGTGTCCTGAATTAAATTTTCAACCTACCTAAACACAGATACATTGGAATTATGGAAAGTTAACTTTTACGTTTTTTATCAAATCAACTTTTTTTATATACTTTGAAACGTTAACGCTATTTGAATTTCGATGATTGCCAATAACGAACGTTTCTTGTTGTTTTTTTTTTTGATAAAACAAATGAAAAATCAAGTTCCTCAAAATTCTAATTAAATATTTTTGTGTCGTTTGGCATGGAGACACTCGGGCCGTGGGGACCAGACGCGAAACTTTTGTACAAAGATATCTTCTATTTTTTATAGGATAAAGTGATGAGACTATACCTAAACGTTCACCTGATGGTAACTGAAACGTCTGCCATAACAAATGCTCTGACACCCAGAACATTTCTGTGTGACACTACACTTCGACCGTCACACTTTATTACTTTAGGTGTTCAAAGAAGATGTTGCTGCCAATCTCCTGGTTTTTATATTCCCTATGCGACTTTTACGACACCCACGCGATGAGATGGGGAGGTAGATTCTCATAAGCCACCACCATAAGACTCGCATAAAAGTCAGGTATTCTAAATACCACCAGCCACGCGCTTTCCATATGAGATGATTAAACAGCCACATGAGTTTTCTGACATTTGACCCAATCTACTTTTACGACACTTACAAGATACTATATTCGAATGCAAGATTCTATTATGCCACTACCACATTGCCAGTTTTTTTTATTTCATCTACATTAATAAATATGCGATTTCAGTAGATTTCTAAATAAACCCTCCATCTGTGCAGTCACTTAGTACGCGGCTCAGAGGAGACACAGGACCCATTTTGTATGATTAATGATGCAGTCGTTAACCGGGCCTGCAAATGGCAACAAAGCAACGTCTTTATTTGCGCTCACCGCGATCATCACTTTCTAGTAGCTTTATGATATTTTTTTAAAGCCCTGTATTTTTACGTAGTAATCTTCTGTATAACACATAAGTGCAGTAACGAGAAATCATTAAATATTTTATTTTAATTAGTTTATAATATTTTTTTTTTCTTTGATTCCAAATTTGTATTTTTTATAGGTCTCATAGTAATTATAAAAGCTGTCAGTGCCCTACGGACCGCAACACAGTAATATTTGTATACTGCTGATTCTCGGCAGAATAACTGGCCTCGCTGTGGTACTCCGGTAATATTTGTCATAAAAATACTATTCCTCTAATTTTAAGTTGTTGCTTTAAATTAATAAAGCTTAATGACGACTATTGGCCTTTCTTATATAATTGCGATAATATAGATTTAGTTAGGCGGTTTTCATAGTTTCGTAGGAAGAGACTCGAGAACAAGAGGCCCGTGGCATGGATAACGTCGCTGATGGCTATGTCTCGGCGCTGGGCGTTGCGAGGCCGTCTGGTATTCCGCTGCCCTTCGACCCCTATTAACGAATAAAATTTTACTCGATTAACAATGTGGAGGTCGGTGATATCTTAGTCTCCTCTCAAGGAGGTTTTAAATATGTTATCAATAAAACATGACTATTATTTGTGTTGACTGCATAGCTCAGTATTCAGAGCCTGGTGAATCGTGGTTATAAAGTGCAAACCCCAGCTGTTTAACAAAATGAAACCATGCCTAACACGAGGATTTCTCCTGTACAGCGCAAGTGTGGGAGCGTGTGCGTTCGTGTGTACGTGCGTATATGTGCATGTGGATGTGCGTGTGCTTCTCACTCCCATACACAAACATCTGTGTGTGAAGTATTATCACTATATTCGAAATAGGCTAGAAGTAAGGCTAGATCGAGTTGTTTTAAAAGGCAGTCGAAGTTTGGACAGGGGTTTTCTGGTTCCACGAATTAAACAATTCCACTAAGCGATCACAGTTTCTGAGTGTTTACTTTTTAAATACATAAACATCAATACACGTAGTAGAATGAATAATAAAGCTATCAAAGACGATATTGTGTTATATTTGTCTGTAGGTTTAAATTTCATTACAGTATGAAAAATCTAAAGTCCTGAAATAATGCTATTTGCTTCCAAGACGTAGACACTAAGATATCAGGTTAAGTCATGAATACATTCGATATACATTGCTGGCAGAAAATGATAGAAATACTGTGAAAATAGTCGGCCGCAGTTTTGGTTCACATTATACTTTTGTTCCGCCATCTATTGAAAGACATGGGATTTTCCTGGCATTTTCTTTAGTCGGGTCTTTCTTATGCCACTACCACATGGTACTACCGGTCTACTCTCGACAAATTCAAAATCATTAATTTTGTTCCGATAGCCGCTTTCGTTCTTTCGACCCTTGGTTTTGAGAATTTGATGAAAAATATTATATTATTTATAAGAAAATCAGATGTTCCCTCTATAAAAAAATGTTTCTACATTATGTTGTGATTATTAAGTACGATCTGTATATTAAACGTGAAGAGAAAACATTGTTCCCCTTTTTAAGCATAATGCGCGCACGACGGAGTGTGAGATTTTGCATACTTAAAGTTTGCATGGAGAAGAAGCAAAGAAGCTAAAATTTATACGAGTATATAATAAATGTTGCAAATAAATTAAATTGAATAAAATAAAACATTCTTTATTTACATTCATACTGACAACTCAAAGTCAAAAAACACATTCTGTCCAAGCTCCTGAGCGGGAAGGTACCATAATTCCATATTATATATTTTGTTATATTTCGAAGGTATATTTGAGATTAAAATATATATTTATTTGCTGTAAAATATTTATACTATACTGATGGCTTTTTTTACACACCACATATGGTCTGTGGACTCGCGGCGCTGTCTCTAGTAGGTCTAGAACGGTAAAAATGACGACAGTAGTCCACAGACAATATGTGGGCCGTGTATACTTATCTAATTTTTTCCACTTTTACATGTTGGTAACAAAAAATATCAAGTGACATTGATAGATTGTAACATTTAACATGACCGGATCCCTAAATTTCCAATCCAGATAAACCTGGAAGTATTGTTGTTGAGCCGTGTGAAGAACTTTTCGACCAAGATAGAATGATTATTGCGGATAATTGGTATACAAGTGTACTATTAGCAGAATACTTGCTTCGTCGCATGGCACGTATAATAATCGTTGTGGCACTTTGCGGAAAAACCGGAAAGAACTGCCATTATTATTAAAAAATTAGAAGCTAAGTAGGGAAGAGCATATCGCTGCTTAGCGGAATAATGTAACAGTCCTAAAATGGAAGGACAAAAGAGACGTCCTTATGATCTCTTCTTGCCTCGCTGATGAGTCCAGACTAGAGGACTATTGGGAGTTAGCCAGTAATTATTCTCCCAATTCGTAAGTCTTACGTGGTACAAAAAGGTAGCCGTAATAAATGCACAATATCTTCTCAAAAATTTTAACCCACAAAATAAAAGTTTGTTTTTATAAGTACAAACAGATATTCCAAGAGACTTGGCAGTGTAAGCGTAGCACAGTTACCGGCTCCGGCTGTAGCTACACCACAACGAAATTCAACTGCAGGTTGGTCGCAATGTGTCCCGTCTCCACGACGTAGGGGTCCAACATTGATTGAGAGGTGAGACATCACATGCTGACACAAATACAACAACACAAATAAGGCAAAAAGAATTACGCAAATATGCAATATTTGCACAAAACCTTATTGCTTGCAATGTCTCCAAAAACTTCACTAATTACTTTTTACAAAAAATTAAACCAATTTTTAAAGCTAAACCTATTTTTTTTCTATCTATCATGTTTAAATAACTCGAAAATTAATGCATTAAAAATATATAACCCTTGTAGCAGTTAATTTCCAAATTCCTGGTTTATAATAGAATAGCGGAATATTTAGCGGTTGTAAATACATCAAATTCTTTGAAAAAGGTAATGATGTCCGGTCGAATTTCGACCTTTGGGTGACCACTAGTGTAAATAAAAGGTCACATTTGAAATGAAAATTGAAATATGCTTATTTACATGATAATATTTAAAGTTTACAATCGCAGACTAGGGTAATAACTTTCGCAATTAAAATGTCTAAGCTACTAACGGGAAAAGTGAATTTAAAACATTTTTCTCTCGCTAAGTTCATTAATCTTTCTAAGTTTACTTTAAGTTACTTATTTAATTCACTTAAGCAGTCAGTCACTTCTTAAAGGAAATTCATTTTGACTTGATAGTAAATGATGTAGGAGCAAATACGAGTATATTTATATATATTTTGGGTGCGTCGTACCCAGAATTTAAGACTATTTTTCTTTGTAAAAAGTCTTATATACTGAATAATACGGTATTTAAAGGTTATATATATTATTGTTATATACTTATTATTACTGTTATATATTATTATTGTTATATAGTTTATTAATACCATATACCTTTTCATAAATATACAGTAAAGAACGGTTTAAATTCTCATTACCGCAGGACAGCACAGAGCTGGGAGCTTTCCATTTTAATGGATTCAGTGTAAAAAATACCTGCAATTAATATTTTTGTCATCGTTATGCTACCACAAAATTAATAATTTTTGTTTTATGGTCACCAAAGTACAAAAAAAATATATTTATTGACTTATTTTTTCAAAATAGCCAATTTCATGATTTATGAAATTGCAAATTCGATATTATTATTACTGTATTTTACGCCAATTTAGTCACAATTAGGAAAATTATGTTTTTTATTGAAGGAATATACGAGACAAGCAAATCACTCACCTGGTAGTAAGAGCAATGTCTGCCCATAACAAGTGCTTTGTAACCCGGATCATGGCACCACACTGCGCTCGTCACTATGGGATATTTTTAAGTTAATATTTATTTATTTTTTTTTGTAGTTATACGTAATACTGTAAAGTATCAGATTTTATTAATTATTCAATATTTTGTTATCTCAACATTTTTCAAATACTTTGAAATCATTTTCTTATTTAAAGGTTGACAAATAGCAAAAAACTATTTTGCTTTTACTTGAGGATTGAACATCGAAGCCACCGTCTACGCCAATAAGCTAGTTATTTATTTCGTAGAAGCGAGAAATTTCAAAAAAGTGGAAAAAAAACGTAGTTTAGCTCACAATGTAAGAGTGGAAATGAAGTTCTTAAGCAGAAAGTAGCTGAATGCGTGAAGCATATCAATGGGTTAAGAGGCAATGGTAGTAGGGTTGTTCGTTCGTTGTCATCATTACTGTAGGCAGTAATGATGACTACAAACAAATATGAATTGCAAGTTACTTAAGCATTAAAAATTATTTTATTCTCATCGAGTCTTGAGACTTTGAAAACTCTTACGTTAATTTTATTGAGTTCTCTGTACTGCTCTATTCTTATTAATATCGACTTTAAGGTAATTTTTATTTTTATTAAAACAAATCTTTAAAAAAATGCGCATTTTATATGCAAAAGTCAAAAAACGGTACACTATCATCGAATCTCTAATCTACACATACATACGAGTACATACATAAGATCACGACTGTATCCCATTAGGGGGAAGTCAGAGACTGGGCACTCACTGCAAAACACATGACTGCCACAATCCACGTTTCACCAAAACAATATAATGCACTTTGTTAGAAACTATAAGGTGGTTTTAACGATCGCATAGTTATACCTTCTAATTTTTCACATAATGATTACACAAATTTAGCGTTTATTAACCAAATCTTGTGTTTAAAATGGCTGAAATATGAAAATGGTTTTGCAAATCGATAAATACTTACGAAGCATCAATATTTAAAATATAGTTATTTTTGCATATTGAAAGAAATGTAAACTACGCTAGCCGAAAAATTAAAATAAAGTGATTGTTGATATACAGAAAATCGAAAAATATATGTAAAGGGGCATGCCCAATTTAGGCCTTGAGGCGCACATGAAATTCAATTTATCAAAAGAACATAAAATATTAATTATGATTTTTAGTAGGAATGTTTAGTCGTAACTAGTCGGCACAAATTCAATTCATATATGAAATTGTTTAAATGACTAGTAGTTAAATGTTCCTATCCATTCATAATTCTTGCTGTTATTTGAATATAATAAAAAATATTTTCCTGTGTTAAATATTTGATTATTATTTTTATTATTGTTTGTTGTTACGCGAAAACTAGTATGTACTACAATGCAATAAAGTATTTGACATATTTTATTCAAACTTCAAAAAATCAAATCTTTGAAGCAATAAAATATATAAAAGCTCTACATCAATATATCATATAAGGACTTTTTTATCTTTTAAAGTGGCAACACTAAAATCACCTTGTCTGTACTCGTACTCGCTCATGTCAATATTGTCAATCAAATCAAACACCACAAATCATCACCGAGGAATGATTTCATTATCATAGACTTCTATCACAACTTTTTTTAATGAAGGTATAAACTTGAATTATAAGTTTGTTTTCTATTATAAAATAACTGTCATTTTGTTTTTTTAACATGCATATGCGATCTAAATATATAATGTAAACTTCATTTTGATAGAAAATAAAAATGATCAATTAATTATCAACACCAAGTTTTATTATATCTCATCCCTTCAAGAAAGAGTTTTTCTCATTAAACATTAGTATATAATTTGATACTGTGCATTGAGGGCCTATTTTACTATAGCGACTGGGCATTCCCCTTTGTTATTAGATTACCTCTGATCAAAATAAGGTCAATTCTTCTACCGCTACGAATGTCTGGCCATATCATGACTTTTCCATTACTATACTATTGTATAAACTTCATAAATGAACGTAAACGATCTTGTCGTCCAAAGATCAAAAGGATGAGGCCTTTTGATCTAGACTAGAGACTTAAGAACCTATGTCTCAGCGTGATGGGCACAGTGTAGTGTCACACAGAAATTTTCTAGGTGGCACAGCATTTGTTATGGGCAGACGTTGCATTTACCATCAGGTGGACGTTTTGCTGGTTTCATATGGCATATGAGACTTAAGAACCTGAGACATAGGTTCTTAAGTCTCAAATGCCCAGTGATTACGCTAGCTCACAGTGCCCTTCAAACCGAAACACAGTAATGTTTGCACACTACTCCTTCACGGTATAATAACTGGCCCTGGGGTGGTACCTACCTAGACGGACTCCTGCATAGGAATCCTTCCACCAGCAGACCTCAATGCAATTAAAAGACAAAATTTAGTAGTAATATGAAAAATGTAGTAATTTTCATATATGTCGAATTCAAGTATAATAATTAAGTATATACATCGCTATTCTCATAAACGTAATGCGGATTACGTATATAATAGTTAGGAATATCTTTGTAAGTAGGTTCGTTTGCTCTAATGGGCACCTAAATAATTTCAAATATTATTCCGCCTATGAAGTTGAAAAGAAGCTTAGCGTAATCAGACTTGAGTGGTAATTAATATAATTGATATTATAAATTATCAATGTAGCGAGACATAAAGAAGTTAAAATTGAAGTGTAAAAATAAATATTGGATAGAATCTTCACACTCATAACAGGAGCAGGAGAGCTGAAGAGCGCATCGCCGGTATGAACCATATAAGTGAACGTGATGGAGGGTGACTGAAGGTGGTGAGGGTGATGAAGTCTCACTATTATAACTTATACTTTACTATTATACTTTACTATTAAAACTAATATGAATTTTAGTACAATTTTCTTTGTAGTTGTATATCTGTCCCATAGAATAAAATATACTTTTTAATAAAAATGCTACGACTGTAACTAGTGAAACGATTATTTTCAAAGTACTTGCATAAGATATACGTAACTTTATGACACGTAATTTTTGTATACAATCATTCCAATTCTGAACACAATTCAATGAAATAAAACATCTCCATGCGAACATAATATTTCATGAATTTTAGAGCTGTAAAATCTCTAGGTAAAATTTAAAGTGTATATACGAGTAATAATAAACTTAAATCTGAAAAGAAATGACTCGAAATCCTTTCTAAACTTTTTCGTAGTATTTTATAAAGTTTCAAATGGCTATTGAATAGTAAAACTTTTCCTTTTACGGTTCATTCGTGGACAGAATAATATATGAAAGGTCGGCGGAACCTAGATGTCTTGGCATCTTCATTACTGCCGCTTTTCTTTCAATAGAACTAGTAGCGTTGAAATGCATCAAGGTAATAAATTACTTTCTATATGGCAGTACTCTACAAAAACTGTCATGTACTTGTTCATGTACTGCTTCACGCCTGTACATTTTAAAAATTTGCGACATAAATGATTGAGGGAGGCTAAATATATATAAAAAAAGTAAAGTAAATGGCAGGCCTCCTCTCATTTCTGAGAGGGTTTTGGAGCTAGGAAGAATCCGCCACGCTGCTCCAATGCGGGTTGGCGGACTTCACATATCTTCGAAATATTTTTTATTATATATATATATATATATATATATATATATATATATATATATATATATATATCTATATATATATATATATATATATATATAAGAGAGAAAGAACCTTTTAAATGAAACTAATTTTTACGGATTTTATCGTGTTTAATTTTATTATTTATAAGCCGACGTTTCGAGTGCATTACAGCACCCATGGTCACGGGAGGACTGAGGTGACACATAGTTAACCCGGAGTACCTTCAGCTTTTAATTATTATTATTGATCCCATCTACGCAGAAAGAGCTTACTGTGTCTTAAAGTCTTGCAGTGGTATGCTTGGTTTTTGATTTAATTTTATTAATTATAGGATCCCAAGCTGGTGGTAATACCCAACCATCTTCTCTATTAAAATTAGGATGTTTTTTAATTTCAATAGCCTCGCGAATCATCCTTGGTATGAATCGGTGTTATTTTGCGAGGATTTGTGGTTTATCAAATCTGATGTAATGGTTGGGATGATCCAGAACATGGTCACATACTGCAGACTTCCTGGAGCGACGATGCTTCATATCAGCTATATGTTCTTTTACGCGGGTTTTAAATATATATATATTTAAATATAATAGCTTTGTCAAATGGGGCAAAAGAAATGGTTGCGAAATCGGGATGTATTCCTCTCTTTGTTCCGAGTATATACGCGACTTAGACTGGAGCACGTTAAGGTGTTTATGTGAGTGTAATAACTGTATGTGTGTGGAACATCGCGAATATCTTAACGGTTTGTATAATTATTTTATTAGTTGTTTAGGTAGTGCGGCTTCTCGTCGCTTGCGGCGACGTTCGGGAATCAGACCGCCCGTGCCTGGGTGAAATGAGCACGTACTCGAGGCTTATGCGGAGGCGCGGCATGCGCGAACCGACTGGTTAACATCAGGGGCGCCGTCTTGCGGCCCGCTTTTTGATCGAATGAAAATGACTAGAACAGTTTTTAAAAGTAGGTTGAGGTATTGCCATAATTCCACTGATCAAATAATTCTAGATAAGATTACGGCATCGTATTTGAATAGAGATTGTGGTCATTCTTGGAAAAATACAGGAAACTTACTTAAGACCGGCACAAAGGTTGCGGAAAGCGTTGATGGCTTAACGGACATCTCGGCTATTGCTAGCCTGTTTAAGAATAAATTTCTAGCATTAAGTTCTGTCAACCATATGTCTTTAAACCACGTCTATCAAGCGGACGGGGCTGAAGTTCATGTATCTGAAGAGATGGTTTTTAATGATCTGCGTCGGATGAAATTCGGAAAGGCGGTAAGGACATGATAATATAACGGTCGAACATCTTCGATTTGGCGGTCCGTGGGTAGTGGTTTTCTTATCAGTGCTATTCAATGCTTGTCTGAAACACGCACACTTGCCATCACTAATGATAAAAATGGTAATTAGCCCTGTCGTTAAAAGTAGATCCAGTAGTTTTTCTGACAGTGGTAACTATAGGCCGATATCTCTCGCTACGACTTGCGCAAAGCTATTCTATACTATATTATTGGAAATTATTTCCAAATTTATTCCAATCAGCGATGCCCAATCCGGCTTTCAAAAAGGTAGTTCTACTGATGCTGCGATATTTGCTTTAAAACAAACTGTTAGTTATTACAATAAACGCATAACTAATATTTATGCATGTTTTTGGACCTTAGCAGGGCTTTCGACAGGGTTAGTTATAATTTACTGTGGAGGAAGTTGCGTGAGGTGGGAGTGCCTTCGATATGTATTAATATATTGATTACGTGGTACAGTAGCCAAATTCATTTGGTAAAGTGGCGTGATGCATATTCTTAGGAGTTTCACCTTCCATGTGGGGTGAGGCAGGGGGGTCTTACATCGCCTCTTCTCTTTAACCTCTACGTTAATCAGCTGATTGAAGAGCTCAGAGGCACCAGACTTGGTTGTCACATTGGTTCTGAGTGTTTACCAACTTGAGTTACGCCGATGACATGGTGCTTCTGAGCCCTTCGATTAGTGCGTTGCGTGCATTGCTCAAGAGATGTGACGAATATGCGGTGGATCATAACCTCTTGTATATCGCCAACAATTCCGTCTGTTTGCTTTTTGGAAGTGGTAGGGTCCAGGTTCATATCCCTCCAGTGTATTTAGGTAATTCGCAATTGGAGTGGGTTAAAACATTCAGGTATCTGGGGCACATTGTTTCCCAAAATCTGTGCGACAGCTATGACATAGATCGCGAGCGACGTGCTCTATCGGTGCGTGCCAACATGATAGCTCGTCGTTTTCAGAAATATTCCACGAGCTCTAAACTAGCGTTGTTTGCAGCTTATTGTCAGCCTCTCTACACTCCGCAGCTGTGGACGAACTACACCAAAGAGGAGTACCGCAGGCTGAAGGTGCAGTACAATGATGCGTTTCGTGTGCTGTTCCGTCAGCCGCGGTGGTGTAGCGCGTCCCTGATGTTCGCGGAGGCTCACGTTGCCGGCCTGGACGCACTGATCCGTCACCGTATCGCGCGATTTAGGGGTTTCGTTTTTGGGTCGCAGAATATTCTCATTAATTTAGAAAATGGTCGAATTTATTGCTGTTTAAACTATAATACAGTTTATAAAGTTAATAGAATAATTTTCTTTTGAATAATTAATAATACGAGTAACATGTTCAAAATATTATAAGATTTGGTATTTATATCTTATTTTAATAATTATGAAATGGATCTCTGTTATCTGAATTTATAAATAAATTATTATTATAATTATTATTTAACTGATCTTTTTGTTTGCCCTGTGTAAGAGAGACCACATTCACAATCCAGCTTGTATACTCCTGCATCTTGTAGAGGGATGTTACACTTGACAGATGGTAAAAACTGACTTATCTTCTTCAGCGGTTTGAAAAACGTTCTTAAGGAAGCCCGCTTCAAGATATAGCCAATCTTGTCTGTGACTCCTCTGACATATGGTAGGACTGCAGGTACACGCTCGACTGTGGCCGGCTTCACTCGTTTACTGCGACGAAGGCGCGGAACCCGAAGCTTGTTGTCTTGCAAAACTTGCTTGACATGCTGCAGTTCGGCGGCCAGGTGTTTACTGTCACAGATCCCTTGTGCTCTCTGAAACAAAGATTTGCCCACGGTAGCTAGCTGTGAAGGATGGTGGTGAGATTCACCGTTTAAGTACCTTTTTGTATGGGTCTTTTTCCTATACACAGTGTTACAAACGTTAATCTTTGTAAAAACGTTGCAACGTAGCTGCCTACAAAAAAACAGTCACATCAAGTGTTACGTTACTTGATGTTTCACCGAATGGATACTTTCCATGTCATTCCTTGAGGAATATTATAGTAATAATCATATAAATTATAATAAGTGAAGTGAAGTTTCAGCCTATAAATGTCCCACCGCTGAGCACAGGCCTCCTCTCATTTCTGAGAGGGTTTTGCAGCTAGGAAGAATCCGCCACGCTGCTCCAATGCGGGCTGGCGGACTGCACATGCCTTCGAATTTTTTTTTCTCAGACATGCAGGTTTCCTCACAATGTTTTCCTTCACCGCCGAGCACGTGGCAAATCAGCAGCTAAAATTGCAATTAAAAATTTTAGTGGTGCCGGCACCGGAAATAGAACCCAGGTCACTATGAATTACCACGGCTCAGGCTTAAGCTTAACATTTTTTAATATACGTTTTAAATTTAGTTGCTTGCCCGTGGAATGTCGAAGCTTGCCTGAAAATGACCCTTGCGACCCTTTTTATCTTTATAAAAGCGTTACGTGTTTTAGTACCATTCATCGTGTGTATAGGTGTAGATGTAAACGTAACGTTAATGTTTAAGTAAACATACACACAATTATAAAATATTGAGCTTGTTCACTTTACTGATAACAGACATTTCCTTTTTATTGATAAATAAACAGAAAATGTCAACAGCATGGAATGGAAGCAGCGGCAGATTGGCGATGGCAGTACCAGAAACTACGCCTATTAGACGCTGCGGCCCGTCAGACCGGTTTCTGGATAATTTAGTTCTGCATATTTAATGATTTATCTTTGTTCTGATGGTATGAGCAACATTTATGTGCGGTAACACGTTGCGCCCGTCTCCCTGAGAGATCAGTTCTTAAGTCTCGTATGCCCAGTATTTACGCTAACTCTCAGTGCCCTTCAGTCCGAAATACAGTAATATTTACTCACTACTGCTTTACGGCAGAAAAACTGTCCCGTCGGTGGTACTTACCTATACGGATTCCTGCAAAAGTAATATGAATAGAGTTACTCCGCTCTCAGTCGGAGACCATAAGATTTTCTTCACATTTCCTGGCAGCCATGAGATGAAATGTAGTGCTTCTCCAACGTCGCCACACTGCTAACAAATAATACCTGTAAGAAATGAAATAATAAATAATGAAATTATTTATAAAAGCACATATAGACAAGTTATCTGTTTAAAAGTCACAGAGTTGTAGAATAAAAAATATTATACGTTACCCAAAGTGCATATAAAGGATTTAAACGAAGCGCAATTCTAAAGTTTAATGGGTCTCGACAGGTGCATTGTGCGACGAAACTTAGCTAGATAATGGTAATGGTTATGGAACACTATTACATTTATGTTGGAAGCAAGCCAACTCTGAATACAATAAACGAAGGATGAGTACAAATCGAAGAAATATTTATGGTGTTTTGTTTTAAAAAAGTGTTTTCTCTTCTTCGTAAGTTTCATTTGAAAAGATTAAGTTTTTATCGCTTTTTTTGAACGCTATGTTTATATGTATGTACAGTGGCTAAAAAAAATGAAACGAATATAACTAGCCTTCATAACTATAAACTACTTGGAAAGACGAATAAAGTTAACTTCAGCCCCGCGGGTCCTGGGTTCGAGTACCAGCCGGAACCAATATTTGTGTTGTTAAAATAACTGTGAGCGATTATATTAAGATTAATGTTATTTTACATTTTTATTATTATGTTGGGGTTTGTCTTCGCGTTATTAATACTATACTTTAAAAAAAACTAATGTACGCAGAGACCCAGTTTTAATGTCAAGAGCGCGCGTTCAACCGCACTGCACCACTTCGAGTTTTACCAACGCCGCGTACTCAGGATTTAATAATGCACAATGTCAATTCGTTAAAACTCCTAACTTTTAATTTATAAACAATATTTAAGGTAACATTGCTTACAAATATACGTGGTGTGGTGAACACAAGAATGTTCTGAGTGACACAGCATTTTTATGGGCAGACATTACACTTACCCATCAAGTGAACGTTTTTCTTGTCTCATCACTTTTTGATTTTTTATGAAAACGAAGCCCCTTAGTGTGATTTCTACTGTATCGTGGCTGCATTTGACAAACATATATTTCACATGCAAAACACAACCTGAACTTTAAACAATCAATTTGTATTTTGTTCAAATGTTGGCTCCGGCTGGGATTCGATTCCAGAACCGGCGGCGTAGAAATCAAGTAGTACCACTAGGCCACACGGTGGTCCACTAAATTTTTTTTACACAATACTGTGTCACAATACTCCACAACTTAAAATAAATTCAAAATTACGGAGCATAGGATTGAATGATGCTTTTACAGCTTCATCGGACAACTAATCTCGGTTTTATCATCATCATTTCAGCCTATCACTAGTCCACTGCTGAACATAGGCCTCCCTCGGAGATTGCCACAAGATTTGTAGATAATTACCACAAGATTGTAATTTGTACATAAAGCATTTTTTCGCTTTGTGTTACTTTCTAGGAGTGCACATATTAAACACTTTATTTACGATATCATTTAAGTAGGGCTAAGACGTTTCCACATCCTTTAACCGATATAACGAACTCCAATCAATAAAGTTCAACAAACTATTTAATTCTAAAATTATAACAGATAGATTACTGTATAGAAATCCTACCATTAATAAAGCATCATCATTCATTCATTGCTAACCTACACGAGAAAGCTTCGATGTTTGCGTTTGTGAGAGTTGGGTGAGTCGAGTGCAGAAGTTTTTTTTAGGACTTATAGTCACTGGTGGCCCGAAGGCTTTCACAGCTTCGCCGGATTGCGTGCAATACGTTTATTTTTGGGACCCCGGAGTTGTAGCGTTAAAGCGCTCTGACTCGTACTTTGCTTGGAGGTCCGGTGAGCGCGGGAGTGGTGTTCGGCAGTTTTCTGATCGGGTTTGGGTGCGGGCTTTCTTGCGGTTGGTCGGGGCTGGGAAACCTCGGACCCCTTCCTTCAGCTGTTTTTATTATAATTCCTACGCTTCTTACTATTGGACTATTGGACACAGTTCCAAATTAAATAAGGATTAAAAAATATGGTTTCTTATTCTGCGGGTGATGCATTCGATGAACCCTTTGAAGGCGAATACCAGAACGCGGCAAAACTGATTTCATAGCATGGCATGATGGTATCTTTTAGCATTATCAAGAGGACTCTATAAACGGCAGATAAAAAATATCAGAAATCGGAAATCAGAATCATTTAATCCTTAGAAAATGGTTACAATGTTGGTGTACAAGTTAGGTTAGTACAAGCATCTTCTGTCAAAATTGGCGTAGGAATTAGGTGCTAAATTAAGATACATTACATTACATTTCGATTCATAGTTATATGTCACATATTTTTCAAATTAAGATTTAATTTTATTAATAATGGTTAATTACCTTCTATAATTTATATTACAATTAGGTCATGGTTATAATGTCAGTTGACGAGTATTGTTATAATAAGTATATTAATTAAACAGTTACAATATATATTTTATTTAAAACATTTGTCAACTACGAGTAGCTTTAGTATATTTCTATACAGCGTTAAAAGTCATACCTTTATGTCACATTTGCAGTGGTGTCAGGTTATATTGTCATTTAAGTAATCCTGTACCTTCTAATAAAGTTTTTTAATAGCAGTGAAAATAATGCCTTTTTGAAGTTATTGATATTTAGTTTATGGTACCTATCTGGAAGATGATTGTATATTTTTACAGTCATGCAATAGGAATTATTAGAATATAAGTCTCTGTAAAGTTACTTCTAGTTTATCTT
This sequence comes from Luehdorfia chinensis, assembly GCA_019845155.1. Lineage (NCBI taxonomy): Eukaryota > Metazoa > Arthropoda > Insecta > Lepidoptera > Papilionidae > Luehdorfia > Luehdorfia chinensis. Next base: position 178,426 of record JAHVAK010000234.1, on the reverse strand, counting down.
TGTGTATAGTTCTGCTGTATTCTGTGTCTTTTTTACATTTAAACAGTTGCAAATGTTTTACATATAACGAAAATACAGATTTCAAATATATATAAGCAAGGGAGTGGCAGTATTTTGAGCGATTGAAAGTGACGTTTACAAAACCCCATAGGACCAATGCCACATAAAGCTCGAATAAATTCCTTTTGTCGTTTAAACACATTTTCAGCCTCCACGGAGTTACCCCACAAAACTATGCCATATCGTAACACTGATGATACATATCCATGGTTTGCTGAAAGTGCAATATCCATTGATGCTACTTGTCTTAACCTTTTTATTGCATAAACATTTTTTTTTCAATTTGGATATAGTAATTTTTGTGTGCGCATCCCATTTACAGAATTTGTCAACTTCTATACCCAGAAACTTTGTTGTGTCTACACAATTTATAAAGTTTACTTTACACAACACCTTTAAATTTTGAGGGGTACTATGATGTGTTTGGAATTGGATGAGTTTTGTCTTGTTTACATTTATTTTTAGGTTATTTTTATCAAGCCATTCAGTTATTTGTTGTAATGCAAATTTTTTCTCCTGATTGTAAGATTCATTAACTATTTGCTTAAATAAAAATGAATGTTGTGTCGTCTGAACATAAAATTAAAAATTATTTTAAGTCTTCTAAATTAAGCTTAGTAGTGACGCAGTTTATCAAATTAACAAGCAGCTGTTACATAATAAATCAACTCTTGAATTGAATCGATTGTTCCCGACAGCGATAGGAATGAAAAATGTACCGTTAAATTTGACCGTGACAAACTCATTGTTCTGTGACGATGTTGAATGAAAGTAGAAAAACGATGGAAACAAAGCTACACAAAAAGCGAAAGAAAGAAAACTGAAACATATGTTTTGAGCTTCAATTTGTGTGTCTGCATTATCATTAAAAGTACCGAAAGCCGTAAAGCTAAAATTATAAAAAACTATTAAAATTAGTGAAGTACTTGTGCTTAAAATAGCATGCTTATTTTTGTTGTTTTAAATAGCGTTCATCAACTCCTGCACTCCCAATTTTATAAGCTGACCTACTTTTTGGCAAAACTGACGACCATTATTATCCAATTGCATCGGAATTCTCAAACTCCATTCAGCTCAAACACCACTTCTTCAGGGCTTTATCGATGGCTTAATATTGTCCACATTGAGAAGCTCTTTTGCCTCTTCTGTGGACTTTTGTGAGGTCATTATCATTTTGCTAAGATCTGCATGCAAAATATAAAATGGTGTATATTACCTAGTGGTGGATGGTATTTGGGGGCGGTTTCCGGTGGCGGTGTTAGCTTGCTCGTGCACGCTACTGTGGGAGGGCGGGCGGTGCTCTTCAAAACTAGTTAATATACACAATTTTATAATTTGCATACGGATCTTAGCAAATTAACTTTCTTTCTTTTCATTATAATGGATTTCCAAAAAGTAACGCCTGATTATTTTAAGTTATGTCCATACAAATGCTGTGCACATAAACGTAAAGAGCGTTTCCTGGAATGAATTGAAACCTGTATAAGTGGAAAAAATGCTTTTGCATATTTAACCTCTTCACGTCAAACTCAAAGCTTGACTTTGATATGAAAAGACACATGTTTGCTTGGTAATGCTTATCATGTCTCTGTAAGAAATAATATTTTTAGCAGCAATTTTTTTATGCTACTGTTTTAATACATCGGTTACGTAATAGTTAAAATAAGAATTGAATACTATATACATAGTATCTCGATGTGGCAAAAAGTGGGTTACGGGTAAGATATCTCTCAGGGATTGCCATTTCGATCGTCAGCGTGTCTTTTAATTTCGAAAGGAGATTCATCAAACAAACCATGTGACGTTTTTATTGCGATTTTAATACAAAAATGTCATCAAAATTTAGGTCATTTTCGGCGTTAATTTAATACAAACCTAGTCCTAACGATCACGAACACAAAAAAAAAACAGACAAATTTTATATATGCGGCATTGATTTACTCGTACATAGATGTATTGACAATTAAAACATAAAATAAGTAGAATTTATGTAAGAAAAGAAAACAATTTTGAATCAAAGTAAGCTGTTAAGTATATCCACGTGACAGGTAGAGCGGTTGCCTTTTCACACAAAATAGTGTTTACTGAAGTAAAGAGCTTTTCGCATTTTTAACTTTGCTTCGGGTACAAAACTCGGCAAGAATATAAAAAGGGCTACTTACATGGATATTTTTTTGAAACGTGATTAATTTAGAATCAAAAGTAAAGTAACCTATAAATGTACCACTGGTGAGCAAATGCCTCCTCTCATTTCTAAGAAGGGTTTTACAACAAATAGCATTTCTTTAAAATGTAATGAGTTATATATATGATATAGGATTATTTTTCTATAATTTGAGATCAGTGTACTCATAGTTTTTAAATAATGTAAAACTTGTAATAAAATCTCTTTGGCTGTACTGTTTCTATCTAGCTGGTTTTGATGACATTAGCAAAATAAAAAAAATTTAGAAACCAATTAGTAAAATGTAGCAGCTATTTTTCAATAGTTTTTCTTCTAGTCAAAATGAGTGAATCTAATAAAGAAATTTGATATATTATAAAATTTTATTGCAACAAAGAAAAAAATGCAACGCAAGCCACGAGAAGAAGACTGACGTTTATGGACCTAATGCAGTGTCAGTAAGAGTAGCACAAAATAGGTTTAAGCGTTTTCAATGAGAAGAAAGATGCACCTCGCTCTGGTTGCTCTGTTACGGATAAAATGGACGCCATTTTTGAAATAGTGTAGCAAAATCGGCATATCAGTAGTTACGACATATCTGAAGCAATGGGAATTGACCACAAAACAGTATTGACACATATGAAAAAATGTAGGTACACAAAAAACCTCGATATTTGGATGCCACACGAGCTCATTGAAAGAAACCTAATGAACCGTGTACTCTGTGTATTTGCGATTCTTTATTGAGACGTAATGAAACCGAACCATTTTTGAAGAGATTGATAACTGGTGATGAAAAGTGGATTAGTACGATAAGACCGTGCGAAAAAGGTCATGGTCAAAGGTCGGTCAGGCTTCACAGACTGTGCCAAAACTCGGGTTAACTCGCAATAAGGTGATGCTGTGTATATGGTGGGATTGGAAGGGCGTTGTTCATTATGAGCTTTTACCACCGGGCAGAACCATCGATTCAGATCTCATTGACAACTGAAGAGAATTAGGCAAGAATTTGAGAGAGTGGCCGGAATTGATCAATAAAAAGGGTGTGGCCTTTCATCACGACAGCGCTAGACCACACACATCTTTAGCCACTCAGCAAAAATTAAGACAGGTTGGTGTCTTACAATGCTTTACAATGTTTCGTGCCATTATAGCCCTGACATTGCACCTTCAGATTTTCACCTGTTTCGCTCTCGTCAGAATTTTTTTAGTTTTTTTGCTCAGAAGTCCCAAAATTTCTACAGCAACGGGATCGTGGCACATATATACTGTAATTGAATGTAAATAATCGTTGAAGAAAAAGGTGAAGAAACTTTTCCCCAAATCAATGTATTATAAATTAAAAATAAAAAAAAAATACCAATTCTATACGGCCCGCAACAAATATGGCAAATAAAGCCATTGATAATGTACATATATCATAATCATACGTGGGCATTGCAAGCATTGCAGTCCTCAAAGGAAAAATTTTGTTTTGACTCTCACTTGCATTCTATTTTTTAACAGTTCGTAAATGGTTCTAACACATATTCTAGTAAAATAAGCCGACCACATGACTGCGTCGTACGATCGGCCCTTCTCGGTAATTTTCAGTTTTCAGAGTACCTTACAACCTTCCTTAATAAGCGAGTTATCTACTGCAAAAATAATTTTTCGAATGGAATTAGTATTTTCTGAGATTAGCTTGCTCAAACTAACAAACTCTTCAGCTTTATTATAGTAATAAGATTTTCGGTTTAGCATCTGAGAGTAGTCAGTCACTGCGTTTTTTTTAATGGAAGTAAGTGACGCAATAGTCAAGCCATTCCCCTAACGGAGCGACACGCATTTCCATAATAATTGCGATGTCACCCAGAATTATCTTTGCATTTGAAAGATCTGTGCAGCACATACACTGCGCTCGTCACCATGAGACATGAGGTAGGCTCTTAAGTCTCAAATGCCCTGTAATTACACTAGATTCAGTGTCCTTCAAATCAAAACACAGTGATGTTTGCACATCTCTACTTGATAACAGAATAAGTGGTTTGTCTCTCTGTCTGTCGGTTTGCGTGCGAATCGAGTGAAAAGGGCAGGACCGGTTTCCATACAATTGGCTTTATTCTATATCTTATAGTCTCCCTTAAAAAATAGACAAAACTTCCAATCGGTAAACAGATTCAAGGTTGCAGCTTTAGCTATCCGTACCATGCTTTCCATACACAGCGATTACATTATAATTTTCTAGTTATTACGAACTATAGTTATATGCGAACGGACCAGTCTGTCTTTAAGGACTAAATTGAAATATTATACAAAAAACAAGCTCTGGTATATAAAAGGAGTGGACAAAGTTTGAGACAATTGAACTCGTCTGAACCCTTTTTTTCTAATGAATCCATACTGGTGGTAGGTTCCAATGCAGGAATCCGTCTAGGTAGGTACCACCTCAAGGCCAGTTATTCTGCCGTGAAGCAGTAGTGTGCAAGCATTACTGTGTTTCGGTCTGAAGGGCACTGTGAGCTACTGTAATCACTGGCCATATGAGACTTAAGAACTGAAGTCTCAGGGTGACGGGCGCAGTGTGGTGTCACACAGAAATTTTCTGGGTGACACAGCATTTGTTATGGGCAGACGTTGCACTTACCATCAGGTGAACGTCTTGCTCGTTCCGTCATCTTATGAAAAATAAGATTTAGGCCTAAGTTCACCGACTGAGCGTTAAACAACAGATTAACTAATCAGATTGTAAATATTTAACAGTGGCATGAAAAGCGTGTTAATTTTTTTATGTTATCTACGTTATTTCATTCGATGGGTAAGTAACTCAGAGAATCTCAGAATAAGTATTAAGAGTGAAATATACTAGTAAATACTGCAACTAAATAACGAAAACGCATAAAAATAGTAAAGCAACAGCCTGAGCACAGCCCTTCTCTCATTTCCGAGAGGGTTTTGGAGCTGGGAAGTATCCGCCACGCTGCTCCAATGCGAGTTGGCGGACTTCACATGTCTTCGAAATATTTTTTATTTCTCAGATATGCAGGTTTCCTTACGATGTTTTCCTTCACCGCTGAGTCCGTGGTAAATCAGCGCTTAAAATTGCAATTTACAATTTTAGTGGTGCCGGGATTGGTACCCAAGTCACTCGCGTACTATGAAATTTAAAGTGAGCGCCTAGCCTCTGAGAACACTGATTTATTGTGTAATTTTAATTTATTACCCATGCTTATATTGAGTAGAAGACGTAAGGGCAGGACTATTGTTTACTAGTTCGCTACAAAATGCCGTATTTTTTTTAATTTTAAATCTGTCGCCGGATATCTGAGATTACGTCATATACTGAATACTAAATTAAGATAAATATGGAAATTGCAAAATAGAGCGCGTACAACACAGTACCTGATAGAATTGAAACTCATGTATATTAGAAACTAGCGACCCGTTCCGGTTTCGCACGAGTACAGTTTACTAATGAAGAAATGAGAAATTACTGAAGAAAGTGAGCTTAGCAAAAAAAAGTATGTATTATTTATTTCGGTCTAGGCTGTGCGTTGTCTGTCAGTCAGTCAGTTCGTCAATGTGTCATTTTTTTATTGTTTGTTATCTTTTAGATAAGACGGGGAATTAGGATCGTGTGAGCCTTTGATGGATAGAGACCCATTTAAGCTTTGAACGACAAGGTAACGTGTGGTCATACTCACGTAGACCGTAAATAAATCGTATAGAAATATTAAGTAGGTGCTCCAATTTAATGAAACTTTGTGATAGGTCTGGATAACACACATCTGCTTGCGTCGCGGGCGCATTGCCGGTCTTTGAGAAAGGAATAGGCTCTTTTCTTGAAGGTCGCCAAGAGACGCAACGTTTCTTCGCAAGGCCAGTGGATCAAGCAGATCGGAAAGAACCTGGTCGTCGACGATTCGAGCCGCTCTTCGCTGGATGCGGTCAAATAGTATCGGAAAAGGCGCGTTAGAACCGGAACCAACTCCGGAGCACACATCCTCAACAAAATTGGGGGGATTCCATCAGGCCCACTCGACTTGTGGATGTCCAGAGAGAAGAGTGCTTTGCGCACTGAGCTCTGCAGAAACGTCACTTGAGGCATGGAATACTCACAACGCGAGATGGTCGGCGGTGAGTTCCTCCTGTCATCCAGAGTCGAGTTGGACGCAAAAACAGAGCCTCAAATGTCGGCTTTCTCCTTTGCGGCGTGGTCCAACGAGTCGTCCCTCCTGTGCAGAGATGGAAGAGATGGCTGACAGAAATTCCCTAAGAGAGCCTTGGCAAGAGACCAGAATGCACGGGTTCCTGAGGGAAGGCGAACTAGTCTCTCGCCTATTCTGCCAATGTGCTCCGACTTTGACTTGCCAATAACTCTTTTGAAGGATCTAGAGGCAGAGTTGAATTTCTGCTTGAATTCGCTGGATTTTACATCCCAGGACGCCGATGCATTGGCCCAGACCTGGTAACACTGCTGCTTTTGACGAGATGCCATTCTGCAGGTGCCACCAAACCAAGGCTGGAATCAGAGTACGAAACAAAAAGTTCCATACACTGAAGCACTACATCGGCGACAGACTCTGCAACGGTGTTGGGATCACCCAGCGAGAAGCAAACCTGCCTCCATGGGTAGGATGCAAAGAAAGACTGCATCCCATCTCAATCTGTCGACCTGTAGTGCCACATACGTCGGAAGCCTGCAGATCGAGACTTCAATGAGCGCGTGATAGGCACCGTACTCCGAATCAGACAGTGGTCCGAAGAGCCCAAGGGGGCATCAACGGAGACCAGATAGCTGTCCGGATGAGAGGTCAGCTGAAGGTACATACAGATCTCCCCGCATGATCAGTAGTACGTGATCCATTCCGCGTGATGGGCGTTGAAGTCGCCGAGTATCACGATCTCTGCGGATGAGATCTGCTGTAACACGGAATCTGCAGCCATCTGGATGTGGTCGAAGAGTCGGTCAGTTTTGGTATTGCCGCTGTGGGATAAAGGCACCCTATAAAGGCACCCATAGATAGTACCCATAGATGTGGGGATGGTTGTCGCTGTGTATGCGCAGCCAAAGGATGGACAGGTCCGTACCTTCAAGACTGCCAAGGCGTCGAGAACATATATCCTATCTGACGTTTACACAAACCCCCACCCGCGGCACAAAGGAATGTTCCAATTTGTACCCCGGGCAGGAGAGATAAGAAGTATCAGCCGGAGAGGATATCTGGGTCTCGGTGAGAAAGAGCATGGCCGGCTTAGCCGTCTCTAGATGATAGTGGACGGCGTAAGGGTTAGTATGAAGTCCCCTTATGTTGCAAAAATCCTCGGCGAGCGTGATAGGGGGTGCCGTAGTTATTTTGCTCTGTTTGCCCCGAGCAGTGTCAGAACAGAGTGGGACTTTGCCATCCCCCCCCCCCCCCCCTAGCTTGTTAGTGCTGGTACCCTCCTGGGGTAGACTATTATTAAGTACCGCTACCATGAAGACTGGGTGAGGGGGGATGGGCCCCGGTTACCTGCACTCACCAGACGAAACGCAGAAGTTTATTAGACTTCTACTTGACGCCGGTATTCTGTGAGGTCGTGGTACTTCCCCAGGCGAGCCGGCCCATTCATGCAACAATAAAAGTTGTCGCGAGGCTCTAACACTGTTAATCGATAATAGTTACAATAAGCGAATGAACCAACATAAGCTTGGTTTTCAAAGGCATTTTTTTTTAACAAATAAGAGATTGTAGGGTGGTAACGACTGTACGGCTTATTTCACACAGCATTGTTAAGATCATTAATAATAGATAAGGTGAAGTGGCGTGTGTTGGCGTCTAAGAGAATCTACAGTCTCATCGCATCCCGCAGGGTGTCATAAAGTCACGTTAAACATATCTGAATAAATAAACTGCGGTTGCCAAGTGTGGAGGCCTTTGTTCAGCAGTTCCTAGGGATAGGCTGAAATGATGATGATGAAGCTGAAGTGAAGTTGTTGGCTACTATGAAGTTCTACGCACTATGCACGATGTGTTACGCACTTTGATGTGTTACGCACAATGACGGGTTGCGCAATATGATAAGTTGCGCATAAGGATGTGACATGCACTAAGATGTGTTAAGCACTATGATGTGTTACACATTATGATGTCGTGCACTATCATGTCTTACGTACTATGAAGTGTTATGCACTATAAATCGTTAAGTACTACGATGCGTAACTTTTGTTAACGAAACTCTGATATTTATTTCTTTACTCCATATTTATTTATTACTTGGTTTTATTGTCAATAACTAATAATTTAGATGTTTCATATCTACCGGACGTACTGTCACGGCCACATCTTATTTATTTTGTTGTATGTCACTTATTTATTGAAATTTTGCTACTAGTATTAAATAAAAAACCCATTTTGAACAATCACACTTAGTGTGTATATCGTCATAGCAACTGCCAAAAAACTGTTACCCACGGCTAGCGAGAGAGAGAGAGAGAGAGAGAGAGAGAGAGAGATTGAGATAACCAGCCGAAATTATTATAAACGATTGTTTAAAGATTTAAACATGAACCATGTATACAAATTGACTATTTATTATATGGATTATGTACAGGAGAAATCCTACAGTGAGGTATTGTTTTTTTTTATTAAAAAAAATCCGAACATTATCGGCAGAGTCAGTTATGTACTCGTATTTAAACTTTATATTTTATCCTAAAAGGATACAATGGGCGGACTTAATGCCAGTTGGCATTCTCTGCCAGTCAACCCAGGGCGTAGTGAAACATTGTGGCAGGTGTAAAATTCAAAGAAAGTAATTAGTTGAACCTTAAAAGTTATTAATAAATATAAAATACAATCCAAAAAATACTCAAAACACATATTAAATAAATACATAGCAATAAAATCTATATCAACACATACCTACATTATGAAGCAGCAAAAGGATATCAGATTTTTTCATTACAAAAGGTGTGCTAAAATACATAGATAAAAACATTTAAAAAACACTAATTGGGTTTTTGAATATTTTTTTTTGTGATAAATGGAAAGATCATATATAAATTTTATAACGAAACTATTTTTTGTACTAGTGTAAATAAATACACTCAAGATTAACACTGGTCCGTAACATAAGTCCAACCCGTCGAAGAACTCTCGGAATTTGTTTTGCGATGCTCTATTGCATTTTTCATTTACTACGTGGACTCTTCCCGGCTCCAAAAGTCGATGCTCATCGGTGGGACATTTTTAGGCTGTATCTTTACTTTTGAAGCTATGTAGTTTATGAAAGTAATAAAAATCTGGGTAAAATTAAATCGTACATAATAATTCAGAGGTTAATATGATTCAAGTTCCATTATTTATTCCAAGCGATTTAAACTCCAATGAGCTTCAGCCACCGTCATTAAGTAAAGTGACGTAGTCGGTTAATTAGCGTTGTTATTATATGAAATGATGCAGTGAGGGAAAATTTCTGCTTCGGGTTATAAACAAATTTAAAACGTTTATTAATCTACATGTCACTTTGGGCTTTATCATTAACATCTTTATTCTTAAATGTCATTAATAACTATACCGGAAGTTGAAACCTATTATTGAAAAAAAAAATTTTTTTTTCACAATAACAGCGTTATTTCATCTCATTTACACATACAGTGATTACATCAATACACAATCAACAATACATAAGCAACATCAACACAGTTAATAGTTTTTCCCTAATTTCAATTTATTTTGTTCCCACTGATATATATCTAAACGTCAATTCGGAATATATATATTTTCGGTGATGTAATTGCTGTTAGCCGTCTCGGCTTTTACAGCTTCATCGGATACTTATTCGGAATAATGATGCTTCTGTAGCCGCCTTTTGAACAACGACATCTGGTGCTGATTAAATGAAAGTGTTATTACCAAGAATACGTTACAATCGCGTTACTTCTTTTTAAAGTACATTCAACAACAGTCATTTATTTCCGGCAAAAAACACTAAGGGACCTTGGACTGCCTTCGAAAGTAGAAAAATAATTTGACTAATAAACGTAATGAAAATGATTACAAAAACCTTAACTTTTAGACAGCTTCTATTTGGTGATTCCAGGAAACTCCTTGCTACCCGTAGCATTTGTGAATAAATAACAATAATTAGAAATATACACTGCATATTTGTGTAACATTAAGACAAGATAAGAGGTCGACAGTGAAAATGCAGCAGTTAAAAATGACAAGTCGGTATATTTGTGAGTAATAAATATGCATGTTTTAAAATATGTTACTACGTTACGTTATTGCTCTCAAGTATACTCAGTAATTATAACGAATTGTCATCTTTTTAATTGTCTCCTGCAAGCCTATCTCAAATTTCGTATGGGTAGGTGATAATGGCACCGGACACCTCGCATTTTTCGATGCTGCTGTCTGTCATCGGTCTACTATTATTAACACAGATACATGTTAGTGTTCAGGCTTATGAAAAACTTCGAATGTAATTACCTAATACATTTTGACAGATTTGAAGGTTGATTTGTTACAAGGGAAATATGACGGATCAGCCTAAACATAATAGTACGAAACGCGCATAGAACTTGCTATTAGCATTACTAATATTCTTGTTAACCACTCCAGCTAAGCTCAGAAGCTTTACTAGGAGATGGACTACGATTGAATACGATAGCTTAGTATTAAGTTGTTTATAAAGTTTCCGATGCGATGTTGGGGAACATGATTCTCCTTTAACACGTTTCAGGTCATAAGATATATCTTCAAGCAGGGTTTCAGATCCTTACGTGCTGAGTTCATCCCACGCTTGCTCAAACAAATTCTACGAGATAATTTCAGGTGAATAATATCTTCACTACTCGTATAAGCATCGCGCAATTTATAATATGTGCTCTTGTGATTCGATGAGGGAACTGTTTATTAATATTTTTATTTTTATTAATATTTATACGCCTGTATTAAAACTGGAATGATTATTTTAATGACAAGGACGCATATAAAGTATCCATATATTTAATTAAATAAGTAACATATATGCAATGAAGCTCTCAGTCAGATTATTTTTAATACAAGAGTAGTAATCAAATTGGACAAACGCAAAATGACACACTCTGTTCTCCGTTGAAGAACAGAGCAATGTCATCTGCAAATAAAGTGTGATTATTTATACGTTCTTCTCATTAATGTCATCTTGATTTTGTGTATAAAATGTATTCGAGTTTCAAACCTGGTATTATATCCTAGAGGCTATCATTACACTACTTCAACTTATGAGTGCGTGGCTTTGTGAACAGAGTACCTGACATTCGCGCCTCGTGGGTTCGGAATCCAGCTGGGGACAACATTTGGCAAATTACCAACACCACCAGACCCGAAAACCAACAATGGATTGTTGGTTTTCGGGTCTGGTTGTGTTGCGCATGAGAAATTTACTTCTGTAAAGTGCACTCACGATACATGAGTAATCCTAATGTAGTAAATCCTAAATTCTTTTCTTTTAACAATTAGCGTTTCATATATGACTTAAGAACTGATGTCTCAGAGACGGGCGCAGTGTGGTACCACACATATATTGTGGATGACACAGCATCTGTTATGGGCAGACAATGCACTTACCATCAAGTTAACGTTTTGTCAACCTCGTCACTTTATCCAATATATACTTTAGCAGATTTTTCTTAAGAAATTTTCAAAGTCCATTTTGTAAGTTAAGGTTTTTGTGATGCAAATATTGTATTGCAATCGAATATACCTCCCGTAAATGACCGTTTCATTTTAATAATTAATCTCGCTGTCGTTTTCGTTTTCTTTCATACCAAACTACAACGATAATATTTGTAGCATAATTCACCCGTGGAAATAGTATTTTACCTTCAGTGCTTGAAAGATTTGTCTCTACATTTTACATTGAAATATTGATTGTTTTATATCCAAGATCTTAGGAAATGATTAAAAAACAAGTCACATTAAATTTGTTAAATTTCTAATTACAAATTAAGTTTTATAATTATGAGACGTTTTGCAAACTTAATCTTAATTAACGTTGTCATGGAATCTAGGGTTTATACAAACGATGCAAACTTGGCAAGACATAAATTCTGGCGCTTTGGTCATAAACTTTGCTACAGTAGAATGGATTAGAGAAATCGCCTTACTTGATTATTTTGACCGTCATAAGATCACGAATAAAGTCATACAACTTGAGTTATTATTAGACCATAGATATTAACATTATATTTTTTCTGGAGCTCAGACGACGAAACATTATGTATATCAAGTAGTACCGGTATAAAATTACTTGATGCATACAAATATCTGACATACACCCTAAAGAGTTAATGGAATCGTCAGGCGTTATTTACTTTTAATCCATTATAATAGGGAAATAAAGTTAATTTGCTAAGATCGGCATGAAAAATATAAAATAGGTTTAAAGATTTTTTTTATTTCCCCATAAGAACATACATTTAAAATGAGATACAAAATACTTAATGCATACTCTTATGCATTAAGTATTACATTGGACACTGACATTACGTATTTGAAAACATTTTTTTTAACATTGTGCAAAATATAGGTCTAAGGTTTACTCTTAAAAATATGTATTCTGTCGCATTATTTTATATCATTTGGTAACTTATTTTGTAGCTGTACTTCTTCAATCAAAATTGTTTTCTTCCCGTAATTAATGCGTGAGCTAGCGAGTTTTTTTTTGTTTATATCTTAGATTGTGTGTATTAATTTGTTTTGTAATTGTATATTAGATTGAATCGAACTTGTAGTAATATATTTTATTAAAATGCAAGTGTTATACGTATGAGGTTGTGTTAGATTGAATATTTTGCTATTTTTATATAACTGGTTTGTGGGATTAAGGAAGGGGTAGTGGAATAAAATTTTACTAATTTTGTTTTGGGTTCTTGTTTTAGCCGCCGATCCCCACTCTTTAATTAAGTATTCTAGATGTGATTTTACTAAGGAATTATATATTGTAGTACGTATTTCTATCGGAATATACTCGTAGTTTGACACCTTAGGCAATGCCCCTAGCAATTAGTATATACTTGAATAGGGGTAGGATTGAAACGCTTGCTTGCTAATTACACAATGATGTATTTGTCAGCTGAGTGTACCTTTTATACAGTTGCATATATAATACGAGCATATTACATCTCCGTCCCTGGTTAACAACTAAACGACTACAATAATATTAATACAATTAGAAGGTACTCGTAATACTATTCTTACCAAAAAAAAATTATGATAATCTACTTTGAGCAGAGCTCTTAAAACTAGTCTGGACGATGGGTTGTCCTGAGCAATGGATGTGGCAGTGCTTGGTTGCACCGAATTTTGCTCGTCTGGTACGGGCTCCGGAGGGGTGTTAAGCTCGTCGTTATTGACAGCATCATGTTCCGTTCCTCCTTCTCCACAGCTATTCTGAGACGAAAATTACCTAACCTTTATTGTTGTTTACTTCAGGAATATCCACATCATAATCCCCATTTTTCGACTGTTACAATGTGTACCCCGAAAAAGCATTATCTGATTTTTGTGTTTTTTATAATATGCGAGGCAGATAAATCCTTAACAATGTACATCTCTCTTCCAATGTTTTAATTACGATTCCCCGGACCCAATTATATTTATTGTGGTGTGGTGGCGGCTTAAGAGAATCTACCACCCCATCCCATCCCGCACTGCGGTTGCTAACCCGCCCGCCAATCGTGGCAACTATGGCAAAAATGAACGTTAAAAAGCTTGGAGGCTATCAATGGGGGAGGCCTATGTTAAGCAGTGGACTAGTGATAGGCTGAAATTATGATGATGATTATTTTTAAATTGCTTATACAAAATCATTGTACCACTTACAAAGGGCATGGTAGATTTCCCCCGTGTGTCTTAATATGTAAATACTGTTTAAAAAAAGTAAAAAGTAAAGTTTCAGCCTATAAATGTTACACACTACTGACAGGACACAGGCCTCCTCTCACTTCTGAGAGGGTTTTGGAGCTAGGAAGAATCCGCCACGCTGCTCCAATGCGGGTTGGCGGACTACACATGTCTTCGAAATATTTTTACTGTTTTGTTTACTGTTTACTTTTTACAAAATTGTTTAAAGGTGTGGAGGGAGGTGGTGACCGTTGGGTCAATAGATATAACCGAGATCTTAACTTACTACCGTATACCAATTGAACCGGTGACAATGATGTTGTGTTGTGAACAGAGTTTCTGTAATCGAACAAGTATTTTGTAGTTTTAATGTGCATTCTTTATTGTTAGTGCTCCATAATAGACACGATTTTAACCCTTTTTGCACTTGTAATCAGCAAACCGATACTTAGCTACGTTATAGTTAAAACGGTACATTTTTCCGATCGTCCGCCACCTGATGAACTCTGCGCAATCTTGAACACCTAATCCCTAGGGCGGTTTGCCACCTCCGGCGCCGCAGCAGCAGTGGCTGACGCCACCCGCGCGCACCGTAGTGACTCTGCCAGCTCGATGGCCTTCGCCAAGGTCAGGTCCATCAGCTCCTGGGAAAACAACTTGCCGCGTTCCGATCCCGGCAACATTTTCATGACAAATCTATCCCGTAATGCTTCCTCCACATTACTAAATGAACAATAAACCGTTAATCCGCGAAGTCTAGCAGCCCATTGTGTATGAGATTCGTCTGTGTGTTGCATTGCCGAATAGAATGTACTTCTCTCACTGAAACCGCAACGCTTTGAGGTAAATGATTATCCAGCAGATTTAAAATATCTTCATATGCTACATTATGGACCTCTTTCGGCAGGGCAAGGTCTGATACCAGTTGGTAGGTGCCGTCGGAGAGTTCGCTCAGCAGTACCGCTCTTCTTCTTTCACCTCGAACATAGGTTGTGTCAGTTACATTATTTGCAATGAACCATTGCGATATCCGGTCCTTATAAGTTTTCCACTTCTGCACATTATGGTCGAAAACTGACAAAATTCCAAATTGTACTGAGAAATCTTTTTTTTAAATCGCCGCCACTAGTATGTACTTAAATCGGGGTAGGAATGTAACGCTTGCTTGCTAATTACACAATGATGTATTTGTCAGCTGAGTGTATCTTTTATACAGTTGCACAGATAATATATAACACCTGATGACAGTTTTATTCGGACAAGCTCGATATAAAGTTTCTAAGTTAGTTTTTCATCAATCCATAGACCAAGATATTTTTCCGGATGTAAGCGCTAAATTATATTATACTATTGTTAATGGTAAGAGGTGTGAAATCTGGTAATTTTTTTATTTTTAGCAGATAAAATCATACAAGATTTATTTAGAGCGAGATTACGAGTATCTAGATCATTTTGTGCATTATTTATTATATAATGTATATATTTATCAAAGAAGAAATGACATGTCGTCGACATGTTTGTCGGCTCGGTTTGCGCAGTGGCTAAGCCCTTTGGCTTCTGCGCCGCGGGTCGCGGGTTCGATTCCCGCACGGGACAAATATTTGTAAGGCCTACAAATAGTTGTTCCGGGTCTGGGTGGTTTGCGCATGTGGAATTTATGTCTGTAAAACGGACCCACGACACAGAAGAAATCCTACTGAGGGGCATCATTTAAAAAAAAGAAAATGTGTCATCTGCATATTATGTTAGTTTTTTTTTATTGCATAAAGTGATGAAACGAGCAAAACGTTCACCTGATGGTAAGTGCAACGTCCGCCCATAATAATTGTTGTGTCACCCAAAAAATCCTGTGTGACACTACACTGTGCCCATCACCCTGAGACATAGGTTCTTAAGTCTCATATGCCCAGTGATTACGCTAGCTCACAGTGCCCTTCAAACCGAAACACAGTAATGTTTGCACACTTCTGCTTTACGGTAGAATAACTGGCCCTGGGGTGGTACCTACCTAGACGGACTCCTGCATAGGTATCCTACCACCAGTAAATTATTTAAATTAGTGTCCAGTAAGTCCTATTATATTAATATTATTAAAGTAAATAAAAAAGGCCGACTATGGAGCCTTGAGGAATTCCATCCGTGATATTTTTTTAGCATTAAGTGCTAATGAAGTCATTTGTCTTTATCATTTGACGCCTATTAGTAAGTATGATGTAAATACGTCTAATGCGAACAAAGGCGACCGCTCAGATCCGTCCAACTACAGACCAATCGCCATCACCTCCTTGTTGTCAAAAATTATGGAATCCATTGTAAACTGTCAGCTCTTGAGGTACCTAGAGGAGCACCAGCTGATTAGTGACCGCCGGTACGGTTTCCGTCGGGGTCGCTCAGCTGGTGATCTTCTAGTCTACCTTACGCATCGATGGGCAGAGGCAGTCGAGAGTAAGGGGGAGGCCCTGGCAGTTAGTTTGGACATAGCGAAGGCATTTGATCGGGTTTAGCACAAAGCGCTTCTCTCAAAGTTTCATTGCTATGGGCTTGCCGAGAAATTATACAATTGCGTCAACAGTTTCCTCGCAGATCGGAGCATCAAAGTCGTAGTAGACGGTTCATGCTCGGACTCCAAGTGTGTTGGTGCTAGTGTTCCACAAGGCTGCGTGCTATCGCCAACCCTGTTTCTTCTGCATAATATTTTTTTTTTTTTTGATTTATGTTAGAGGAGGCAAACGAGCAAGCGGCTCACCTGATGGTAAGTGATCACCGCCGCCCATGAACATCTACAATACCAGAGGAATAGCAGATGCGTTGCCGGCCTTTGAGGAAGGAATAGGCTCTTTTCTTGAAGGTCCCTAAGTCGTATCGGTCCGGAAAAACCGCTGGCGGCGGCAGATTCCATATGGTGCTTGTGCGGGGCAGAAAATTGCGCGAAAAACGCACTGTGCTGGAATGCCAACCATCAAGGTGGTGACGATGGAATTTCGCGCTGTGCCGCAATGTGCGATGGTGAAAATCAGCGGCTGGAATTAATCGGAACAATTCTTCGGAACACTCCCCATGGTAGATCTTATAAAAAATGCAAAGGGATGCAACACCTCTTCGCAAAGCCAGTGGATCAAGCCGATCAGATAGAACATGGTCGTCGACGATTCGAGCCGCTCTCCGTTGAATGCGGTCAAATGGAAGTAGCTGACACTGGGGCGCCCCCGCCCAGAGATGAGAACAGTACTCCATCTACGGCCGAACCTGTGCCTTATAAAGTTGCAAGCGTTGGGCCGGCATGAAGTACTGTCGCGCTCTACTGAGGACGCCAAGCTTTTTGGAAGCCAATTTGGCCTTCCCTTCCAGGTGACCGCGAAACTGAACGTCACTCAATATGTCGACGCCAAGAATACCGATACTGGCTGAGGCAACGAGGGGAGTGCTCTCCAAATTAGGTGATACGACGAAGGGTTTCTTTTTAGCGGTAAACGCGCCAACCTGTATCTTCTTGGGGTTGAACTGGACTAGATTTAGTCGGCCCCAATTCGAGATTTTGTCTAAAAAAAACTCGACTTCAGACACAAGTTTGTTCCGGTACTCGTCAACGTGTTCCCGAGAAATATTAGCACGGCCGGTGTATACGGCATCACCAGTGCTGTCATCTGCATAGTAATGAATGTTACTAATTTGCAACATATCATTGATATGCAGAAGAAACAGGGTTGGTGATAGCACACAGCCTTGTGGGACACCAGCATTCACAGACTTAGAGTCCGAGCATGCACCGTCAACTACGACCTTGATGCTCCGGTCTGTGAGAAAACTGGTGACCCAATTACAAAATTTCTCGGGAAGCCCGTAAGAAGGCAGCTTCGAAAGAAGCGCTTTGTGCCAGACCCGATCAAAGGCCTTCGCTATGTCCAAGCTAACTGCCAGGGCCTAATTAATGATATGTTGCAAATTAGTAACATTCATTGCTATGCAGACGACAGCACTGGTGATGCCTTGGACACCGGCCGTGCTAATATTTCTCGGGAACACGTCGACGAGTGCCGGAACAAACTTGTGTCTGAACTTGGACTGGGGCCGACTAAATTTAGTCCAGTTTAACCCAAATAAGACACAGGTTTGCGCGTTTACCGCTAAAAGAAACCCTTCGTCGTATCACCTCGTTTTGGAAGCACTCCCCTCGTTGCCTCAGCCAGTATCGGAATCCTTGCCATTGACATATCGAGTGACGTTCTGTTTCCCGGTCACTTGGAAGGGACGGCCAAATCGGCTTCTAAAAAGCATATCGTGCTCAGAAGAGCGGGACAGTACTTCATGCCGGTTCACCACTTGCAACTTTACAAGGCGCAGGTTCGGCCTCACATGGAGTACTGTTCTCATCTCTGGGCAAGGGCACCCCAGTGCTAGCTCCTTCCTTTTGACCGTATTCAACGAAGAGCGGCTCGAATCGTCGACGACCAGGTTCTTTCCGATCGGCTTGATACACTGGCCTTGCGAAGAAAAGTTGCATCTCTTTGCATTTTTTACAGGATTTACAACGGGGAGTGTTCCGAGGAATAGTTCAGAATAATTCCTTTTCTCTTTTTCTTTTCTTTAACCAAAGAATACGGAATTTAAAATTAAACAAAGAGTCTTCCGTGCCAGTATCTTTCATTAAATGCCAGTATCATAACATAGGTCCAAAGAGATTAGCATAATCAAAATAAAGTATCCTGTATCCAGTATAGTATCCGCGAGGAACAGCGAATGGCTGTAATTTTCTATAATATATATTTCATATTTATCGCTTAATATTGGTAAATTGAAAAAAAAAATGTTAGATAGGCTACTGGGAGTAGAATTTCGATACGGGAATATTATTGTTTTGGTACATTAATGGTGTGGAATATCAATGTTCTGGGTAACACGGCATTTATTATGGGCAGACGTTGCACTTACCATCGGGTGAACAATTTGCTCACCTCGTTCCAAAGCATTTTTCGGTTAAAAAGCACAAAATTAAGTGTAAATACTAAAGACGTTTACATGTCCTCACCTTCCTGTATTCAATATAAACCGTACACGATAAGCTGGAAAGAAGGCCTGAATGCAGTACCAAAAACTAGAGAACCATCCGAATATCTCAATACCTGAAAGGAATAGAATTATTTATTTTCTTTGTTTGTAAAGATGTACTCGTAAGTTTTAAAAGATAAATATTTGACGAGAAAGATTGGCATAAAGCGAATTATGTGACACTTTATTCATCACTACATATTCTTTTCTTTTCATCAGCCTGTTATAATAAATTCGCTGCTAGACAAGCCTCTGTCAATCAGAGTAGTTTATCGTAATTACCACGCTTGGCAGGCGGCTTCATGATCGTACAGTACTAGACGCTCTCGCACTTTAGACTTCGTCACGAGTCACCGTACTTTCGTATGTGGTAATTTGCGCAATGGCTATTCCATATGTTGAAAGCCATAAAATTTTCCATGTTTGTTTCTCAACGGTCTCTTACCATACCTTCGGGGTGATATAGAGTGAGATGCTCTTCATTTATGTGATAAAATAAATCTAAAGTATTAGTGCACGAAAAGTTAATTACCACACAGGTTACCGAATCACGTTAAGTATACCAAACACAATGATGCCCTCTTGGTTTATGTAGACCATGCAGGTGATTTTCAAAATGTGTCGTGCAAGTAGAATGTATTCTAGTGCCGTATTAATTAATGATTTATGATTTGCAGAAAAGTTGGCTCCAGCTGGTATTTGTACTGAGAACCCACGGCTCAGTTTGTTACGATAGTACTGCCAAATTTAATAATGTTTTCGATTTTCAAAAATAAATCACCAATGGCTTTGTTACGAGTCATACATCAAAGTGAAAGCGTATTTTTAATCATGTCACAAACGGAATAATGTTTTCGCTTAGACTGTCAATTTATCATGTAACAGCTGAAAATCTGTAAATATGAAAATTCTGTTCTTGTATGTCAAAGTCATAAAACTGTACACTGTTTTATTCTTCTCACTATACTGGAAATTGTGAAAGTAGATATCTTATTTTCATTAAATGTAACCACATTTCATTAACACATTAACAGTGAGTAGTCATTTAGTAATAAAGATTAAAAAGGAGACGAGATTGGCGTACAAAGCTATTAAATAATTGTTGCAGTATTAGGTGATGCAGCCTGGTAGAGGCCTGTGCCTAGGAATACTAGCATGAGTAGTTGATGATGATGAAAATAGTAATTAACTAGGCAGAATTTGCTTTATCAATCAAACGACCGGATAATAACAATTATAACAAGCTCCAGTCTTTAATCTATTATTTCTGTATCCCATGATGTATATTAATGAGAATTGAAGGAAAAATATGACGTAAAAAACCCGTTTCATTTAATAAAAAAAACTTTTAAAAAGACCTTTTCATTTATATTAATAAAATAGTATCTCCCATTTATTAACAGTTAATAAAATCCATATGAGTTTTAACCAACAAGGCGTAAACATTATAAAGTACTCGGTACAGCACAAATTAGTGCAATGCAGTAAAATGCTCGCTTTTGACGATAAAACTCTGTTTTTTACGTCTATTATTTCGCTCGCGGCTAGTCTAATATTATTTTTATACTATAATAAAGTGGGTTTTATGTAGTACAATAAAATAATTCCCAAATGATGTCGTTGAAAAACTCTATATAATTCCCATCAACAGTTTTTATGACTTGGAAAACGTGTATGCGTGTTACATTTTTTTATTTGTAAATCTTTTGTTATAGTAATCTACATATATTTTATATTTTGTCATGTTTGTTCATCGGGCTAATATCTGTTAAATCTGCTTAGTACTGCATATTTTAGTGCCTTTCAGGTGATTGTAATAATTATTTTTTTAAAACATTAAAACTGTAAATAAACTTTGACTTCCAGAATTATTTGTGCACAGTAGTACAGTAAAAGACATCACATGTGTTGCGGGCGTTATGACAGTGACTTTAATATTCGAAGATAATTTTCTGAAATTAATAATCTGAAATTACAATAAGTATTTATTAGATATATTTTGTGGAAAGACTAAAAACATACGAAATTTTTATCATAAGATTATGAATCCTACCATAACCATCTTATCACTTTAAACTAGTAAAGCATTTAATTGCGAGTTTGCGTCCTGTAACTATGATGCGAGATAATTCATAGTTAGAAGCAAGCAAGCAGGTCTGGTATGTTATAAAGTTATTTCATTTTTTTAATAAAAGAAATATTTAAATAGCATGTAACCACGATTAGATCGGTAACGTTTACAGTGAAAATAGTCTGGTATTGCGATCGCCACTCCGCCTGCTAAGTGACGATTACGGTAAAATCCTGCAGTGGACTATTAAAGGCTGATGACTACAAGCACGAGTAATATATATATATATACTTTCATGTTTTAGTAGCTAGTCAGATGTGTGTCAGGATATAAACAAGTGGAAAGATGAAGTCTATGTCTACCCCAATGGGAAAGAGGCGAGGCGAGGCGTTTTATATAGTGAACCACTGCATATTGCTTCTGGAAATTGCGTATATGGGAATCAGGGGTAATTTGCGGTAGGTAGTTTCAGTCCTTATGTGTCCAAGAGAACGCAAGAAGTAATTGTTAGTGGCTATTCGTCCTACTTAACAACCGTAACTTCTGGCGTACCCCAGGGCTCAATTCCGCGTCTATTGTTGTTCTTTTTTTATATTAATGATATCTACACTTGTTTCGACCATAATAGGCATTCTACTTTAAGCAGATGAAAGCTTTCTTACCAATTCTCAGCGTTGAAGGCCACAAAGCGATCTAAACAATTCAGTTACTGTAATATTAATAAACTACAGTTATGTATCTTAAAGTAATAGTCTATGCATGTCCCACTGCTGAGCACAGGCCTGCTCTCATTTCTGAGAGGATTGTAGCGTGTGGTAGTCGCTTAAGAGTATCTACCACCCTATATCAACCCGTAGGTGTCGTAAAAGTCAACAGAGGGAATATTAAAACCAGGAGATTGGAAGCAGCATCTTCCTGGAACATCTGAATAAATAAACTGCGGTTGCCAACCCGCCTGCCAAGCGTTGCATAATCCTCCCACAATGAGAGCTACAAACATTTGTGGAAATCTATGGGGGAGGCCTATGTTCAGTAGTGGACTAGCTATAGGCTGAAATTATGAGAATGATGATGCTTTACAACAACTGTATCACTAACATAGACATTTTTGCTACCTCTTCCTTTTAATGTTTTCTTTTATTTACGCGAATATTACACATTTAAATTGACGGGGACTTAGATTGATGGGGACTGGTCCCCCCGTGACCATGGGTGCTGTAAAGCGCCCGAAACGTCGGGTTAAAAATAGTTATAAATTAAACGCGATAAAATCCGTAAAAAATAGTTTTATTTAAACCTCTTCCTTTTGTTATAAAAAGAAATAAAAATCGCGGGGATTGGGTTCGAATCCCAGGCGGAACAACATTTGTGCTAAAACACAATTTATTTGTTTTCGGGTTTCGTTGTGTTGTGATTGTCACCGTGTCTCTGACAGTGCACCCCAGCCTACTTCAGATTTTATCGTATAAGCGTTACAGTAGGCGCGGGTAGGTTGGGACTAGGGAGTGCCTCTGTGTTTGCGCGTATACTTGTGGCACTATAATATCTCCGTATTCTATAATATCTCAGTTGAGAGCGTAAATGTCCACCACGGCGGTCGAAAATCGGCCAGGAGGACATCAATTGTACTG
Organism: Luehdorfia chinensis; assembly: GCA_019845155.1. Taxonomy (NCBI): domain Eukaryota; kingdom Metazoa; phylum Arthropoda; class Insecta; order Lepidoptera; family Papilionidae; genus Luehdorfia; species Luehdorfia chinensis. The sequence continues at coordinate 155,599 of JAHVAK010000234.1, read as the reverse complement.
GAGTTTTATACAAAACAGGAGTTTCCAGAAGCAAGTGTTAAATAAAAGACGCTTGCATACAATTTCCCTTTACAAATAGAACATCTAATCTGAAAGGTAAACTTTAACATCTAAGAGAAAAAGTTATAAAACTATGTATTTAGATTTCGAACTTCCGAATACGAATTCCTATTCACACGTAAAATTTATATAGATATAAATCACTTTCCCTGAAGTAAGGCGTTCTTTTCTGACTTAACATTCAATCAAACTTTGGCGTCTGCACAACGCCAATAGATTTACATAATACAAGTCCAAAAACTGTGTTATTATTTTTGTATTATCAGGTAAGTTAATTTTAATTTTTTTAATACATTATCACAGTTTGATTTTATTTTGTTTGTTTATATTTACAGTTTTGCTTTTAGTACACTGTACTAAATAGGGTTTATAATATTAAATTAAAAGCTTTCTAGTAGCAGTCATAGATTATAGATTATATATAATAGCTCTGAGTTAAGAGCTCATATTGACCTGGAAAGGTGTTTGCATAATTTAATTATGTTCATCATACTTTTCCCTTATTTCCCTTTATGTAAATAACTTTCGAAAACAAGACGTATAAGGTTTTCTTATTCTGGTCAACAGCATTTCATTCAATTCAGCCTATCACTAGTCCACAAAAGTTTGTAGATCTTATTCTGGGATGATTTTGCCATATCGTACATAAAAGTCACTTAATAATTTGTAAATGTCTTAGGAATGCTCATTATTTAAAATCATGTCAAAAGTCAAAAGATATACATAATAACAAAAAGATTTTCTCGTCCTATTACACGATCGCATAAAATCTCATGTTAGTTTAATACAGAAATTGATTGGAACATAAATTTCGGTTTCGCTCATAAATTTTGCTGTAACTAAATGAATTGGAGAATCTGCTTACCTAGTTATTCTAACCCTCATATATTGCTCGTTAATACGACCCTCAATAAGGTGTCTTTTGATTTCATGTGCCGAAAGCATAGGCCTATTATAAACTTGAAAACAATATTTGTTTGATTAATTTTATATGGCAGAAAAAAATCCAATGTACAATATAATGGCGTCACACTTTTTTATAATTACCCAACACAACAGACGAAAACGAATTTGGTACAATTTCACAGTTACATCTTATAATTTAATATTTGTTTGCGATATACCTACGGTGTTTCTATTCTTTACGTCAGAGGAAACTCATTATAAAACGGTGATAGATTGTAAAAGAATAACATATGAGAAACGAAATTTATAAATTGAAGAATAATTTTCATTTCATTTCATTAAAATGCTTAATGAGCGTAATATCATAGTCATCGGTTGTTTTAAATAAAAAATACAGGAAGTAAACAAGTTTGTGAATAAATATGATTCGTTATTTTGGTCCGGGTGACATAATTATGCTACATTTTATAAGCACAAAATCAATATCAAATATACAAAATCAAAATCTAGATGGCAATATAACATTCAAAAAATTGGGGGGTCAAAAATATATTGTTTTGAATCATTACTTTCGTCTCGACTGCTTCGTCTCGAGTGCTATCGTATCGAGTGGGATGTCAAATGAAAGGGGAGAAAATTCTGAGTTCATTATATAAATACTTTATAATATTAAATTTGAAATATACCTATTCTCGGTATTCCTTCTACAAACTTAGTGCTTTTTCGTGATTTAAACATCACTTGTTTCGAAACATTAATTTCGGTTATTTTGTATTTAGTTATTGATCCAGTTTGTTATCGGATGTAATTCATAGAGTGATTGGGAATAAATTGCGGTCGACATTGTTTATATATGGGGTGAACGGCAGCTTGATAAGGACACTGAAATCAGTCTATAAGGATTCCATTGCTTATTTCAGGGTAAACGGGGTTTATACAGACTGCTTTAACCTCGAAAAAGAGATGACAGGGATGTGTAGCTTCGCCGGGGCTGTTCAACCTATTTGTAAACAATTGCTTCCAAGATTTGGAAAAGAGTGCGTTTGGATTAAGAATGAATGGTCAGACCATCAGGGGCCTCCTACAGGCCGATGATCAGAATCATCAGAGGAGGAGTTGCAGGCGATGGTTAATATTATGCATAGTGCTCTACAAAGCAAATGAATGAAAATAAAAATAGATACGTCGAAAGTTAAGAAAGTAAAGAAAGTATGACGTGTTGCAGAGTTCTGATTGAATGAGAAAGATTGGAACAAGTGAAAGAGTTTGTATATTTGGGTTCAAACTTTACAAGTGATACAAAGTACGACAGTGATATTGAGCGAAGATTGTTGGCAGGCTCTGCATTTATGTGTAGCCAGAATGTATCTAAAAAGGCACGACTGGCTGTAAACAGCGGCGTACTAGTCCCTCACATTTTTGTACGGCATTGAAAGTTGGGTCTGGCAGAAGAAGCATGAAAGTAAAAATAATGCTAAGGAAATTAAATTTTTAAAAAAGTAGACTTGAGAGACTCTGGTCGACAAAGTGAGGAACAGCGTGATAAGAAAGGTTGCGGTGTGATAGAAGATTTAGTGACAAAGATGGAGAAACAGATGTTTAGATGGTTAGGGCACGTAGAGAGGATGGATGAGAAAAAATTCACGAAACAGATTTATGAGGCGAGTGTGAATGGGCAAGCCGGTAAGTTTTTTTTCATTGTATAAAGTGACGAAACGAGCAAAACGTTCACCTGATGGTAAGTGCAACATCCGCCCACAGCAAATGCTATGTAACCCAGAATACCTCTGTACACTGCGCCCGTCACCCTGAGACATCAGGTCTTAAGTATCAAATGACGAGTGATTACGCTAGCTCACAGTGCCCTTCAAACCGAAACACAGTAATGCTTGCACACTACTGCTTCACGGCAGAATAACTGGCCCTGGGATGGTACCTACCTAGACGGATTGCTGCATAGGAATCCTACCATCAAACCGAAGTCGTAAAATTAAAAGGCAACGTCAAGTAGTACCCACAACCGACAAGCTTGTATGTAAACACTAATGAAAGTAGGAGATGCGAAAGAAACATTGTCAGGTTCGTAGGAAATTGAAAGATGTGGGTGGTGTCTGCCTAAACCAAAGTGGAAAGAAGCGTAACTCTATATATGCAATCCAAATTAGGATTGTTAAAATTATAGTGCTTATTTACAGTAGTATGTTATGTAATTTTACTTTCAAAACACATAATTAATAAATTATCAACTAAACAAACATTATTCGTTATTTGTACATTATGTTTCTCGTGATATTAAATCAATCTTGTTTTTGTTACTTAAACAAAGATTAAAACAGAAAACTTTAAAATAAAAGACTAGACCGTCCCGACTAGGACAAAAAATAACTTTAATTAACGGAAATAAGTTTTAAAACGAACAAATCGTCACTTGATGGTAAGTCTAACGTTATAGTTAGACTTACCATCAACGCAATACAATTAGACTTACCATCAATACAATCAAGACGCTGTGTCACCCAGAACATTTCGTTGCGAAGTTCTGTGTAGCACACACTGATATACAAAAAACACAGTTAGCGATTAATAAACTTTCTCAAAAAAAGAGCGCACAATCTGCTCATTTCGATTAGCATCAAGTCGGCTGTGTCAACAAAAAAAAAAATGTAATGTCGTGGAACGATAGTTGATTTCATTTAAAAAGCTACTTTATGTCAGGGCCATAAGTTTAAATTAGTGTTTATTTAATCGAAAGTTGGGATTTTGTCTTTATTTTTATGTCTTGATCGATCAAGGACGTTTTATGAAGTGATTTTTGTATGTAACTGTGTATCTTGGGTTTTTGTATATCAATGGTAGCAACACACTGCGCACTGTTTGCACAGTTTTTTAAACTTTTTCAAAAACTCGACGGATAAATAAATAAATTATCTGTAGCGTGCACTGCGAAAAATTATCACAACAGTACATCTTAGATCAACATTTACTAGTCGTAGAATCCGTCTAAGTTGGTACAACAGATGTACGAGTTATTCTGTGTGCAACGAAATGTCCCGAATGACGCAGCTACAGTTATAGGCAAATGTTAGACTTACCACCAAATGACGATTTGCTCTTTTTGTTACTTTCTTTCATAAAAAAATCAACAGCATTAAGTAGGAAATCTTTTCCATTAACAAACTGCCGCACATATATGTTTCGTTTCTTCTATGCAAAAATGTGTTGCGAAATTATATTGCACAATAGTGATATGTTGAGTGTCGACAAGGCAAGCACTTTTGCATTTTTTTATTGTTTATTTGTTATGTCAGATCGGCCGGCATCTCACAAAATAATATAATATGGCCAAAATATATGTACTCTTTACTTAAAATGTAACTTGATGGATAGTTTTTTTATATGAGAAAGAGACGAAACGAGCAAAACGTTCACCTGATGGTTAGTGCAACGTCTGGCCATAACAAATGTATCACCCAGAACATTTTTCTTTGATACTACACTGCGGCCATCCCTCTAAGACATAATTTCTTAGGTCTCATACACCCAGTAATTACACTAGTTCTCCGTGCCTTTCATTCCGAAACACAGTAATATTTTCAAACTACTGTTTATGTTAGTATAACTGGCCCTTAGGTGTTACCTACCTGGACGGGTTGCTGCACAGGAACCCTATCACCAGTTACCAGTGTTACAGAATGCGAGAAGGATGATAAATTTACTATAAAAGCATGTAAAACTATGTATAACATATGAATCTATAAAAACAAATTAGTACATGTTAAATTGTTACTTTTAGCGTGAATTCTGCACGCCTGTAACATATTTGTAAAATTTCCTTCAATTTGCGTATAGTTATATCATTACATTAACTTGCTGCTGCCAATTTCAACTTTAGGATGTCGACATAAGAACCTCACAATTCAAAGTTGATTTCAAGTGAGTTTTAGTTTTCAGAGCGCGATGTCGAAGCAATTTTTCTCGATCCCTACTTACAATATGTTGCGAGACGGGTAAAACCCACAATTTATTTTTCTTGTGCCCCATTATGCAAATCGATATATTTTATCAAATGTTTTGTTTAGCAATAACAAAATTTATATTTCTTTTTATTTCACTTCTACGAATTTTGATGTGGACATATTTCGTATTATATAAAATTTATGTTGATATTGTATTTATAAAAAATATTTATGATTTGTCTATAATAATTTTTCGATTAAAATTAAAAACCTATTTAATAAAATTTACTGATATCTGAGGCAACTTTTAAATTTTAATTTTTTCGACATACAATTTACACATACAATTTACGATTTCAAAAACGAGTATTTAATAAAAATATCGTACGTTATAATTAAAGCAGAATTATCGTTTCTTTAACCTCAGATAAAGTTATCTTAAATATTTAGTTATTTTTTGATGACCGTCGATAAATTCAAAATTCTAGGTTGGAACCACGATATTAATTAATGCATTGGAAGTCTAATAATGCGCGAGATAAAAAAAAATTGTAGAATTTTAATGTAACATCGCTCATCGGGGACAGTAGGAGCATGGACTACCATGATGCTCGTAAAAGAAATTGTCTATGATCCCGTTGGATGATATAGCCCCTCATAACCTTGGGCGAATGTAAGGGTCTCTGGTACTTGAATGCGGGTTAGTATCGCTCTAGTATCTGCAAAGTTTGTTTTGACATGCTCAGTGACGTGAATATGTGCTTTGACGTAAACTAAAATGTTGTTAAAGGTCGTAATAAAACTTTTTAAACATTTCATCTTGAACGAATTCGTCAGAATATATAAACGGATTCAGGAACTCAGCTCTTCAACCATTACATTTTTATTTTATTTTATGATATGGTTTAGCATTCTATAATCATAACAATCGCGATTAATTTTGTCCTGTTCAGATTCATTAGAGCATTATACTCGTATCTCTGTTGAGATCAATAAAAGTACAGAATTATTTTTCATCACTCCGCTTTAACGTGAAACTGAGATTCAGTGTAAGTCGCTCTCTCATCGATATAATTTTTTTACAAAATAAATTTATTTGTATCAAAAATGGAAGGCGTGGTTAATTTTGACTAGTTTTATACTTAACAGGTAGCACTGAGGTCCAGAAGTCAAGCGCAGGTTAATATTTTCCACAAAATAAACATTATAAAAAGTTATTTTAATTACGTACATAGAGATACCGCCCGCCAAGGACTAAGTGGTTATTCGAAATGTGTAAAATCCTCAAAACTAATTACCCTATTAGAAAAGAACAGAAATAAATAAAATGTTTGGATTTAACGTAATAATAATAAAATGAAACAAAATTAAACTACTTTTACACAAACTTAAAACCATTAGGAATGATGTTCTGCTAGCCGGTTTCGACCACGGCGACAACTTCCGAATACTGTCGAGAGCCATCAACTGCGCAGGAGATATTATAGTGCCACAAGTGTACGCGCAAACACAGAGGCACTCACTCGTCTAAACCTACCCGCGCCCGATATAACGCTGATGCGATAAGATCGGAGGTAGGCTGGGATGTAGTGTCAGAAACACGGGGACAATCACAACACAACCAGGCCCGAAAACCAACAATTTGTGTTTAAGCATAAATGTAAGTAGCCTAAATCATACAGATACACTAGCATTAAATTGTTTAATGGAACTACAATACAAGACAATATATCCAATAGTTTTTTGTACCTTTGAAAGAACATAGTTAAATACTGTCTAGAAAATTCCAGAAGGTTTGAAGCATGTGTTGTATAAGTTGCCAACAATGTAAGCTGCTGATCGAATTCTTTTGGAATAACGACGAACGGTATGCATTTTTACGAAATGACCGCATAGGAAAAATAGAGATGTGTGGCAGTGTACTTGCGCGGTGGAATATCTCACAAAATATTATCAGTTTCTCCCTCCAATTACTCTGGATCACTTGTAGACGTGTTTTTAGAGATAATAATAAGTGTATCAAATCTATCATATTCCAATAACTCATCTGATCTCGAAAATGCACTCCATTCCGGCAGCTCGGATTATCAGCATCACATCATTATGAGTGACATTAAGACTGATTTTCTGTGTGATAATCACAGATCTCGTGAACTACCCACGATTTTTGACTCAGCGAACTTTTCAATACTTCCCTTGGAACCTTCCCATAACAACCTTGATTCCGATGACTCACTGTTAGACCTAATTTTAGTTTCTTGAGAAGATACGGACACACCAAGATACGGATACACGGACAGCCTGGAGGACCTGCTGTTTAATTCCTACAAAATTAAACCTCGTAAAGTAAAGCCACGTCACGTTGGATTGGAGCGATACTTTTAACGCAGACAGTGTTGATGACACAGTTTAACGAACACGCACCTATACGAAATGTTAAGTTAAGACTATCTCCTGAGCCATGGATTACTGAAAAATGCCGCTATATTCACACAAATATAAACTCTTCTATGGCAGATTCATGGACGATTGGAGTAGGTAAACTTACTTCTGTTCCTCTAATGCAGGCTTCTGTTAAATCCAGTACAATATCTTTTCTACCATCCTTGCCACAATCTAGCAACTGTACGATTAACTTTTAAGGACTACCATTTCTTGAATTAAGTCTCAGGAAGTAGGTTTGATGATGTGAGTAGAACAATGATTAATCTTATTTCGGTTTTGTTACTCCTATTATTACTCAAATAATTAATTATTTTCCCTTCACTTTCGCGAAACACATTTATTGTTCCACTTCTCAAAATAAATTATCCCAGCTCTTTCTGTCACTTTGGATAATATCTTTTCTCCCTTTATATTATAACACTGAAACAAAAATTAAATAATTTTATATACATTTATTGACAAGAATAGAATTTGGAAATTTCTGAATGCGAGTATATAATTATTTCAAAAGATATACTGTTAGTGCGGTACCGTAAAATTATATGCATCTTGAAGACGTTCCGGTAAAGGTTGTTTTTTTGTTTAAATTATTGTAAGTACTACTTTATATACGGTACCATTCTCACTCCAGATAATGAAAAAAGAATCAATGTGCTCTGAACTTCTATCAAAAACTATAAATTAAAATATATAATAAGGACATATTGTGATTGTGTTTATAATTTATACATATGTCGTCCAAGATTACCTTTAAAATTTTTTATTAAAAGAATAAAGACCGATTGTAAAGATACGTGTGAAAATTTTATTTTCTGATATTAGGGTGCAGTTCGTAATAAATATTTAACTCAAAAATTGCTAAAAATTGTCCAAGACCTATTAAAACATCCAGGAGAGACTATTTATTAAACATACAATTGCAATAAAATATATACGATAAAGTGACAAGACAAGCAAAACGTCCACGTTCGTTAATTGCGTTTCCGCGAGGGCGAAAAGTGGGCCACGTCAGTGGCCTCTGCCGACCCCTTATATTGGAAAAGGGCGTGCTTCTTTATAGTGCTTAACTAACATAGAGCTTACGAAACAACATAAAAGCTTTAATGAAGGTTAATTACTTCTGCAATGCCAATAGAAATTTCATTTATTTGCATAAAGTTAAGTGCATAAGGGATATTTGTACAAGGGTATTGTTCAAATATTCTTAAGTAAATGTTATAAAGATTTTATGACAATATTTTCGCAAGTAAATTTGTATCGGTGCAATTTCAAACGTATAGTGTATATTACTCAACATTTTCTTGTTATGTATAGTTTTCCTGAGTTTTTGAACGTAAATTAAACAAATCAGTAACGTTTATATAAAAATACTTTTTAATTTTTTTTTGTCCACCTAAGCTAATTTATCTGGCGATCATTTGAGACCACTGTGGAAATTTTACCCTTTCCTAAAGTCATTGTTGGTATGGTACAATTTTCACTTTAAAAGGTTGTACAATTTATAACCTTCTTCCTATCGTAATAAGAACTAAAGACGATTCATCAGATAGGAAATAATTCTTGTTTTTCTAACAGAGTCAACGAAGAAACTTTTTTTTACGTTCTTTGTTTAACAACCTAATGGCAACATTAAAGCAAATTAAGGGGAAGGTAGTCCTTAAATGGAAAACGTAATTGCTGCATTTTTATAAAATTATAGGGAGCGTGCCCACTTTAAAAAATGTTTATTCTTTTTCCTGACACTTTTACTCTTTTAGATGCTTCATGAGTAATACGAACTTGTCATTATTCGTTTATGGCGTACTTTCCGTTTAATTTTAAAGACTTTAATAATAGTCTAAATGTTATACAAACTAACTGAAAAATATTTTATGAAATTTCTATAGCTAGTGACAAACAGACAAATATATATATATATATATATATATATATATATATATATTTATGATACACTATATATGTAAAAATGCAGCTGAACTCTCTATCAAAAGAGAGTTCAGCCGCATTTTTACATGTGGTTGTCAAATAAGTTAGTAGTTAATTGATAAAGTAATATATCACCACATATTTCTGATATCTCAGTGACTACATAGAGTTATGATAAATATTTTCATATAGAGTAATGTTAAATATTTTCACTTAAATAATATTTTCGTTAAACTTTCAGTTGCTGTCTACGTTATGAGTTTCGGCTAATTCAAAACCATGACCCACAACTCTTTAGTGCGCGATGTTAAACTCTGTGTTTCGCGGGTATTACGATATTCTTAAGGCAATACTCGATGCTACAGTATACTTGATATACATAAACTAAAAGATGTTACAGTGATTTTAAATTTATTTAATGACAAACAAATATATATAAAAATTCCTAATAATATTAACGCCTTGTTAACAATATACTAGAAAAATATCGCAAAATACTCGTATGATCATTAAAATAATTTTTTATTACAAAATACTCGTAAACTTCACAACGTTATTAACATCTTCCTTTTTTAACATTGGAAGTATCAAAGTAATTAAAACCAAAATGTAGGTAAATAAAATAACACATCAAAAATGTAATTTGTAAGGGGAGATAGCAAGAATTACTTTTTAAGTGATACAGTTAAAATTAAACACTGAAAAGGTCATATTATTTAAAATATACGTATCAAATATTTACCTAGTTCATATTTATCATTTTGTATGACAAGATTGTATAATTTTTAGACACTAGTGTACTGCGCGGTGTAGGCTTCCTCTTAAGGGTTTGCCATCACAGTCCGGGGTCCACGCGCTTCTCTTACACTGCCGCCACACGACAGTAAAGAGGTATACCTCGATAATTTAGTAGATAATTGACATAGCCGTTCGAAAAATTATTCTTATATTAAAAAATATAAAAAGGCACCTCAAAATACAAAATAATATTTACGATCCCATCGAACGACCCAACCATGAATCAAACGTCTCCAAAATCTTGTTTGACAAAATGATATTCATGTATGTTTACTCTTTCATTCTGTTTATTATCTTTATATATCTATCTATCTATATAAATAAAAATCAAGTGCCGCATGTACGAAAGATTGACTAAAAAGATTTAATGAAGACGGCTCGATTGGTTTGGCTGATTTTTTTTTGTTGTGATCGTAATTGTGTAAAGTACAAGGTGTAAATTTTTGGAAAATCCACCGGATTAGTCGGAAATTTTAATGATATTTTTTTTATTCAAATCTCAGTAAAATAGTGACGTTAAGTTTGTCAATTCTGATATCACATGTTCATTTTCTTTATTAGCAAATTGCACCCGTGCGAAGCCGGAGCGGGTCTCTAGCTCATTATAAAGACGTGTATTACCTAGATGTATTTTTTAATATTTTTAAAAACTTATTTAGTTATTTCTACTTAAGTATAACCATGTATTGTACTAGTACAGTATTAGGAACAATTAACCATTGTTTTAGATTCATAGTTATATAATAGCGATAAATGGAACAAAAAAATATTTTTTTATATCATAGATTGTGCACATTTGGCACAGAGATAGTGTGCGTCTGGGAGACGGACATAGGATACTTTTTATCATTAGAAAAAAATATAAATCCACGCGGACGAAGTCGCGGGCATCAGTTAGTACTGTTATATTTGAAATAACTTAAAATATCTTAACACTGTGTTTGAATACCTTTTCGAAACTGGTTTAAGAGTATCCTGCGTGTCTGTAAATTTGTCTGTACATCGCGAGTACACATTCTAATTTAAATTTTATTTTATCAGTTTATTTTTTACAGCTATTTAAGAACAAGGCGATATTTTCGCATTTATATCAGTTTTATTATAATACTACGCGTTGTGGTCCTTATTAAATATTATCATACAATCTACAGACTATATCAAAAATGCAAGCTTGGCAAGACATAAATTCGAGCGCTACGGTCATAAACTTTGCTACAAGAAAATGGATCAAAGAAATTGCTTACTTGGTTATTTTGACCGTCATCGGTTGCGGGTAATACCTTTTACGGCACGTCTAAAGGCTTATTATTAGATCATATAGTTAATATATGAAGTTTCACAAATGAAAATATTATTTGGTTTCATCTAATCCAAACACATTAAGACGGGCAAAATACAATTTTGAACATCTTTATGGAGTAAAAATGCGTAAGTTCATAATGGTACGTATTATATAAATATCTGATATTACTCAAGTTCTTGTCGAACACCAATTATTGTAAAAGGTGTGTTAACTTAGTTACAGGGCGTCATTATAAATTTCAATGTCCGCGAACTACCCGTGCTCGATCGCAAATCTGTACCTCTAAAATAGTCAATTGCAATTTTTAGTGTTCATTTAACACGTCTACGGGGTTTACGGAAAATATTATTAGAAGAACAATATTTTTGTTAAATAAAGAATACTTGAAATTTTTCCCAGTTTTATAATTCTCTTACAAAAAGTAAACTGGCAAAGAGCGTCAGACTACGCTTTATGTAGGGTTCGTTAGATATCTTTACGCCGTAGAGCATTGCCGGGATAACAGGGAAATTTTTAATCACATGGTACCCGAAATTATTTTCGCTGTCAGTTTTCATTTTAAATTTTCATGATATCGTGGAAAGTTCTAAATATTTCTTGATAATTGCATAAAATAATTATTTAGTTACGAAAACTTTAAAATCTTCTTATATAAAAGAAGAAACTGAACGGCTGAGTGCTTTCTACGGCCAGGTGAGTTGTAAAGCCTAAAGCGCTACAATTAAATTTTGCACAGAAGCTCCTTATACAACGAAGACTATCTATGTATTTATGTTTGGGTGAAACCAAACCTGGCACGCGAGCCCCTGGCCCGTGAGCACTTTATCCGACGAAAAGCAAAAGCCAAAAAGGCTAACAACAATTACATCACCGAAATTATATATACAACGAAGGTGAGATCTAAGAAAGGATTAAAATTAAAATTTTTAAAGCTGCGAAATTAGGGACTAAAGTTTGTATGGGATATGCATTATTTTTAAATATTTAGTTATAAATATTAAATTTAGTATTTGGGCTTCTGTTTATAAAAAAAAGTCAGATATATCAGCGTTGTTAGAAATTCATCCCCTGAGGGGGTAAAAATATTGGTCGAAAGTTTGTATGTTAACTGCATCATTTTTGAATTTAGTGTTTAAGCTTCTCTTTGTAAAAGTCAGTTGTAGGTATTAGTGTTTTTGAAATTCATAAACTCAACATCAGAAACAAATTCAAAGTGCATCATTATTGAAGTTAGAATGTGGAAGTTGGTAATAGGGCCTCTAAAGAACTTCGATGGTAATAAAGAAAATAGAATTTGACTGATTTAAAATTTGATTTATCAAAAGAGAAATGTCATTGATGGAGTTATTTTTTTTTAAAAAAAAAAAACGATGCCCTACAGTAGGATTTCTCCTGTGTCGTGGGTACGTTTTACAGACATAAATTCCACATGCACAAACCACCCAGACCCGGAACTACTATCTGTAGGCCATAAAAATATTTGTCCCGTGCGGGAATCGAACCCGCGACCCGCGGCGCAGAAGCCAAAGGGCTTAGCCACTGCGCCAACCGAGCCGACAAAACAGTTAAAATAATAGTACGAAATACGCATCGAAACTGATGGGGCGAAAGAGATTCAGAGATATTTATGTTAAAACACATGTAATGCAATAAAGTATTGGCTTTAAATAAATTTTAATGATTCGAATTTTACGGATGACAACGACTTTATATTATTACTCAACATTTCGAGCGCTTTACAGCAACCATATTCAGTAAAAACCCGCTTAAAAGAACGAAGCTGATGTGAAGCATCGACGCTGTACATGAAGTCTATGACATTGGACCACCTCAACCATTACGACAGATTTGATAGACCGCAAACCCTTGCAAAAAACACCGATCCTCACCAATGATGATCGCGTGGCTAATGAAATTAGTAAACACCTAATTTAACTCCTAATTTTAATAGAGGCGATGGTTGTGTATTACCACCGGCTTGGGATCCAATCTTAGTACTCTAATAAAGCTCTCCAGCTTTATTAGAGTAGTACACTCTAATCTCAGATAATACTAATCCGATTTGAAAAAATATTTTTGCATTATAGACTATAAAATTTTACGATACGGCACGTTTAGATAATGCTCAGGTCAGTGAGCCATGCCGTACGGCACAGTTTGTGGTCGGTGTGTTTTACGCGGGTGAAATCGCTGAACACACCCAGTAACATATAAGGCGGAGACGAAAGAATATTGTAGTATTCGAAACCATATTTCGTTTGGGCAATGTAACTACAGTTCCAGCTGTTATGTTTTGGATTCATTTTGTTGTTGCAAGAGAACACAATTCCTTTTGTCGTGATTAGCTGTGTTGATGTCGGTTCGCGTGATTTACCGCTTGTTGTGTGTTTATCTTTATTCATGATTTAATCACGTTACACTGTATGTGTTATTCCAATGTAAGACTTAGGTGTGTGTAACGCTGTTTCTTTTGCGAGGAATTCACAGAAAAAGTTAATTTCGGTTCTTACACTATTATTTTTTAATTAATATTTGCTTTTCTGTCTACGACATAAATTTGAATGATTTGTCATCTTAAGTTATGTTTGATTTATTACATTCATTACATATTGATGACCGCGTGGCAGTGATCAGAGTACCTGACTTCTACGCCGCAGGTCCTGGGTTCGAATCCCAGCCGGAGCCAATATTTGTACTAAAACACAAATTGTTGCTCTTCGGGTCTGGTTGTGTTGTGATTGTCCCCGTTTTTCTGACATCGCAACCCAGCATACTTCGCGATCTTATCGCATCAGCATTATATAGTGCCTAATAAAGTGCTCACTCGTCCCAACCTACCCCCGCCCGATGTACCTGGCACTAAAATATCTCCTGCGCTGTTGATAGCTCTCGACAATATTCGAAAATTGTCGCCGTGGTCAAAATAATCAAGGGAGAGCATCATCATCATTATCACATTACGTAAAATAGGTTATTACAAAATTGTTTAACTTATTTGCATCTTACCAAGAAACTACAAGTAAAGAACTTAAATTTCTAAGTCTAAGTAATTAGCGGCGCAAAAAACCATTTCGTCATCAAAGAAATCAAGTAAATAAAGAAACTTGCCAGGAAAATGTTCTGCTTACCTGTTGCTTTATGTACTTCTGTAACTGCATCAAATGTAAAAATTATGATAATCTGTATCATTTTGGTTCTTTTCACTATCTTGTTACATTCAGTGTAACTTATAATAGAAACTACTACAAACCATTGGTAGGAAACCCATAGCGAGAGGAAGCGTGACCACACAAAAATAATATGGTGCCCGCTCAAGCAAGACAATCAGAGACTCATTAGGAATGTTGTCAAATGTACAACCAGCCAAGCAGAGCGGGATGGAGCATTGCGACGGCCCTCTTTCTCAAAAATGAGAGACTAATAGATTTTATGTACGAGCTTAAAATTACTGTTAAAAATTATACGATTGCTTAATAATGAAGCATTTTTAATTTTTTTCACATATTTCCATTTTACCGTTTCACTTAAAAGTTAATTTATCGACAGATATTTTTTATATAATCCCTAAAACGTATTTTATTATTTTCACGATAGAGCAGTGTGTCAAATGATACTATCTATGTGCAAAACAGTAAAACGAGTTAATTATATCTCTAAATATACTTCAAATGATATTTTCAAACATGTTTATTTTGTGGTATACGAATTCTCAAACTTTCTACCTGTACAATTTGCTTCAACAAAAGAACGTTAAACTGTTATTATTCACTAGCGTAATTGAATTCCCAGTATTCTAGGATAAGTTATAATTTATTTCGTTTCGAATATTATTTATTTATTAGTAAATTCCATTAAAAAAACACGTTGTATGGTAATAGGTGAAAAACAATCTATTTAGTCGATCTGTCTTCATCCTCATAGCAATCGTTTTTTTATGCTTATTTCCAACGGATTTGATAACGCAACTCACAATGTTTGTTATAATGATATAGCTGGTGATGAATTTTTACTGGTGGAAGGATTTTACTGGTGGTAGGATATCTAAATAATCTGCCGAAAAACTAAATTAGTTAAACCAGTAGCAGACATAGCTACGGGATCAATCGCAGTACAAGCACGCAATTTTAAAAATAACGCTATCTATTCAAACGATATATGTTTACAGAAAATTATATTTATCTTATAAGTGGAGAACATTTTATATACATTCACGACTTTTAACCATACAAGGGGTAGGCAGATGCCACTCTCGTTGCCCTCGCAGGAAACGAGACGTGACAGGTGACGAACCACGTTGCCGCCATTTTCTGACTCATACCAAATGAGTCAAACACTCACTGTTTAGTGACATTGCTGGATTATTATTATGCAAATTTGATAAAATTACATTGTAGAGTAAAATTTATTTAACCAATTTTAATTTTGCTGATGTTATTGATAGTGATATGTTTTTTTTATCAATCCGTCATATTATTATTTATGAATTTGTATGTCAGCATTGACTGTGCACAAACATTGTTGTTTGTGTTATTGTAATGATTGAAATATGTTTCATATTTATCGTTAACTATTGCTTTTAAATCTTAGCCTTGTAATAATTACGTAATTATTTACATCGATTATTATAATATCATAATGATAATATTGGTTCGCATCCCATTCAAATTCAATACCGTGTTATAAATAAAACCATTTTCAAGCTAGAATTTGCCGCTCAATGCACCTGGCGACCCACTAAAGTTCGGAATTGCAGTTGTGCTTTATTCAGGTCCTTTATAAATGCGCTACGTGATTTACATAGTAATTTTATATATTTTTTCATACAACTGTAACAAATTTATGAAATCGTCTATACATATAATAAATCGGTAAACTTAACGTGTCTGTACATTTAAAAATGTTGGGATAGAAATGATTGAGGGAGGCTAAAAATAAGTCACTGAATACATTTTTATCATTTTTAGAATAGTCTGTCTGTCTGTCTGTCTGTCGTTCTGTCTGTTTGTTTGTGAACGCATCACGCCTAAAGTACTAAATTAAATCAAAAGACTCAGTGTGTCAACACGTGTTTTTCAAAATCATGTCTCTGTCTGTTTGCTTGTCCGGGCTAATCACCGAAACAGCTCAATCGGTTTTGGCGGGACTCTCATTGTCGGGGTCTTTTTAGAGAGCAATCTAAGCTACTTTTTATTTCAGAAATATTTAGGGTTCCTGCGTAAAATCTGAAAAACTATGGAAATTAGGTGTTATGCCCGCGGTATTAATTTGCATTTTGGCCATCATTATTTTCGTTCATGCCAGCCAAGTATTTCTCTTTATCCATACTTAATATTATAAACGTGAAAGAAATTCTCAGGGACACACCCTCTGTCTGTTTGTTACCTTTCACGGTTCAATCATGACGACATTTGGCACAGAGATAGCTTGCATCCTGGAGACGGATTTAGGATACTTTTTATTCCAGAAAATCAAATAGTTTCCACGGAATATTTGAAAAACCTATATCCACGCAGGTAAAGTCGCGGGCATCAGCTAGTATATGAATAAAATTAGGTGTATCATAATATTTAAACGCAAAAGTTTGTTCGTAGCATGGAATTGATAAATAACAATATTCATTATTAAACAGGAATCCATACGAAGAGTCACGCCACCCTCACATTGGGGTAGGCAGAGACCGCATCATTCTACATTAACTAAATTAAGTAAAGAAATTATATGAAATAAACTAAATGTCTTTTAGTCCTTTAACTGTAAATGACGAAAAGACTTTCCAAAGAATTACAGTAGTGACTTTATATCGGTCTTATTATTTAACCACCACAAAAAGAGTATTATTAATAATTTTTGTGATTTCAACTTTAGTGTCTTTTTCGTTTAACGGAAGTTCAAAACGTTATTGTTTCCCATTTTAAATATATAAAAAAGTAAAGTAACAGCCTACAAATGTCCCACTGCTGAACACAGGCCTCCTCTCATTTCTGAGAGGGTTTTGGAGCTGGGAATAGTCCGCCACGCTGCTCCAATGCGGGTTGGCGGACTTCACATGTCCTTGAAATATTTCTATTCCTCGGACATGCAGGTTTCCTCACGATGTTTTCCTTCGCCGCTAAACACGTGGTAAATCAGCACTTAAAATTGTAGAACAATTATAGAGGTGCTGGCACCGGGGATCGAACCTAGGTTACTCGCCTACTATGAAATTAAATGCGAGCACCCGGCCCTTGAGCTACCACGGCTTAAATTATGTTATTATATTAAATATAACATATTTAATAATAATTATTTACATATTTAATAATTAAATTTTATTTATTATCAATTTATGTATCTTACCTTTGATTAGTCAGACCAGATCAGGAGGAAGTCCTTGAAATTAGTCTTTTATAATTATTTTATAATTATAGTCCTGTAAAATTGATTGTTCGATGAACTAATTATTTTTATATTTCAAGTAAATTTTATAAAAACAAACTTAAAAGCTTTGTAATAAGTTATTTACTAATAGAAAGTAATGTTACTAAAACCACTGAACGTACTATGTCACGCCAAATGTTACATGATAAATCAGCCGTTTAAACGTATCGATCGTTTTGAACGGCAGTGAAAAATGACATATCCAATTTGATCTATGACTAGTCGACGACATCGCTTACAGTGTATTGACTACGTGAACGTTGTTACATTGATAGTGCTTCCAACAACTGTATTCGTTTTATCATTTTGTTCCTGAAGATCATTCTCAATTCATGTAACTTTTATTGTATATAGATATTCTTTTTATTTTAATATTAAAATTAATTTTACTGGAAAGTTCTGTAGGTTTTACCATTTTTTATTGTGAATAGGCCACGGTTAGACTAAAATCCTACGGAGTGTTAAGTGATAATATGGCCAAGATTGCTTAGAACATTACATAGGTGTCTTTTCACTTTTTCCATAAAGATTCCAATGTTGAAGTGTTCTGTGAAGATCGACGCCAGCAAAGAGTTCCACTTTCTCGCTGTAGCTTGTTATACTTGATATGTTTTAAGCCGACACTAATATTTTTGGAAAGCCACTAACTATTAGTGTTTTAGTCAGAATGTAATGTAGTTTTATCTGTAGTAAATCTTCCAGTGTTGTGGCGACTTACGAGAATCCATCACCCCATCTCATTCCGTGGGTGTCGTAAAAGTGAACAAAGCGAAAATAAAAACCAGGAGATGTGTAGCAGCATCTTCCTGGAACAGCCGAATAAATAACTTTTGTGTGTTAAACTGAAACTATAACGATTACAAAACTTTCTTTAAAGGGTAACCACACACACACATCGAGCACAACATTCACTTTCCTCTATTCCAATTTTCAATGATAATTATATTACTCTAGCAAATTAATACGTAAAATAAAGCCAAATAAATTATACAGAAATGCGCTGGGATGTAACTCATTTAAATACATCAGACCACAGCTAAGTACAGAAGCGCATCCTTCGGTTCTCTGAATTAAATTTTAGGTTGTTGGGTTCTATCGAAATTCTCATTTAGTCTGCCGTTGCATTACTCTTAACAAACTTAATTTAACAGAAGTATGCGTACGCTAGGAGTATGCAATCTCAGCCTTTGAGCACTGAATAGTTATTCTCATAGTACTAATAGTTATTTGATTAAAATAAACTATTTATATTTGTTATATTTCAAATGTGACAAAATAGTGTTCGTCACCAGTTAAGTGACTTATTGCAAAGAGAGAAGAAAGAAAGTTACGATTATAAACTCAAATGAAAACTTTAAAATCCTTAAGCGGCCGTCTTATCTGGCTTCGTGACTGCATCAACAGTAATACTGTGTACACAATCTATGTCCAAGAGCTTATAAGAAAAAGTTTTCATATTCAATATCTATTTGGAACACCGACAAAAATCCTCCGAAAGAATCAAGAAGCCATAGAGAAGAAAATAGAGAAAATATGTATGAATGAAAGTAAAGCTTTTATTCATACATACGAGTATTTTCTCTATTTATTACTGAATAAATTCGAATGACATAGATTAAATGAGATTATGAGAGCTAAGCGTTTTAGAAAATTTGATGTTGTTTATAAATCATAGCCGATAGGTGCCCGGCAGATTAGAATAGCACCTACCTCTCTCCTACCGAGGTGTTGTACGAGGCGACTTAATCGTGCAGATTAACACTATAATATACAAAGCTGCCACTACTGGGAACGCAACGGAGATTCAGGATTTTTTTTGAGCCGTACAAAAATGACGTGTTACGCTACCCGTCACGTATCGCTTCCCGCGAGGGCGAAAAATGGGCTACTTTGTAGGCTTTGCCTACCGGTATGTATGTAAATAACATGATTTTGTTGCTCAAGCCTATACTCGTTATAAATGTATTAAATTACTTTTTTCATTTCGAAACCGATTTTCAGTTTGTTGCAAGCTGTCACAGTTACAAAAACAGTTCGCGTTACCATATTTTTGCATCTAAAGCATCGTAGATTCTCTGAACATTTTTTACAACTTTTTAAGTCTCGTCTAAACTACACATAATTTAAAAGTATTTTTTAAATTTATTTAACAAGTATTACTTAAATTACTATTCATCATTTCATCATCATTTCAGCCTATCATCAGTCCACTGCTGAACGTTCTCCTCCAAAGATTGCCACAAACGTTTGCGGGTCTCATTATGGGGATTTTGTAATAGTTGCCACGCTTGGCTGGCGGCTTAAGCAACCGAGTCCGCCATGCGGAGGCCACGGGGCCAAGAAACTGGCACTCGAAAGCACCAGTCTTCTCGGCCCCGGCGGGTGATCTGGTCTGCGACTCCGCCGCCAACATTACGGCCGCGGAGGATAGGGAGAGAGGCCGCCAAAGTCGCGGCATCGCAACGTAGATTCAGCGAACACCTACACTCCTCTTCCCCTGCGACTCCATCTCGGCTGCGGAGGGCAGCATACTGCTGCCCCTGCAGTCCCTCTGTTATATGTTCTGTTATATGCGATATAATCAATCAATCAATCAATCAATATATTCTTTATTGTACATCAAATACAGGAATAAGCACAAAAATTAACAAAAAAAAAGTGTAAAAATATGTACAATAGGCGGTCTTGTCGCTCAGAAAGCGATTTCTTCCAGACAACCATTGTAAACAGAATTGTTGTAATTAAGAAGGGAGTGGAGGGGGAGTGTACATAAATTAATGTAAAGCACATGATGAAGGCATTCGTAGATATAAGCAATAGACAGTTTGGGAAAAGGGAAGCATAAAATCATAGTTCCAAGAGAGGTAAAGAATTCCATAATCGCACAGCTGTGACCGTAAAAGATTTCTTGAAGAAAGAGGAGAAATGCATAGGAGTTTGGAAGGAGAGATTGACAGAAGAACGAAGGAACCGTTCATGGGAGAGGGAAATATAATTGCGAATAAAATTCGGAGCAAGTTAAATTTGGGCTCATTGTAACTATATTTTTAACCAATAATTTCATTTTATTTTGCGGAATATGTAAAGTTACTGACTCTATAACTTTAAATTAAGAGGTATGAAACTGGCTATCTACGTATAATATATTAACCTTATTTATCATTTAAAATAATGTTTTTAAATTTATATTTATCTCCGATCCCGTCTGTGTTCCTATATCGGAGAAAATAGATTAGCTCCTCTAAACTTAATCCTGACATTAGATGGAGTGTGATGTTGAATATTAAGCAGACCACAGATTATGTGTACTTTACGCTTAAGTAAATATCATTAAACTTTGATCGTTATTATCTTTAGATAGTTTCATAATTACGGATCTAAGATGTACGTACGTAAAATTCGACAGGGAAAATGAAAACCAGGATATGGGCAGCAGCATCTTAATTGAACATCAAAATAAATAAAGTGCGGTTGCCAATCCGCCTGCCAAGCTTGGCAAATACAGCAAATGCCTCAAAATTAGAGCTACAAATCTTTGTAGCAATCTGTGGGGGCGGCCTATGTTCAGCAGTGGACTAGTGATAGGCTGAAATGATGATGATGATCAAATACGCCAGACTCATCCAACACGCAACAGTCAATAAACAATCAACAAGGAAGTGGATTGCACAGAAGAAGAGCAACCACTCGCATGCAACATCTTACACACACAATTATAATTCAGAGGTATCTAGGCCTCTCAATTATAATTAATTAAGTTTGATCACAAACTTAAAAGTAACAGATAATAAATGTTCCATTGCTGAGCACAGGCCTCCTCTAATCTTTGAAAGAGTTTTGGAGTAGGGAAGAGTCATCTACGCTGGTTCAATGAGACTTTACATGTCCCCGAAATATTTTTATTTCTCGATGGTTATGGATATGAGCGATGGATTTAATTTCCTCGCGATGGTTCCTTTGCACAAACTATTTCAGAAGTGTCGGTCCCGGAATCGAACTCAGGTAAAAAATAACAAAAACGTATATTAAGGAATCACATAGGTGATGTTTTAAGTAGCGCTAATAGTAGCTTTTTTGCTAAATATGCATAATTCTACAGACGGAATTAACTATGTAACATTTTGTATGAATATTGCATTAAATCTTGGCTACATAATATTTCACGAAACATAGCCATCGTTAACGTTGACCGGCTTAGTTACAGAGCAATAATATTCCTGCTGGGAGCTATTAAACTGCAGAATGGTGTCATTGCAGCATCCTGCTCGGGCTATTATTTCGTAAGCAGGTCGCAGTTCAAACTGCGTTTATGTCTTCATGTTTTATCTAGCGTCGCTCCATTGTCTAGTTAGTTTCCCTTTGTATAATTATAAAGTTACATAAACTTTGTATACTGGATGTTATGACAATATTTAAACAAGTAAACATTTTGATGTATCTAATAGACAAACCGCCCAAAAATGTTTTAGATATCGCATAGTTTAGGGTCCCGTAATCATCTTGACGCGGATGTCATCAAGAGCAATATGCACTGGTTTAAAACTGTATCCCTAGAATTGTATATAATTCGATAATAAATTACGTAGATATTCGAACGCAGCCCGGAAGATTTAAATACATCGATTAACCTATTGGGCGAAGTTGTTTTCACCTGATAAGACCAATTTTAAGAACAGGTAATTAATTATGTCATAGTTTAATATTTTTCTGAACTCTCCTATGCTTTTGCGTGCCTACAAGTAAAATATGGCGAAGGCTGTATTTTTTCTAGTTTGTCCCTTAGTAGTCTCTGTCAACCAGGCCGAAGATGACGAAGGACTCTCTTATTCTGTCACCATGCGGCAAATTAAATTACCTACGTAAATAGATAAAAAACATACTTCCTACTCGTATGACAATCGCATGGCCTTGTTGTCAGAGTATCTGACTTCTTTGGGTTAAGGGTTTGCTTTGAATTCGGTAATAACATTTGTGCGCAAAACATAACTTGAAGATTGTCACGTCCTGTTGTGATGTGCATATGAAAATGATGTCTGTAAATCGCAATTACACGATTCGGGAGAAATCAATACCTTTCATAATCAATACCTTAATCAATATTCCGGTAAGTAATGATTGTGCTTTAATTTTGCAACGTTAACATTTTATGTCAGAAATGTTGGGAGTACCAGAGTCTTTACAAAACTTCGATTCTTGTCAAAAATATCTTTATATTTAATAGAAATCCACAATGACTTTAATAATATTTTCTATTTGGTAATTGACAATGATACCCAGTTTCGGGCAAGAAAACGGAAAAAAACGATATTTTTGGGTTTACGACGCCCTATGAAAGCAAAACCGAAATGTCTTTCCATTTTTCTTACTTTTCTTTAAAATATTAATATATTTTGGATATTTCAAATTGTATTAAAAAATGGTGTATAGAATGTGTTTGTTTATTCATTCATTCTACAAGTTCATCGTCTATATTCAATATTCCTGAAAAGTAACTTGTTTTCGTATACTTAAAAACAGAAAAAACTAATGTCATGTCAAACAGGCAATAACGCGATTAGACAGATGGATTGACAGTTGGGCGATTTTTATCGCTGTAAACATTATTTTTAGAATGTGCCGTCACAGAATGTATATTCCATCACAACGCTTGAAGCCAGGTCGGGCTTTCATGTCAATATTGTATGCGAAGTGTTAAAAAAAAACATTACTTAGCAATTATGAAACGTAGGTACTCGCGTCAGAAACCGAATATTCATTTTCAAGGAGAGATTTTATGGAAGTCGTAAAATAATGATATTTTCGAAGTATTCTGTTTATAGTGAAAGATAAGATTTTTATGCAACTATATCTAACAGAAATAATATTCCACAGACTCTCCTCGGACAAGAAAATCCTTAGGAGCTTTATACGAGCCCACAATTTTCTAACAATATCTCATACTTTATCTCCGCGCCATGTAATAAATGACCTTGTACATAATATTAACGAATCAAATTGCCTTGTTTAATATTTCTTTTTATTTGAATAAACTCATATTTTTTATTATAGTATATTTTAAGAATTTTTTAGAACTCGTAATCACAAGTATAATCAAAATCGAATACACTGACGAATTTTAGTATATTTATTTAAGAAATTTGTGTAAAGAAAAATGTCTAAATGGTATATAAAATGTGTATAGAAGGCCATTTAATTGCTTTACCATGTTTTACAACAACTCGTACAAAGTAAATGGTACAACAACCAGTAAATTGATATTTCACTTAGGCTCAGACTATTATTTTCACGTATAAAATGCACGCAATTGGTTAAATGTAAGCCAATCAAAGCATAGGTCAAAAGTGTGTCTTGTAATATTTCTTTCAAATAAATAGATGTTATTTTTCTACTAATATAATCTAAGTGTGACTAGAAATTAGGGAATTTTAATGTTAGAACTTTGTTAGAAACCATTCAAAAATACCGTCTTTATAAAATTCCTTTTAATTTATAACTATTCGCCGCCATTTACACAGTAAGGGACTGCACTACAGGCGTTACGCTAAAAAAGTTTATCTGACTGGTGCCCATAAAGCAACTCGGTCGAATTTTGCCAGGGAGTACTTAAATTTCCATTTGTCAACCACAATATTTACAGACGAACTTCGAATCAACCTTCAAATCGAGTTAGCTAGGTGAACTATGCGGATTACCTACAAAAACAACAGCTTTGAATTATGTTAATTCCACAGAAAAGTTATGTTGCCAACCATCCGGAACGTTTACCCAGAAAATGAAATTCCCCAATTTTACTATTTACAACGCAACTGTCGATTAAATACGGCTAACATTACCCGCGGCTGGTTTCAAAGACACCAATATATTCGGCTGATATCATAGCCTTGAAAATCGCCTGATTAAAAATCTTTGGGGACTTAAGGTGCAACGATGAAATCTTCGCAGTGACAGAACAATACCTTGAAAACAATACCTACCCTTGAAAGTCATTGTAGAGAGACTCGGTAGTCTATACGGGGTATATATATATTTGTTTGCGACTTGTTGGTTCAATGAGAAGCCGATTGCTAGCGGTCAATGAAAGAAATGAGGGAAATACGTATAACTAATTCAATATTCTATTATCATTCAACAGAAAATATTTCAACTTTTTACTAATGATTATTACTAATAAAATGTTAATACAATATAAAACATTTTTAATTTAATTCTTTTATTATCGTCTTATAATGATATGACTCAAATAATAATAAAATAAGTTAAACTAGAACAAGACGCAACTGCAAATCATATTTCGTATCGTGAATTACACGGTGCTGTGAGCTATATCAATAAATATGCACGAAATGACATAACAGCTCTTAAGTTCAAATATAATATAATAAACGCAGAATATAGTGAATTACATGTCACTGACGTCATGCAATAGTAACAGGAGTATTTTTTTTATTTCATTAATGTGACGGAACGAACAAAACGTTCACCTGATGGTAAGTGCAACGTCTGCCCATAACAAATGCTGTGTCACTCAGAACATTTCGGTGTGACACCACACTGCGCCCGTCACCCTGAGACATAAGTTCTCAAGTCTCATATTCCCAGTGATTACGCTAGCTCTCAGTGCCCTTCAAACCGAAACACAGTAATATTTGCACATTACTGCTTCACGGCAGAATAACTGGCCCTGGGTACCTACCTAGACGGATTCCTGCACTAGGAATCCTACCACCAGTAAACCTTAAATACCAAAAGTGTTGGCCATTTTATCATTTCAATAAATTTTTATTTCTTAAAGCGTATTCCACACTAGGAAATATTATTTGTTTAAAGCTGAAGGCATAATCCGTTCTTTAAATAAAAAAGAACATTCTAATACTAGTGTATAATTTTACTATAAAGGGCTATTTTTTATATATTTAGGCTAGTTTTACGGTACTCTACTTCTCCTTTTATGTTTTTAACATAAAATAGAGGGAAAATCATCTATGGAACAAAAGGCCTTTATACGACTCTCACCTATATAATGGCTTCCTGCGTGGTCTTTAAAAACCCATTAAGACAAGTAGCTAGCTAGACAACTACTCTCATATTAGGTTTTGCATTATGAAGTCGGTGCTTTTCAGTTAAATAAGCGTTTGTTTTTAATAATAAATCTAAATAGTAAATATACCGATTATTTTTAATATTCCGTGATCACATTGCTAAGCAAAACGAAAATTGTCTAAAGGAGATTTTAAGAAACTACACGAAACTAAGTCTTAGACCACGTAATGGCGATATCAGATGATCTATCTCACCTCATCAAGTGATATCATTAAAGTCATATCTAAACTCCAGAAAAATCTTATGGAATTCAATATAATATTAGTTTTCAACGCCGATTTTCAGTGATGACCGCTGGAGACCGGTGCCAAGACCGGTTAAATTATGAATTAATATAACATTAATTTACAACTCGAAACTTATTAACTAAATACTGCACGGACGTCAAACACGCACAAGGTATAGGGACAGCCTATACCTAATTCACAAAAATAAATAATATTACAAAAACAAAACAAAAAAAAAATTATGAATAATAGAATCTACCACTACATTTAGACTAGAATACACAACACTTTCATAATGCGTACATCAGAATGCGCCTACAGCCAAATGGTCTTTGTTAGCAACATCATAAACCAAAACCTGTGTTAGATACTGCGACGTTAGAATACACTTTCTACTCATTGTCGTCGTGAAAATTCAGAAACGCGGTCACAAAAATAGTAACATACTCGTAATTCCGCAGGATACGTAATTATTGCAAAAGAGCGACCGACGAAACGAAAACACTCACGGAGCACTACTATACAAATAGGTTCTCTCCCCTTCTGGCCGCCTCTAGAGCTGCTGCGTTTTGGAATTTATCGAAATAGTTTCGATAAATTGTGTAGATATTGAGCTATGGTAGGAAGCCCTACATCGATGTGAAGAACATTACGCAGGAACCATGGTGCTCCCGTGGCTTTACGCATGAATCTATTTTGCAGTACCTGAAGTCGGTGAATTTGATGCGGGGAGACATGCGCAAATACGGGACTTACATATGTCATAATTGGCCGAATACAGGCCAATTATGACATATGTAATCCCATAATTTTATGACGAAGGGACATTTTACTATTTTTATTTAATATCGGGTGTAGTCAGCCGAGGACAAACGCCGCTTGGTTGCTTGCTCGGTTAATATGTGGACCGAAGCTGAGTCTCGAGTCTAAAAGGACGCCTAAGTATTTGACTGTCTTTTTCCAGAAGATTCGACGATCAAATAACTCTATGGTAGGGAGATGTGGCGTTATACGCCGCAAAAAGTACATGGCTGCACTTTTGGTGGGGTTGAGCTCGATCCTCCATTTCCGAAACCAGTTCCCGAGAATTCGGCCTGCGGATTGAAGGCGTTTAGAAATAGAGTCTGGATTACGTCCAGACACACGGCTGGTATGCGGTATATCGTTCGTGAAAAAGGTGGAAAGCACGAGACCTATGACTGAGACTTGAGGTACGCCGGCGTGGATGGGATGTGGTTCGAATCGTACCCCCTCGACGCGGTAGCGGGAGGTTCGACTGCGTAGGAAATCTCGTATGATGAGTACGAGGCGATCTGGCACACCGAGTCCATATAACTTGTATGTGAGCCCGTTGTGTCAGATCTTGTCGAACGCTTTCGCCACATCGAAGAAGTGCGCTCCGGTATAAAACAGGATTGAAATTCATTTTTTTTACGTCAGTCAATAACACGTTATGGTATGAAAACAACTAAAATAAACTAATGTAGCAGTTTCAACATTAGTCAAGTTCCAATTTTTTACAGCACAAGCTGCAGAGTTAGTCTATTTGCTAGTTTAGATATATGGGGAATAAAGTTTCGCGTCAAGAGTTATTCCAAGAAAGACAGTGGTATCCACAAGGCTCAACTTTTCCACATTTACAAGTACATTTACATCTAATCGTTTAACATCATGGTTGTAGTAACTGTTCACTAGGAAAGGTAAGCCATAAATGTAAATAAGAAATATAAATGGGCCCAGTACTTGATCTATTGATAACTACTTTTTGCATTTTTTGCTCAAATATGAAGTTAGAAGTTTAGACAGTGCAGACTTTAGTTTAGTGCAGACTTTCTTATACCGTTATGATGTCGTTTCCTGATGTTTCATAATGAACACAATCGAATGTTTTAGAAAGGTCACAGAAAGTACCCCAGGCATCAAATATATTTATAATTAGTTCAACACCTGATTTGATTAAGAATGATTTTTTCAAAAAATTTACTTAATGTTGGCAGTACGGAAATTAGTCTAAATTTACCGGTTCCGATGTACTACCACACTTAAACGAAGATATGATATATGATAAAAAAATACGATCTTATTATGTTTCATCAAATAAGGAAACACCAAATGCAATACTACTCGTAGAATTAAAAATTATGGCTAATTGAGGTACAATTATATCTATAATAGACGCACTAACTGCAACGGACAAGCCCCATAGATCTGCGGTTATCTTACAATCAAGAGTTTTAATTATATTTAAAATATAATTTTAATCAAAAATTCAAGATTTAAAATCTTTTGTACATGAACTTACATTTGGTTTGAGTAATTTCTCAGCGTCAAGAGAATGGCTTCGTTATAAAAATACAACATTACATAACATTAAGTCCGCCTACTGTACCTATATTTTTATATAGTCAGTTAATTTCTTATTACTATTAAAAATAATAATTAATTTCACTAGCAAGTACGTAAATACTCTACTGTAAATACTTCAACTCATTTAAACGGAACGAAACAATTCTTGCCTACCTAGGCGAGGCCTGCACATTAAACCTACTACCAGTTACCATGTATCAGTACGAAATTCGAGTAGTGAGTAGAATATTATACTAGAATATGAGCTTTAGTAGGTAAATGAGTGGACTCGATTGAGGTACGATCATACTTTCACAGAATATCGGCGTAAAGTATCAGTACAGTGCTGATACTTCGTATTGAATCGAATGAAAAATTTCGTGTAAAGAAGCATTCCATCATAGACTTACGGGTTAATAGTGATCTTATGTAACTAATTAACTTGAATATAAGTAACTCGATTAGTGGTTCAAAAATTAAAATTATTATGATGACGAAATAATTCTGTGCCTTCGATTTCTTATTAAATTTGCTAAGTTCTAAAGCCTTTGAAAGAAAAACTTTTTCATTTATGAGTCTTGATGCGAATTGAATAATTTATGAGAGCAGTAAAGCTACATGGAAATGTTGGGCATTCGAATTTCCGAAAATTATTATTTTGTCTGTTCAAATATTCTTTCCAATTCGGAATATTGATTATTGACGTTTATTACTTAGAAAGGCAAACATAAACGTAGAGTGTTTATTAATATATCTACCAAAAGGTAAAGAGCAACGCTGAACCACTTGAAGCGACAACACATGTTCATGCGTGTAGCTATGTTTCTGTGTGTGACGCGTACGGAATTTCATATCAGTGCGATGAATATTTTCCGAGTGAGAACATAGCAAGTGAATTGACGTCCGAGTCTAAAAAAAAATTGCTCGATTTAAGGCAGCGATCGGTAAAAGAGTTCCTCACTAAAGAGGGAAAAAAGCCTAGGGAAATATTTGAGTACATGACTACAATATATAGGGAGTCTGCGTCCTCTGAATATAAAATCAAATATTGGAGCAAGCAGTTTAAACAGGGAAGAGAGTCCATAGAAGACGACCCCCAGACTGGGCGGCCCGTGACGGCAATGTCAAATAACTCCAGAAATGTGTATGCAATTAGAAAAATCTATTTTAAGAGATGGGCGGCTGACCATTTCCCTCATAGCTGAAGAAATGGACATCTCGGCGACCACAACTTTGAATCTAATTCACGAACGTTTCTCAAATGTCTAAAGTCAGCGAAAGATGGGTCCCGCGGTTTCTGACACCGCTTCAAAAGGATGCACGACGCGAATGTTCTCAACAGAACTTAGACCTGATTGGTGATGTTTTTTTTTAACGATTGGTGACAGGGGTCGAAACGAGGGTTTACCATAGAGATCCTGAGTCCAAAATGGAGTCCATGCAGGGAAAGCATCGGTCATCTAACCCACCCCTAAAAAGTATCAACTCAAGAAATTTACAGGCAAAGTCATTGCCTCCATGTTTTGGGATGCGGATGGACTTTTACTCACAGTAAAAGAGTTATATTTCCTATTCCGAAACTTGAAAAAATTTCTTCGAGGACGATTTTCTTATGATGAAAAGTTCAAGGAAGCTTGGTTTAACGTGCAACCAAAGGATTTTTTTCTAAGGGTTTAAACTCAATGCAATATAAGTGGATCAAGTGTATTGACCTACCTGAACAGAGATTACGCTGAAAAATAAAAATAAATTATTTTAAATATACTCTCTTTTTCTTGCGTAGATATATACGAGTAAATTATTAAACGATCTGTATATTTTTTGTAATTTTGTTTTCCTCGCTGATTTTCGACCACAGCGCTTACTTCAACTTTCGGAAGCTATCAATTTTCCAGGAGCTATTTATATATAAATAAATAGCGCCAGAAAATCTATAAATAGCGCCACAAGTAAAACAGTGCAATAGGATCAAATAATCAGTGCCAGAGACACGGGTACCCTAAAATCCAACAATATGTGTTTTTGCGCAAATGTGGGCTGCAGCTGGTATTCGAATCCAGGTTCGCGGTATAGTTGTCAAGTACTCTGACCCACTCGAATGTGTTTTTTTATTTGATTAAGTGACGAGACGAGCAAAAAAGTCCCTGTTGTTCACATACACAATATTATTATTGTTACAGAATATTACATATACACAGAATACATCTGAGTGGTTGGCATTTTTACCCACTGAGTGGGTTCTGGGTTCTAAGGTCAATAATTGTGAAATACACAAGTTACTGGATTTCGATGTATTAACGCTGCTTCTATGCATCCATTACTATATAAGATATTGCGTTCGACAATATGACTTACGTATAACGGATATTTGTATATCTGTGTATATATAAGACTGACTTTTCACTGGCAGATGGCGCTTTATCTATTTTGAAAATCTCTATATCTCGCGTTGTTGCCTTTATTTGTATGTGATACATTTTAACATTGTTATAAACTATAGTGGAATTGATGTTAGATCGTTCATAACCGAAAATTTCATCTTCGTGCACTCCGAGGTTGACTACTGTACACCGCAGGGTATTTTACAGATTATGCGTTTTATCACGGGGAAAGGCCAACGAATGGGCGTTCTCCGATGAGAAAGTGAAAGATGTTGCTGTAAAATCGATGTCATCAAAAAACCGCAAACGAAACACGATACCTACCTAACACTTTACCCCAATACATAACAACAAAATATCAATATTTTTCTTACTTAATTAAATTATAATATTTCTTACACTTCAATTACCGCCATATTTTCTCTTAAATAAAAGCGTTTAAGCGAAATTAAACGTTGCGATTTTTTTTTTATTTTTTTTTTATTTATTAATTAATTAGATTATTACTTATTCATTGTATATAAAAAACAATTTCAGCGGATTCCATCACAGATTTTATTAATTTTAAAGCTATACTTTTCGGATACTTTTCAGTATTCGTGTAGTATACAAAATAATAAATGCGTTACGTCATCGCATCATAAATATAAATTACTCAAGGATATTTTTTCATCTTGCTCTCTTTATATCAATACTGAATACACATATGAAATATAAAGACCGCGTGGCCTAGTCGTCAGAGTACCTGACTTCTACGCCGCGGGTCCTGGGCTCGAATCCCAGCCGGAGCCAACATTTGTGCTAAAACACAAATTGTTGGTTTTCGGGTCTGGTTGTGTTGTGTTTGTCTCCGTGTTTCTGACACTGCATCCTAGCCTTCCTCCGATCTAGTCGCATCAGCGTGTCTCTGTGATTGCGCTTACACTTGTGGCACTATAATATCTCCTGCGCAGTTGATGTCTTTCGACAGTATTCGGAAGTTGTCGCCGTGGTCGAAATCATCTAGGAGAACATCATGTGTCTACATAAACTAATAAGCAAATAAAAACTTTTCTGTATTACTTTTAACAACTATTATTGGAGCTATAATTACTACAACTGTTAGAGTTACACTACAAGTGTTTAGAATTTAAAATGATGAATTCGTAAAGCACCTATAACAATGTCTCTCTATGCCTTGGGTTGACTGGGAGAGAATGCCAAAAGGCATTAAGTCCGCCCTTTGTAATCCTTTTTTTTATTAAAATTAGGTGCAATAAAGAATAAATAAATAAATAAATAAATAAACTGTTTCAACTAATTTCTTCCTGATCACTATTGTAACCACATTCTAAAACATATTCGACACAAGTTATTCTGCCGTGAAGCAGTAGTGTGTCAACATTACTTTGTTTCGGTCTGAAGGGCACTGAGTGCTAGTGTAATTACTGGGCGTATGATTCTAAGAACTACTGTCTCTGGGTGACGAGCGCAGTGTGGTGCCACACAGAAATGTTCTTGGTGACATAACATTTGTTATGGGCAGGCGTTGCACTTACCATTTTTATACAGTTTGTTCGTCTCGACACTTTATCCAATAAAAAAAACTATTTTAAATATACGTAAATATGTTAAATAAGATATGTGATGGTGTCTTACATTTTCCCGTACACTATACATAAAATAAAACTTATTTTTTTGGATTTTGTTTTTCAAAATAACCTACCATGTTTATCTTTAACTTTTAATTAAATTTATATATTAATTTTATATATACTATTTATTGCACACATACAAAATGATACATTTATATGATAAACATAAGTAGTTGTACAAAAGGTGGCGTGGCCTTATCGCTTAACAGCGATCTCTTTGAGGAAAACCTTTGGTAAAGGAGGCAGATTAAATTATAAAGAAAGAAGTCTGTTAAATGTGATCGAACCGAAATAAATAATTAAAGGAAAACTGTGAAGTCCAATTTTGTATTGTTTACAGACATACATATAGTCACGCCTTTTCCCGTATAAGGGGTAGATAGAGGCACTTTAAATATACATGCAGCCCACTTTACGCCCCCGAGTGAGACGAGGCGTGACGGGTGGCGAAACACGACGCCGCCATTTCCTCCGTTGCGTTCCCACGAGCAGTATAGTGGCAGCATTGCATATTATGGTGTTAACTTGCACGAATAAAGGCTGTCCGTAGAATACTTTAGTCGCCTCTTACGACTCCTAGGTAGGAAAGAGGTATTTTACTCTGCCGGACACCTATCGGCTATGTATTATTTATGTATTTATAATTTTGTAAAGCTGTTTGAATAAGAACTAAAAGTAGTGAATTTTGTTGGCCTTGTAGTTGCAATTATATATTGCATATACACGACACTTAACTAGGAGGAAAAAATGATTAAGTATCTAATATTTTTCTTATTTTTATAACGGCTAATTCAAGTTTGGTTATTCCGTACACTGAGGAAAATTAGCTAGGCAATGACCGAAATTATATTAAAAATAGATATATCATATTGTAAATAGTACCCTTTTACAACTTAAAACTGTATTTATTAAAAATGTTAATTTGTTAAGAATTTGTGAAATATTGCAATAGATTAAAAAATAACAATGAAACAAAGTATGGAAATTCTCCACGGATTTTAATTCAGACAAACGTTTGATTATAATTAATTATTTTAAAACTTATTATATAATTGGTGTGTACTTTAACTTAACTTTAACATTAAGAAAGGCATACCGTAACTTTCATATCTTTGAGAGGTAAAAAGCCTGGGTAAAGGACGTTTTGTTTACTTTACGTAGTTACTTACGCAGCTTTTCATCGCAGACCACACTCAAAGCGTAAGCGTAAGTAGCGCAAACAAGAGTATCTTTACAAAGACTTCATATTTGTCCCCACGTTTAGAGAAAAATCATCATGTGTTTTGTAATGATATTTTAGTACTACTCACATTGCAATGGCGACGAACTCTCTCCAGCCCAGTTTTAAGGGTGGTGCTACCGCATCAATTTCCACATTTGAATGTACTACTAATGACAATAAAACTAAATCAATATTACGTATACATATTTCATGATTTTTTATTTTTTTGGGACAACAATAGCCTTAAACTGAAAACAATTAGAATTTCGACGTACAGGTATGCGAGTGTTTCTGTGTGCGTTTGTATGTGTGCCTGTGTGCCAGTTTTCGTGAATGTTTGTGTGTGTGTATGTGTGTGTGCAAAAAAAATCAATATCTGTAAACTGCGAATGCTAAGTTTTAACTAATCTATCAAGGAAAGTATTTGACCATAATTAGTAGAGTGAAAGGGAGTCCGAAAAAGTGTCGTATGCCTGGTGCGGCGCCTGGAAACGTTAAATGAGGTACGTTCTGAATAATTTGTAATATTTTGGGGACCCCAGACAACCAGAACATTTCTGTGTGAAACCACTCTGCTCTCGTCGCCCTGAGACATCACTTCTTAAGTCTCATATGCCCAGTGATTACACAAGCTCACAGTGCCCTTCAAACCGAAAACCAGTAAATTCGTGCATAGGAATCCTACCACCAAATTGCTTATGGGTTCGTCGCTAGGGGCTCATTTTATGAGCTTACCTACCCTGACGTGGCCGGTTAGCGCAGAAAGATAGACAAGTGCTTTGCCATTTGCAGTCGGAACTCTGCTACTCTACTATACCCAACGCTTATGCTGTGAAAACGTTTTGCTCACTCGAGAAGTTTCCGGTATAAATGGGCTAAATATGCTGTTTAACATGAGCAGGTTACCTGACCTGAAATACCATATATGTTGGCTATACGTAAATGATTCAGAACGGTCACACGAAGCGTCGTCTAAGGAGGAAGGTATCTGGTATGTCTCGTATGGTGATCCGCTATATCTCGTATCTACATACCTTCCAAGCATGACGATAACGTCAAGCCCTTGGGTCTTAGGAATTACTTACATCCAGCGGTTGATTGTTTAGAGGTACACACATTGCCGCCTTTGTATTAAAGAGACGATCACTTTCATATTACTCTAGGTATACTTATTAGACTTTGTTAAAGCGCCTGCGTCTTCCGTCCAGGCAATGTTAGTGTTAGATTAAGTTAATTTTAAGACATGTTGTTTATGCTCTTTATATTTTATTATTTACCCTCGTTGTCATTCCATTTTATTACATAGTAAGAATCGTCGAAGTTAATATCTAGTTGCATTATTTTTAACCCTTTCCTAATTAAAATCCTTATATACTCCGAACATGGTCCTTCGAGCCGGATATAACATTAAAAGAACCAGAATTCGTTCTATAATAAAGTTAAAAGAGGAGCTTTTTTTAAAATTATATTTGGATTACGGAGGCAGCAACGTAGATGTGTATCAATCTGCAGTAATTACGTGGTGTAAAAGTTTGGATTTAGTTATTTTTATCACCCAACGCTCTTATTAAGGTAGAAGTATTTATTGTAAATCACCGGACTTATAAGGTTAGTTGCATTTATTATTATATACTGTTTAACTCGATTATCTTAAATAGTTACCTATTTGCATTGTGGTTAACATTAGCAAGTTTGTAATACTTTGCAGTAAATAAGACAAAAATGGTATTGTAAAAATACAGTTAGCAGTAAAGCTACATTATTTTTATTATTTACGTTAGTCAATCACTTAAAATAAAGCTGTGCAGTAGGAATCTAATCGTAGAAATAGTTGTAGCATGAAGGTAAATTAAGTTATTATACACCTTAGCCTTTATAAGTGTTCATATAAAATATAAAATAATAATAGCATAATTATAGCACTGGACGATTGTGAGATTTATTTTCTAGGCAAATTATTGAGTAATTAGTATATAGAACCTTGATAGAATTAGTTATTATTTGTGTATCGATTATCTTACTATTTCACTACTTGATTAATATTTTCGTGTGAGTACCTACATATTAAGTGCGTTGTGTAGTTAAGTACTTACATAGCACGTTTACGTTAGCTTATGTACGAGTACATTTATTATTGTATACATTCCAGGTCGAACACTCTCGTCTTCCAGAATGACCGAGGAAAAGAAGTTTATTAAGAAGCGAGGCAGTTATAAAGGCCGTTTGACTGCTTTTATCAGTTACTTAGATTCGCTGACAACACCTTTACAAAATCATGACGCGACGGAATTGCGATTGCGTATGGGTAAGCTGGATACATTGTATAACCAATATGATGAGGTTCAGTTACGTCTGGAATGTATTGTCGATAAGGTCGACATACAATTAACGGAGCGTTCATGCTTTGAATCTCAATATTACAAAGCGCTAGCCAAAGCTCAAAATTTATGAAGTGATCATCATAAAGCTGACGAGTCGGCATGTAGTGACAAGTGTTATCGGTCCAGTAATCACAAACTTGTTAAGTTTCCTACTATACAATTGCCAAAATTCAGTGGATCGTATGAGAACTGGTTGGAGTTTCATGATACCTTCAATAGCTTTATTCACTCTAATGACGAGATCGATGAAATTAACAAATTTCATTATTTGCGCGTGTCTCTGGAAGGGTCTGCTGCTGTAGTCATTCAATTATTTTAATTTTCTGCCTAATAACTACACCGTGGCATGGAACGTTTTGTGTGAGAGGTTTTACAATAAGAGATTGTTAATTCAGAATCATGTTTCAGCCTTATTTAACATCGAAACTATTACTAAATAGTCCTCTGTCACATTAAAACGTTTAATTGACCTGTTAAGTAAAAACCTACGAGCATTGGAATCTATGAGCGAGCCTGTAAAACATTGGGACACGCTTCTTATCTATATAGTTACGCATAAATTAGATCAGAAAACCTACCTTGAGTGGGAGGAGTTTAAGGGGCGTCTAAATAAAGATGAATCCCTTACATTCGATTTATTTCTCCGGTTTATGCGTTACCGGGC
This sequence comes from Luehdorfia chinensis, assembly GCA_019845155.1. Classification (NCBI taxonomy): domain Eukaryota; kingdom Metazoa; phylum Arthropoda; class Insecta; order Lepidoptera; family Papilionidae; genus Luehdorfia; species Luehdorfia chinensis. The sequence continues at coordinate 118,833 of JAHVAK010000234.1, read as the reverse complement.
TGATTTAATCGAAACGTTAGATATTTCGCGAAACATTAATTCGGTGTCGAATAAGACGAATCTTAAATTAAAGTCCATGGTTTCGCTACAGCACTCATGTAACCCCAATGAAGATTCACCCAAAAGCTCTTGTCTGAAATGCAATAGAGATCACAATTTAGTCAGTTGTCCACAGTTTCTCGCACTCAGTAATGAGGCTAGATTGATGTTACTTCCGTCTAATAAGATTTGCTATAATTGTTTTTAAACAGGACATTATGCGAACCGTTGTAAAAAGCCAGGATGCAAATTATGTAAGCGCCGACACAACACTCTCATACACGTCGCGGGACTGAAGGTAGGTGAGGACGTTCGTAGTGTAAACAATCGCTCTATAGAGAGTGCAACAAGCGAGACGCACTCGTCCATGACGCCTGCCGCAAGCACTGGTGTAAATAGCGTAGTGTTATCTACGAGCGTCGCGCATCATAGCAAACAACAAGACGTATTATTATCGACCGCCTTGATTACAGTGCTAGATTGCAGTCATGTTGAGCATGTCGCCCGCGCAATATTAGACAGTGGTAGCACGTCCAGTTTTATAACGGAGACTATGCGCCAGCGATTAAATTTAGATTACGTAGAGATAGATAGGTCAATTTTGGGCATAAATAACGTGACTTCTTACGTAGGCAAAAGGTGTAGTGTATATTTAAAGTCATTAGTTAAACTTGTCGGATCTTAAGCTACCGTCTAACATTCTCTTTGCTGACCCCACATTTTATAAACATGCCGATATAAATATTTTAATCGGTGCTGATCTCTTTTGGGATTTGTTAGGGTCACAGAGAATTAGGCTAGGCTGTGATCAGCCCGTGCTGCAGGAAACCAGGCCAGGGTGGATAGTCTGGCCCTATTAGTAATAATCATGCTGCATTTTCGACTATAATAATATAGTAAAGTGTGATTTTGCCAATACTGAATCTTATTACGATGATGATAAAATTAATGACGTTCAAGCCGATATAACACGTTTATGGCAGTTAGAAGAAATAAGTTCGAAATCATCTTCTTATTCATCGGAAGAGAAGTTGTGTGAAGATCATTTTGTTAAAAATACGTCTCGTCTCGCTGATGGGCGTTTTCAGGTCCGTTTACTACTCAAACTAGATCCTGTGCTTTTAGGAGAGTCATTTAAAGGAGCTACGCGTTGCTTATTTTCTTTGGAGCGTAGATTAAACCGTAAACCGGACACCAAACATATGTATTATGATTTCATGTCTGCGTATCAGTCACTAGGCCATATGACTTTATGTGAAATACCTCATTCGGGTATAGGTTATTATTTCATACCACATCACTGAGTGCTACGTGAAAGTAGCACTACGACTAAGCTCAGAGTGGTTTTTAATGCAAGTTTCCCTACATCGTCAGGTATTTCTTTAAATGAGATACTGATGGTAGGTCCTGTCGTTCAGGAAGATTTGTTGTCGATACTCTTACGTTTCAGGCAGCATAAGTACGTTTTGTCTGCCGACGTGTAGAAAATGTATAGATGTATAAGCGTGCATCCCGATGACAGGCGACTACAGCAGATCGTCTGGCGTAACAATCTCGTTGATTCTGTTAAGATTTTTAAATTAAACACCGTCACGTACGGTACGGCGAGTGCACCATTTCTTGCAACGCGCTGCCTTAAACAACTCGGTCTTGAGTGTTAAAACAAAGACATAGCTGAAATCATAATGCACGACTTCTATGTTGATGATCTGCTTACAGGTGGTGATGACTTAGATGACGTTAAATTTATTCGTCAAGAAGTCAGAGTTGCTGAAATTTTGGAAAAGGTAGGTGACCGTAAATGAAAACATGTCCCAACTGATAAGAACCCAGCGGACCTAATATCTCGTGGTGTGGATAGTGTCCTGCCAGGTCTCGAGTTGTGGTGGTCTGGTCCTGATTTTTAAAGCTTGACTCATCAGAGTGGCCTTCTCAGCCTAACCACGTTGAAATATTCCCCGAAATTCGTCATTAAATGTATCATTAAATGTTAATTTAATTAATACTGAAATTAATGAGTGTTTTATCGATTTTAGTTGTTTTTCGAATTATTTACGTCTTTTGCGCACCGTTGCCTACGCTTTGCGATTTATAAGATCCTGTAAGAAACAGGTCATTACGTCTCTATACGCGACTTTTAACAGACGATGAACTAACAAACGCGTTAAATATCATAATTGCGAAAAGCCAAAACGATTCCTTTTCGGAGTATAGATTACTTTTGAATAATCACAATTTACCTAAGAAAAGTCCTCTTATTAAATTTAATGTGTTTTTCGATGAAAATAGAATAATGCGTGTCGGGGGTCGATTAGGTAATTCAAAATTTTCATATGACAAAAAGCATCTTATAGTTTTACAGTCCACTCATAGGTTCACGAAATTATTGTTTGATTATGAGCACAAAAGGTTGATGCATGCCGGTCTACAGCTACTGTTAGCATGGATTAGGGACACTTATTGGCCCATAGGAGGTCGAAACCTAGCGAAGACATGTTATCATAAGTGTCTGCGATGCCATCGCATGAAGGGTAAGATCTTGACCCCGCTTATGGGCAATTTACCAGAGCAGCGTCTTCTTTCAGGTGGCTTTCCTTTTGAAAGCGTAGGAGTTGACTACGCGGGTCCCATTATGAGTGCCTCTCGTCAGGGTCGCGGTTGTCGGATAGTTAAACTTTATATTTGTATTTTCATCTGCTTTACTACCAAGGCTATTCACTTGGAGTTAGTAGGTGACTTAACAAGTAATAACTATTTGCTGGCATTACGCAGATTTATTTATCGAAGGGGTAAACCAGTCAATATTTATTCCGATAACGGAACCTCATTTGTTGGTGCATACAATGATTTATCTAAATTCTTAAAAAGCGAAAGCAATTTATTGAGCGAAAGCATGGCCAATGAGAACATTCATTTTCGTTTTATTCCGGTATATACTCCTCACTTCGGTGGTCTCTGGGAGGCGGGAGTCAAGACGACAAAACATCATTTGCTTAGAGTGTTGGGCAATTGTCACCTTACTTATGAGGAACTTTACACTACACTGACTCAGATTGAAGCAATCTTGAACTCTCGACCCCACACTCCGCTGTCTTCAGACCCTGCAGATTGCACACCACTGACCCCAAGACATCTTCTGATTGGGCGTGCATTGACTTCTTTACCACAACCAGACTACCTGCATAGCTCTACTCATCTTTTAACTAGATTCTATCGCATTGAGCAACTGCGTCAGCATTTTTGGGAACGATGGAGTAAGGAGTATGTATCAGAGCTACAGCAAAGGGTAAAATGGCGTTCCTGCAAGGATGGCCTAAAATTAAATGCTTTGTTGGTTATAAAGGAAGATAACCTTTCTCCGCTGAAATGGAGGCTTGGAAGAATCGTCGCAATCCATCCTGGGCCTGACGGCAAAGTTCGAGTTGCCGACATCAGAACTTCAGCTGGAGTTATCCGGAGGGCATTCAGTAGAATCTGTCCATTGCCAGTGTCACCTAATTCTGGTTGAAATCGTGGCTTTCAACGCCCGGGGGCATGTTAAAGCGCCTGCGTCTACCGTCCAGGCAATGTTTTCGAGTGTTAGATTAAGTTAATTTTAAGACAGGTTGTTAATGCTCCTTATGTTTTATTATTTACCCTCGTTGTCATTCCATTTTATTGCATAGTATACATATACATATATTACATAGTAAGAATCGTCCGAAGTTAACATCTAGTTGCATTATTTTAAACCCTTTCCCAATTAAAATCCTTATATACTCACAACAGAGTTTTTTTTTTAATTAAAGCATAATTCAAAGTGACCAACCTTTTATTTTAATTTTTTACAATATGATAATGAAGATGTAATCACGGTGCATAATTATAGAGGGCAATCTTTAAAATACCTCATAGTAAGTACTATCTAATGTATTTAATAAAAGCAAGTAGTTTACTTATATTCTATTCTAACATATCCCAGAAGATATTTCCAATTATCCGTTGTCGGAAATCGTAAAGTGGATTTATGTCTGTTGGATAATACCTAAGCGCTCTCTTTAATTCTATTTGAGACATCCTAAAAGTGTTGATTTTCAAAATAAACTCTGTTAATTTTAATATAATGATTAATTAGTTTTATTTAATCCGGTTATAGACGAGATTACGACAATTACTTTATATTAAGTTAAGGAATAAATTCCAAAAGAATAGAATAGAATATTAATAATAATAATATATATTATATAAATATAATATAATAATAATTTAATATTATAAAATCATAATATTAACTACTGTCTTTGTATATCTTGGTACCAAAATATTCTAACTTCGCATTCAATTCCCACGAGCACTACTAGTAATTTTCTTAAATATAAATTTTCATTTCAATTCTCTTCTTAACCCAAATCGGAAATTGTAGATCGAACAAGTTCTCATTGATCCTAATTAAGTTATATTTAAAACAAACGGAACCTTTAGAATGAACTTCCTTCAACCTAACTCAGCTAATTAAAGTATGCAGTACTCAAATTCATTGTTTGTGTAATTTAATTATCTGTTCCTACCTTTTTTATATAGGATAGGTTGCCCCCTATCCTATATAAACAAGCAAGCGGCTCACCTGATGGTAAGTGATCACCGCCGTCCATGAACATCCGCAATACCAGGAGAACTCCGAATGCGTTGCCGGCCTTTGAGGAAGGAGTAGGCTCTTTTCTTGAAGGTCCCTGAGTCGTATCGGTCCGGAAAAACTGCTGGCGGCAGCCTATTCCACAAAGTGGCGAAAATTTCTGGCAAAGCGCACGTTGGTGGAATGCCAGTCATCCAGGTGGTGTCGATGAAATTATGTTGTGTGCCGCAATGTACGATGGTAGAATTTAGCAGCAGGAATTAATCCGAACAACTCCTCGGAACACTTCCCATGATAAACACGGTAGAAAATGCAAAGAGATGTAACGTCTCTTCGCAAAGCCAGTGTATCGAGCTGATCGAAAAGAACTCGGTCGTTGACGGTTCGAGCCGCTTTTCGTTGGATTCGGTCAAATGGAAGGAGCTGGCACTGGGGTGCCCCCCGCCCAGAGGTGAGAACAGTATTCCATGTGAAGCCAAACTTGCGCCTTGTAAAGTTGCAGACGATGGGCCGACGTGAAATACTGTCCCGCTCTACTGAGCACGCCAAGCTTTTTGGAGGCCAATTTAGCCTTCCCTTCCAGGTGACCGCCGAACTGTACGTCACTCGATATGTCAACGCCAAGGATTCCAATACTATCTGAGGCAGTAGGGGAGTATTATCAAAACGAGGATGCGACAAAGGGTTTCTTTTTAGCGGTAAACGCGAAAACCTGCGTCTTCTTAGGGTTGAATTGTACAAATTTTTTTCGGCCCCATATCGAAATTATATCTAATCAGATTTCGATTTCAGACACAAGTTAGTTCCGGCACTCGTCGACGTGTTCCCGAGAAATATTATTACGGTCGGTGTATAAAGCATCACCAGTATAGTCATCTGTATAAATATTCAACCGTTCTTCTAACACTAGCTTACCTTTAACGGGAGGATGAATGCAATATAGTAAGGTTTCCCTGAAAGGTAACAGTAAGGTATGTTTAAAAGTAAATATTGTATTGACCAGAAGGATCGCCTTGTGGTGGCTTAAGAGAATCTATCACCCCATCTCATCCCGTGGGAGTCGTAAAAGCCGACAGAAGGAAATTTAAAACCAGAAGATGGACAGCGATCTTCGTGGAACATCTAGCTAAATATACTGCGATTGGATACCCGCCTGCCAAACGTGGCAACTACGTGCAAGATCCCCCCGATACTGATACAGAACTAGAAACGTTTGTATATAGGTTGCCTATGGGGACGCCTATGTTCAGCAGTGGACTAGTGATAGGCTGAAATACTGATGATGATGATCAAAAGGAACATCATCATGTTTTAGGGAAATTTAAATATTCAGCATTATTTTGGGGGATAGAATTTTAAAGTTTTGTAAACATTACTAACATGCAACCTATTCAGGCTGGTATTTAAAAACTACTCTAGTAAAAAACTTATTCATCTGTGTTCAAAACCTTTACTACAAAATTATTAACTACAAAATGAAGTAAGAAAATTAACGTAATGACACATATTTTTCTGCTGCATTTTTAATTACAGTCCATAATTTGACATGCGTCGAGAAACTTTGAAAAATGCCAGCTTGAGATCATAAAAGCCATGCCGTAATATTAAGCGTGTTAACTATAAAGAAAACATAAACAGAAATGTTTTGCATATGTAAGTTAAGTTTTGCGATTGACGTGGAGAGAATTACATATGCAAAAGCTTTTTACTTTAGTAAAGAGTTTTTTTATGTCACACGAAGCGAAGTTTTTATAATGGTTGCGTTGTACATATAGCTTACATATAACAATGTTTTGTTTCAAATTCAAAACATGGGTTAGAGACATAGTGACATCATCATCATCATCATTTCAGTATATTGTCCGACTAGTCCACTGCCGAACATAGGCCTACCCCAAAATGGGACATACAGAGTTTTGTGGCAATCTATTTTGCCATAATTGCCACAGAAATTTGTAGCTCGTTGGCAACCGCAGTTTATTTATTCTGATGTTCCAGGAAGATGCTGGCGATTCATCAAAATTTACCACAGAGGAATGAATGAATTAGTACGTAATATAATATAAGGAACTGAAAAAAAATAAACGTAAATAAATTCACAATGTACAAAATCGTTGGCACACACATTATAACAAGTTCCTGTTTAAAGTTATTAAAATTTAACAGTATTTGCTTGTTCTACATGAATATTGGCAGGCAGATAGCAGTTTCTCATAACTTTTGATTGAGGATACTGTTGTGTAGTCTTATTATTCTTAATGCTTAAAAGCTCATGTAATAAGAGCATATGAAGACATTTACTCGTGGTAAGGAGGCGCCCACACGCACGCACACATTCATGCATGGACGCATGCCCGCATATTGGCACGCACTAACTGCTCAAGTTGACACTGTTAACGGGGGGTAAAGAATTCAGTGTAATTAATACATACATAAGATCACGACTGTATGCCATTAGGGGTAGTCAGAGACTGGGCACTCACTGCAAAAACAGATGACTGTCACAATCCACGTTTCATCAAAACAATATAATGCACTTGGTGTGATAGGTGGTGAGCCCATCGCCACCATGCGCTGTTGGGTGCACAGTGCAGTTTAATCCCTTACTCGCCTTTTACGAGATCCATTGGATGAGATGGAGTAGCAGTATTCTTTTAACGAGCCGCCACCACACGGCTTAATATATTGAATAAAATAGTGTAATTAATACATTGAATAAAAGGATGTTTATATCCTTCTCAATTGCTTTATTTGACACCTTGGTGGCGAGACTAAAAGACCATTAAAAGGTATTTAAATACTTTTACTTTTTACAAAAGTATAAAGATTCTTTCCTCATAGGAGTCTGTGTGCAACTGCAAAGTGAAAATGTAAACGTTAAATAAGGAGTCGTAACATTGACTGTAATACTACGTGGTATCAGGTGTGGCAGCTGTATGTCCAACATTGTGTCAAAGTCACTGTGTATCAAATTTTACTTATACTAAAATAAATTTAACAAACTAGAAACAAAATTTTGTAAATAATGCCTAACAGAAAGTGTGGCGTATACCGCGACACAACAACCGTTGCCGTTAGCTCAGGAAGGCAATATATCAACAAATTGGCGGGAATTCTTCTGGAAGAGCGTCTGCAAGAGAAAAGTGTGCACTGTTTATGCAGGGTATTGGAAACAGGGTCGTGATATTTACGAAGAGCTGGACATTAATGGAACGGATAAGTATGATTATAAAATATTAGGTCAAAAATTTAACGAACCAAAATTATTTTGGATTATAATTGCCATCCAAAAATATTTTTTTTGAATTTTACCAGAATGGGAAATTTGGGTCCTTGAAAAACAGTCTCACATTGTCACACAACTAATTGGTGGTCTTATAGACAGAGGCAAATGCGAGAGAAATTGTTTTCAAACTCCTCTTTTACCCTGGAATAGGGGAGCGGATGATGCAGGGCATCAGAAAGAGCAGGCGAGCAAGCCGTGGCCTGTAGTTCACATCAAATAAGTGCAGACGGAGGCAATTCAGTGGAGTACATGGTGCAGGCAATATATGCAGGGGATATGTATAAAATTATTGTGAACAGTTTGAAGAGAAATTGATACGCGAGTGCCAACCTAATGCGACTACCAATATGAGATAAAAATACCAATAGAGTTACGGTCATAAGTTAAAAGATGAATTGAATGAAATGGTGAAATTGATTGTGAAGTTGAATAAAAAGAAGGACAGCCCTACAGATTCATATTCTAGCATTGTAGTTGTTGAAAAGCCTGATAAGTCTTTGCGCATTTGCTTATATCCTACAAATTTAAATTAGGCGGTCAAACGAAGCTATTTTCAATTACCCACATTAGAAGAGATTACAATCTATCTACGGCGAAGGTATTCTCTAAATGTGATGCAAAGAAGGGTTTTTAAATGATTCGTTTAAATGAAGTAAGTTCTAAACTATCTCCTTTTTTATACCCTACGGCAGATAAAGGATTTTGATGTATGCCTTTTGGGATTAATTGTGCACCGGAAATGTTCCATAATGAAGTGTGCAAATTTTTTTATACAATTGGTGTGGAGGTTTTCTGTGATGAACTGTTGATATGGGGTCGAGACCAAAAAGAGCACGATGAACGACTGGCATAGGTCATGCATAATGCGAATAGAATGGAGTCAAATTCAACAAACAAAAATGTTTATTTGGTGACCAAGAAGTAACTTTCATCGGCTTAAGAATAATTATTACAAATTCAAAATCTAGTAAACAATTGTACAAGTGTTTTTTATGTAACTTGAACTTCCATGAAAAGGGAGATGTTGTAGTTAGTCTTACGAAATAATATCATAGTCTTAAAAAAAGTATAAAGAATCTACCCTGAGGTACAATTGCAAGGTTGAAATGTAAACGTTAAATAAAGAGGCGTAACATAGACTCCGTTTTACTCGTATGCTGTAATACTACAATACGTAAATTAAAAGTTAATGTTTCAAAACCACAGGACAGTTTGCATAAAAGAGCCTAAAAATAATGTATCTCTCACAAAAACTGAAAGGTTGTAAGAGTACAGAATTACTACCTAAAAGCTCAATTAAGTTTTTTCTAATAAAAAATATTGGGCGATATACAAATAAGGGAAATATCAGCTTAAATTGCTTCCATATTTTTTCTGTTTCCTGTGCTGTTGCGATAATAGTATTATTTGAGCGTGTGTGAGCAAGTCACGTAAGTGATTCCTGCGTCTGGATATTGGCCGCACTAATCCAGATAATAATAGGTTAGGGATAAGTTTCTTCGCATTTCATATGAAAACTCAAGACTTTTTTTTCTTTTTTTTTTGCTGAGTGGCTAAAGATGTGTGTGGTTGTCGTGACGAAAGACCACACCCTTTCTATTAATCGATTCCGGCCGCTTTCCCTCGGTATCTGCTTTATTTTCATCATTTATTGGCAGTAGAGATCCGAATCGATGCCCTATGTCTGGCGGTAGAAGCTCATAATTAACAACGCCCTTCCAATCCCACGATACACGCAGCATCACCTTATTGCGAGTTAGCCCGGGTTTTGACACAGTCTGTGAAGCCTGACCAACCTATGACCACGAACTTTTTCACACCTAAACAATAGCTGGAATCATAATTTTTCTAATATGTTTCTTTTTTTATAAATGTATACTTTTTAATGTTATCAAAACCAGCCAGATGCAAATACTACAGCCATAGAGACTTTATTACAAGTTTATACATACTTTATTTTAAAAGTATGTAACTTACTCAAATTTTGAGTCCCTAAATAAGTAGCGCCAAAGCAATTAAATGAAAATACTTGCACATTTAAAAACCGTCAGTAACTATTCCATTGGGAATTTTACTACAACTGGTAACAGTCACCTAGCTAATCTTATATATATCTAGTTTTATTAATTTGCTGGTTTAAAAAAAATGTATGACGAAAATGTTTAATTTGTTCAGCTTACAAAAAGTTTTAAGATTAAATATACAATTCCATTCGTATAAGTCAAAAATAATCAATTTTCGTAAAATATCTTCCACAAACCTGTAATCTGGTTGAAAATTGACTTTGGAAATAAAGTAAGTATTCATCTAACTTTTTAGACGAGACGTATTTATGTTCAGAACATCTCAATAGGAAAGTTCAGACATGGAATTGAATCTCTTTCTGCAAGATCCCACATTCCAAATTGTGTATTTCCTTATCCTTTCACGGTTTTCTCCTTAAAGTTACCCTTTATAAACTTTTTTTAATGATTTTACTCTTTGGATTGGTATTTTGAAACGAAAAAAAATTCTTAGATTTTAGAATATACGCTGTGTTCATTCGTTAATTTAAATAAGAACAGGAAATTCCTTATATGATTTGACAGCAACCTCCTATTTACTATATCTTAGATAATTTATACTGTATATACCTGTTCTTTGTCTTTATTCAATTGACTTCTTCTTATATGTGATATAAAATATCATTTACTTCTGACTGGTGGTAGGAATCCTATGCAGAAATACTTCTAGGTAGGTACCATCGTTGTGCCATTTATTCTGCCGCCAAGCAGTAGTGCGAAAACATAACTGTGTTTAGTTTTGAAGGGCTTAAGAACTCATGGGGACTTAAGAACTCATGTCTCACTCATTTTGTAGTTAAAAATAAAATCACCTCAGTCTTTTTCCTTCTATTTTGAATAATCTATACTGATATTATTAATGCAAAAGTAACTCTCTGTCCCTGTTTGTTTAAAAAATCTATATCCACGCCGACGAATTCGCAGGCATCAGCTAGTTTCTCATGAAGGCTTTCTTGTGTCTACTCTCATAAAAAAAGCAATTCTTTGTTTTTGAGATTGTTTCCATAAAACTGACTAAACGTCAAATGAAAATCTACATACATAAATACAGCCACGCCTCTTTTCCATTGCAGATCGACACGCTAACGACTAGGCTCGCCCCTGCGCCCCCAGCACGGCACGGCACTGCTTTGGCGGAGAAGAAAGAAAAAGTATTAGGTAGGAAATCAACTAGGGGTTGAGAATGCGGAAGTTGGGAAAGGAACTATAAAGTGTAGGATACTACTATCACGGAAGGAGCAAGAGGAGACAGTAGTTCGGTGTCGCTTACCTGGTATTCTACTCTTTTTGCCGGATAAGGCAACTAGGTCAATTACACCCTGGCGGCATCCTAAGACAATATTAAAATATTATCTACTAGCTGTGCCCCGAGGTTTAAACCGAGAAAAATAAGCATACCACATGATTGCGCCGTACGGCATGGTACTTCGCTGACCAAATCATTAACTTCTCGGCGTGCAGCACCTCAAAGCCTTAACATAAATTTTTATAGCCTACAGCCCATCAATGCAAAAATATTTTCAAAACGGATTAGTATTTTCTGAGATTAGCGCGTTCATACACACAAACTTTGCAGCTTTGTTACAGTTTTGCGTTTTATTGATCGTATATAAAAACCACTCAAATATTTTTTTCTTAAATATCTCCTTTGTACCTTACCGATGTTAGTTACAAATTTATTATATGTAACTATATAGATATTAATACCTTCGCTTCTATGTAGCGTGTCATTATGAGACATACATCGTAAAGTGTACGAAATTGAATGTGATTTTAACAGTTACATTTTAACTGTTAAAATCACATTCAATTTCATGCAGTAGTTTTTGTGTGATGCGCTTACAAACCTACAGACAGATTAACAAAATGTTTAAAAGTTAATTGTTTTGGATTTTATTGATCTTATATGCGATAAGACCCCTCGTATTATTTTTTCTTTAATATCACTTATGTAAAGACATCGGCCAGTTACCATTTTATAAAATTTATAAAATAAGATAGATTACAGTGCGTCGAGTTCTACGCGTTCTCAATTTTTAAGTAAAACTTTGATTATACGTTTGTAAGACAACTAAATATCCATTTAGGAAGAAAGACATTTCAGGTTCTTTATAACTTACGGCGTCGTAGTCCGAATCCGCTGCGTCATAATTACTGTTATAAATATTCACAGCTCTAATGGTGGTAGGATTTCTATGCAAGAATCCGTGAAGGTAGGTGCCACCTCAAGGCCAATTATTCTGCCGTGAAGCAGTAGTGTGCAAACATTACTGTATTTTGGTTTGAAGGACAATGTGAGCTAGTGTAATTATTGGGCTTATGAGACCTAGGAACTTATGTCAAATGGCGCAATGTGGTACTACACAGAAAGGTCCTGACACAGCATTTGTTATGGGCAGACGTTGCACTTACCGTCAGGTCAACGTTTTGCTCGTTCCATCACTTTATACAATAAAAAAAACGGTTATAATCTACTGTACATTAATTATTTTACATCAATAACATTTATATGCAAAATTGTATGCTGTATTTTTAAGACCTTACTCTCAAAGACTATGATGATAACCCCCTGGGAATGAGGTGATCGCTACCAAGCTATTTCTACATCTGATAGGTACTACTGTAATTGTGTATTATTTTTAAAATAAATAAAAAGAACAACATTGCCCACAGCTTCTTTCCAGGGCAGAGGATTTTTTTGCGAACTACTGATGTTTAAAAAAATAATGCTCAATGAGTATTACGTAAATAATCTATAATGAATAAAAATAATTCTATTTTATTCTATCACTAAATGTTATGTTACGACAATTTTCTTTTATTTCTTGAATTCTATTTTCAAAAAGTACTTTTTAATTTCACTGCACATCATATACAAACTGAGGTATGGATATTTGTATTAAAGCCCATTTAAACTTCTAAATGGTGTAGTAGTACGCGTAAAACAAATACGCTCTAATTGGTTCAAATTAAAGATATTTACTTATTTTCTTTGATGCCTACCTTTCATTTAATTTGGTTAAATGTTATCATTAAGGAGTAAAACAGACGACAGCACTTTTGTGTAAGAATCTGTGAGGGAACAACAAAAAATACTTTTCATGCATTGATAGAGCTTTGTTTCTTATGATCATAGACATTAGGTTGTAAATGCTACATCCGTTAATAAAGAAAATAGTAATGACAGCTAAGAAAGTTTTCTTAAAAGGATAGGTTTGCGTAGCGGTATTAAATTAAGTCAGGGGAAAGTCGTTACGGTATACTTAAAGAAAAGAGTTTGAATTCTAAAGAAGAAAAATGTACTTCTTAAATGATAAATTATGATTGTAAATACAAATTTTATTTACCAGGTCAAATTACATAATAACAATAACGTCTGCAGTCGTGCACTATCTCTCTGATTTTTTATTTTTTTTAAACCAAACGTTCTCTGACTAACGTAACTGAATTTTAATGATATTATATGAACATTAAATATCAGTGTAGTGGTGGCCTAAGAGAATCTACCACCCCATCTCATCCCGTGGGTGTCGTAAAACTTGAGAAAAAAAATGATAACCAGAAGATGGGCAGCAGCATCTTTCTGGAATATCTGAATAAATAAACTGGGGCTGCCAACCCGCCTGCCAAGCGTAGCAACTATTGCAAAATCTCCGCAAAATTGGAGCTACAAACTGGCAATCTATGGGGGAGGCCTATGTTCAGTAGTGGACTTGTGATAGGCTGGAATGATGATGATGATGTTTATTAACATATTGTTTACAATGACGTATATTATTTTTAGGTATAATTAATATGTGATAAATATCATAATTAATTGCCTTGGTAGATCGAAGGCCGGGCATCAGCATTAAATTTCACAGTACGTGAGTGACCTAAATTCGAAACCCGGTGCCGGCATCACTAAAATTGTCAATATAAGTGATCAATCACGTGCTCAGCGGTAAAGATAAAATCGTTAGAAAACCTGCACGTCTGAGGAATAATTTCGACGACATATGAAGTCCGCCAACCCGCTTTAGAGCACCGTGGCGGAATCTTCAATGGGGCCCTTATATTATATATAATAGCCATTAGATGTAGCTCTGGAGTAAGCTATTTCTACATCTTTATAATACTATAATTGTACAATATTTTTAAATTTACTAAAAAGGAAAAAATTACCCGCTGGGTTCCTTGCTGATTCTTCCCAGGACAGAGGGATTTGATTAAACATACATACATACAGTTACGCATTTTTCCGATAAAAGAGGTATGCAGTTCTCAAGTTTCATATGCCCAGTGATTACGCTAGCTCTCAAATCCCTTAAAACCGAAACACAATCATGTTTGCACAGTACTGCTTCACAGCAGAACTATTGGCCCTGGGGTGGTAGTGGTGGAGTTGTTTCGATCTGAATGCCACTGAGAGCTAGTAATAACTCTTCATATGAGACTTACTGCTGGTTCGATTCCTATGCAGAAATCTGTCTAGGTAAGTACCACCGTAGGGCAAGGTTATTCTGCATAGAAACAGTAGTGTGCAAATATTACTGTGTTTCGGTCTGAAGGGCACTGAGAGCTAGTGTACAATAACTGGGCATTTGAAACTTAAGAACTGATGTCTCAGAGGTACGGGCGGAGTGTTGTGCCACATAGAACAATTCTGGGTGACACCTTATATGTTATGGGTACACGTTGCACTTATCATTAGGTGTACGTATTGCTCATCTCATTCCTTTCTCCTAAAACAAAATCTTAAGTACTGATGCAGATGCACATTTTTTTATGAATTTATTCGTTGAACAAGATCCTCCCAAACAGCTCTTCACTATGAATGGATATGAAACACAAAATTTATGTATTTATGTCTCTTATATTCAGAAAGCTTTTGTCACAGAAATATACTAATATTTACTTCCAGCAGTATCTCTTCAGATACTAATGAAGATTAAAAAACATCTAATCAGTTATAGACTTAATGATTATTGTCAATGATGTTTTATTTATATTTTATCTACATTAGCAATTACGTGTTTGATAAGATCGGAAAAAATGTTGGATATAGAGACAACGGTAGTTTATCGGGATCCGAAAACCAATCATTTGTTTTGTAATTATCGGATTCTTTAGGAGTTCGAATCAATGATAGCGGTCCTTATTTCCTTTTTTTTCTCATTTTTTGATTTTTACTGTATTGTGAGTACGTTTTACAGACATAAATTGCACGTGCACAAACATCCAATATGTAAGTCATACAAATATTTTTCGGTGCGCAGTTCGAAAACGTAATCCCTGCCAGCACAGAAATCAATCGCTTAGCCACTGAGTCAACGAAGGCGTCAATTTAGATAGATTGAAAACCTGCCGAAAATGTGAATTCGATCGAATTTTATCATTGTTCGTCGACCGCGTGGCCTAGTGGTTAGCGTACCTGACTTCTGCGCCACCGGTCCTGGGTTCGATTCCCAGCCGGAGGCAACATTTGTGCAAAAACACAAATTGTTGCTTTTCGGGTCTGGTTGTGTTGTGCATGTGAAATGTATGTTTGTAAAACGCACCCACGATACAGGAGAAAATCCTACTGTGGGGCTTCGTTTTTTTTATAAAAAAAAAAAAATTGTAAATGAAACGATTTTATTATTTACTTTTAATTGAAACTGGTACGATAGACGTACCAGTTTTATTGATTTCTCCACTATCAGTGTTGGCATCCCTATTAATCTCCATCTAATATTCGGAATCACGTAAACGTCTGTGGTATTAAACACTAACACTAAAGATGTAGGCAATGTTTATAATATTATGGTAAAAACAGGAATTATATTGCAAAAAGATTACTACTGGTGGTAGGATTCCTATGCAGGAGTCTGTCTAGGTAGGTACCACCCCAGGGCCAGTTATTCTACCGTGAAGCCGAGTAGTGTGCAAACATTACTGTGTTTCAGTTTGAAGGGCACTTTGAGCTAATGTAATCACTGGGCATTAGAGACTTAAGAGCCTATGTCCCAGGGTGATGGGCACAGTGTAGTGTCACACAGAAATTTTCTGGGCACAGCAACTGTTATGGGCAGACGTGGCATTTACCATCAGTTGAACGTTTTGCTCGTTTCATCACTTTATGCAATAAAAAAATATAAAGTACACCTCGCGTAATATGTATGTAATAATCTAGTACATTTGGCCGTGTGGTGGCGGCTTAAGAGAATCTACCACTCCATCTCATCCCGTGGGTGTTCTAAAAGTCGACAAAGGGAAAATAAAAACCATGGGATGGGCAGCAGCATCTTCATGGAACATCTGAATAAATACGAGTAAACTGCGAATGCGAACCCGCCTCCTAAGCTTGGCAACTATGGCAAAACCTCCCAAAATGAGAGCTACAAACTTTTGTGGCAGTCTATGAGGGAGGTCTTTGTTCAGCATTGGACTAGTGATAGGCTTAAAAGAATCAAGTATGTTTATCTGAATTCGAATGAGCGAGAATTTGTACTTAGTGAATTACAAATGCACAACTAATTTGTTACCTATATAACAATATGTAACTTTTTTTGTTAAAAACAGAACTTGCAAAAATTTACTAAATTTTCAGTATTAATAGCGTCAGTAATTTAAGAAAATTAGTCCCCTTATTTATTGGTTTCACGTACATTTTATTCCATTCCATGGTCTTTAAGTACCGTAGAGTAAGTCAATATATGTGGATAATGATTTCTTATATTTACGCGAATATTACACATTAAATAAACCTGAGTTTAAGAATTTAATCGCGTTTAATTTTGATTTTTAAAACGTCTTATTAGGATCTAGACATCTAGAAAAGCTACAGTTATTTGCAAAAAAAAGCATCGATCCCTATCAAGGATTATTCGCGAGGTTATTGAAATTAAAAAACATCCTCATTTCAATACAGAAGATGGTTGGGTATTACCACCGACTTGGGCTCCTATTATTAACAAAATTAAATCGAAAACCAAGCATACCACTGCAAGACTTTAAGACACAGTAACTTTTTTCTACGTAGAACGGACCAAAAAGGATAATTAAAAAGTGAAGGTACCTCGGGTTAATTATGACATCAGGACATCTCTCACCTCAGTCCTGCCGTAACCATAGTTACTGTAAAGCACTCGAAGTGTCGGATTAAAAATAATTAAAATTAAATGCGATAAAATCCGTAAGCTTAATTTTGTTCAATGCCTGTGGAAATGTAATCGTTTTTATATTACCGGTGAAAGTAACTTTTAGAATTTGAGTATCTTGTGATAGTCCCCATCTCCACGCACTGGTCCTACATGGGATTCATTATAGGATAACTTATCACAATACTCAGGGGCTAGGCGCTCGATTTAAATTTTATAGTACGCGAGTGACCTGGGTTCGATTCCCGATGTCGGCACCATTAAAATTTTTAATTGCAATTTTAAGTGCTGATTTACCACGTGCTCTGCGGTGAAGGAAAACATCGTGAGGAAACCGGCATGTCTGATAAATAAAAAAAAATCAGTCCGGCTACCCGCATTGGAGCAGCGTGGCGGATTCTTCCCAGCTTCAAAACCCTCTCAGGAATGAGAGGAGACCTGTTCTCAGCAGTGGGACATTTATAGGCTAAAACTTTACTTTACTATCACAGTACACGAATCATAGTTTTTGGCGCTATTTCTTCCTGTCTTACTTTATTATTTTAACATATTCTGCTCTTTTATATCATCGACGT
This sequence comes from Luehdorfia chinensis, assembly GCA_019845155.1. Classification (NCBI taxonomy): domain Eukaryota; kingdom Metazoa; phylum Arthropoda; class Insecta; order Lepidoptera; family Papilionidae; genus Luehdorfia; species Luehdorfia chinensis. Next base: position 101,137 of record JAHVAK010000234.1, on the reverse strand, counting down.
CAGAATAAATAAAATTGTAATAAAAAATGAAATGTATAGGGTTTATGGTATTCATAACAAATTATAATAACTGATAACTAATGAATTACTGAATTACATCACAGCAGATTTTTATTCATGTGTTCCCGAAAATTTTAAAATTCTTAATTATTAATAGCCGTGACGTGTAATTGTATAAAAATAAATATAATTTCGTTACAATATTACATGCAATATACGCAATTGTCTACATCACTAATGTTCAAACATTTTATTTCTCTAAATTAAGAGATTCATAATCCTATAAGCTTAAAACATAATTAGATGTTCTCCCAACAGGTGAGACAATGTTTAAGCAAAATTAATGTGTTGGGATTTGTCTGTGGTAAGACTAAATGAATACATTTAATTAGCTAGCAAACGTTTTAAATTTCACTACATTTCCTTACTATTGTCTATATACGCCAAGAGAAAACTTTGTACCCCTTTTAAGCATATTACGCACATGAAGAAATATGAGATTTGGCAGAAAATGTAGAAATATGAGCGAGGAAGCTAAAACTTACATATAATATGTGTTATATAGATACATATAGTCACGCTTTTTTCCATATAAGGGGTAGGCAGATACTACACCTGTAGCCCACTTTATCGAGACGATACGGGTGGCAAACCCCGTCGCCGCCATTTTGGTACGAGTCAAAAAGTCATGAATAAAGTGTGTCCGCGTACAATAACTTAGTCGTCTCTTACGACACCTTGGCAGGAAAGAGGTGGGTACTATTCCACTCTGCCGGACACCTTTCGTCTATAATGCTATATGTTGAAATACATTAAATGAAAAAAAAACATTCATCATCTATTTGACACAGACAATATCAATCACATAATAGTCTGTCGCTTGTTTACGTTTCTACTACCAATGTCATTACTGGGCATATGAGACTTAAGAACAGACGTCTCTGGGTGATAAGCACGGTGTGGTGTCAGAAATAATCTGGGTGACAAAATATTTGTTATGGGTAGACATTGCACTTGTCAATAGATGAAGGATTTTCTCGTATCTTGACTGTCTGCAATAAAAATAAATAAAAACCTTTGGATTGTTTTTGTAATACGCCTAGATTGACAATCTCAGAACCAGTCATTGGGCTGGATATTAAAACTCTGGTATATATGAAATAGTTATATTGTGATACAGGAAGCAACGACATTGTTCTGATATTCTGCAACTCCGCAATCACGAGGTCATCAACTAAATTAAGGCTTCTATCACACACAAAGAAGAACATCAATAGTTACGAAATTTGGTGGCCGAACTTACTACTGTTAATGAAAAAGACGTGGCAGGGCAAGATATTCTACTTTATTCTAAGATATTCCTATCATAACAAAAACGCACCTGATCTTTGCAGTGGTACTTATACAGGCTACTATGAATAATATAAAACGAAATTAAGAAGTATAAAAATCACGCAGTATAAAATTGAAAGATAAGTGGGAGGGAATAATTTTTTTTAAATTATTTAAATATTTGTAGCCGATGTACCTCAGGACGCTCGGTATAAATGGTGACCTGAGCTCCGATGCAGACACCCATAAATTTATTCTGCAATTATAAGTGCTGATTTAGTTATCTGGTAATGTTATTATTATATTACAGTCGGTGCCGGTTGCTTGGCTCAGTGTTATAAACTCCAGTCGATGCCAATACCTATCCTATAAGCACATAACTTATTATTATTAATTAGGGTATATTAGTCACAATAACCATCACCATCGCTTTCCGAGGCAGTTTTCGTTATTTGCCTACCAAGTGTTGTAACAATATTTGCCGCCTCTTCAAGAAATTAGATCGCATTACTATTTCAAAACATACATACGTACAGTCGCGCCTTTTTCCCTTATAAGGGGTAGGCAGAGGCCACTCACGTAGCCCTCTTTTCGTAGTATTGTGACAACATTGTAAATTATTGTGTTATTCTGCAACAATAAAGGCTGTTCTTACAACCCACCACCACTCATAAAATATTATCTGTATTGTAATTTTAGCTAACAGATTAATTATTTAGACATATAGAATAATTCAGAATAGTGTTTGCTGTAACGGTAAGATTACGATATGTTAAAAAAAGTCAGCACTTTTTCGTCCTTAGATGTGCAGAGAATGATTAAAACTGTATTTTTTTTGTTGTATTAATTATATTATTATTTTGTTGCTTCAATAAGAATAACAGCGTTGCATTTACACCACTGCAGCATAATGCTTATTGCTGTATGCCATTTTGTTGCTGCAGTCTTACGTTGTGTTAATATGTAAAATATATTTTCATTGTAAAATGTTCATACGCTTTTTTTTCTTAAAATAAATTTTTCCTTGAAATAAACATTAGTTGCAATGATATGTAATTTGTATACAAACGACGAGCTTAACTATTTTAACTACCAAATCTTAATAATCATATACTATTAACGGATACGACCAGATAAGTATGATGTATTACGTTCGTTGAATGAACTCTTCCGGCACTGTAATCTACCTACGTTACGTTACGGTCACAATTTCTGTTCATAATCGAGGAACGTCGCATACCGTGGTCGTAATTTGTAAGACATGTGTGCAAAATTAGATTAATGTTACAGATTTTGCAAATACGTTTTTATAATCATTTTTCTACATCGAATGTACAAAATCTCATAACTATTCCTTTGGCCTTATAAATTTAGTTTAAAGTAAAGCACCAATTACAAAAAAAATTGTAAGAGCGTTCTTACCTAATTATATACTTTTAATAAAATTAAATTTCATAATTATTAACTTCGAAAAAACTAATTCACATTCCCTTCAAGCTTTTCAACACGACTTTTTTAGTTTTCGAATAGCAATTGAGTAGGAAAACTTTTCCATTTTCACTCTTAAACGTGCAGAGAATTTATGTTAGATAGCTAAGTATCTGCATCGACGACTTACACGCTCTATTTTTTATTAAGAACAATCGTTATAATTTTATTTTATTACTGAAAACCGTGGTAGCTCAGGGGCCCCGGGAAGAGAGTTTTGTCTACCGTGCCGGCACTTCTAAGAATTGTCCTGCAATTTTAAGTACTAATTTACCACATCTTATTTCCACCCACTGGGCTCAAACCTGCATGTCCAAGTAATTAAAAAAAATCGAAGACATTTCGCATTGGAGCAGCGTGGTGACTCTTTCCGACTCCAAAACCCTCTCACCATTTCAAAGTTCAAACAAGGAGTTCATTTTTATTGTAACTATTCAATTTTCACGTTGATAAAATTAATTTCGTGACCAGAAAATAGACTTAATCTTTTTAAAGATTATTTCATTAGATTATTTTCTAAAGGTTATTTCATTCTAGGCCATTTGAATGATATATGTTAATAAATTGTGATCGTCATAGGTAGGACCCTTTTATCTACGTTGTGTTTATTTATAGTAACTTGTTCTTTTAGGTGCATCATGGAAAAAATTTTATTCACTAGAGAAGCCGCAAGTCCAAGACAGTGTACGAATACTAATTAATTACTAATCCCTATACTCTTGTAAAGGGTTCACAATGTTTATTTATCAAAATATCTAATATAAGGTGATTTGTATTCCGTATTTGTATAATATTTACATTAAATTATTAATAACCCACTACAAGCTATCGCTTCCCCAACATTTTTATTTAAAAAAATGTGGGGAAGGCACACGGCTCCAACTCCCGCCGTGTGCGGTGAGCGCCTTCCAATCCATGCGCTCCCCCCGACACAGGACAAGAAGTCGGGAACAAGGGCCGTAGTCCACAGCAACACTGGCGAACCAGCAAAAAGAGGGCTTGGCCTCTTGCTAGTGCGTAAGCACAAACTTAGACCGAAGTCTCGCATGTCAATGCGTGTTTACATCATACAAGTATACAGCTAAGTCCAGTCTTCGTGGATGTACGTCGCATGGATTTGGCACACGTCGAGCAGTTATGAGCACTCGGCCCAATAAACTAGTAAAGCCTTCCGTACGCGCCATCACTTCGCCAGACCGCTGCAACTGTAGATGAATGTCGAGTGTGTGGCATCAACATCCAATACAAGGTCAGCACGGCAATTTGCCGCAGAGCACGTCGTGAGTCCACTGCTCACTTCAAGGGTATGGGGTCCCACGTTGTGCAGCTTTCGGCTGCAGCCTTGAGAGTCTCCTCCCGCCCGCTACCATCCGCATGAAGTAGACGCATTAGCTCCACCAACCATTGTAATGATGTATTTTGCCATTATTTATCATTTATAATTATCATTCAGCCATCAGGCAATCAGCATTCTATTATAATCGTCAAAATGGGTTTGTGTACTTGTGTGTTGACGTTGAGTATTATGTATTTCGATCAAGTTTGTCTCACCCACTACCAAGTTTCCAGTTATCATTCATTTGTGGGAATTTACTGAGAGGTTTATTTAATATTGTTGTTATTCAACACACGGAGGGCAGACAGTCTGCAGTCTCGTTATAGAGAGACCCGACTTGGACAAAGCTAAAGAAAATGTGAGTCAAACCAAGTGCAAGACACAACCATTATATTAACGACATCTAAGCAACTGTCACTAGGACGCATTGTCACAGATGCAACAAGCATCAATACGACCATCGCTCAGACATACGCCAACACAAGGGCCTCTATACGGTCTTAGCAAACATCTACACTTCTGCAAAAAACCTTCGTCAACCCGAATCATAAGTCGTATTGAATCAGATGCGACTCATTCATATAACCGTCACTCAAAAACACATACCAATAGCAGTAAGTATTATTGTGACTATCACATAGATGGTGCCTCCTCACAACACACCTATATGATAATTATCGACTTTGGCAAAAGTTGTTTAACTAAAAAAATTACCAACGTGTCATAGTAGCAGGCCACTAAAACGCCGGTGTATGAACCATGTATCATAGAACTAATGCTCTAAGACATGGGCCGAAAGAGTAAGCTCCAGCACCGAAATGCTAAAAGCCACACCCTCTCTTATGTGATTGTATGAAAGCCTAATGAATTCTCCAACAATTTTAAGTTCCAACTCATTTTTATAATATCATATCTTACAAGAGACCTTCAATGATAGACCATTTTATCATATACTTTACTTACATAGGATTTCTAGTTTTTAGAGATAGGATTATAAAATTTCAATGCACGAACACTTCCTTATTATGAATTACTATATAGAGTATTTTCCATACAAATGAAGTTAATTTTATATTGTAATATTTTTAATTAACTTCTATAGTACTTCGAGAGATACGGTCTCTTGGATATATTTTATATGTTTTAAAGTAAATTTTAGGCACTTATCTATGTAATATTATGCCAAGAAGAATTAAATTGAAAATAGTGAAATTTCACTATTGGGATTGGTCCTCATATATATTTTCCCAACTTTTTTGAACCACCATTTTTTTTTATAATTTTTAATATTTTCTTAAATCTTTCTAAAACGTAAAAATACGTAATTAGAGATATTATATCGTTACAGTATGTAGAAATTTAGTGAAGATTTCAAATCTTAATTTAAAATTTTAGTTTCTTACACATTTTGTTAAAATAATTAAAAGTAAGAAGAATAACATGGGTTATGAGAATAATAGAATAGAGTAGAATAGAATAGTTTTATTTATATTATAGGTTTATTCAATATAGATTATTTACATGATACTTATTGAAAGTCATTATTTTTTCTTTTTTTTAACTACACTGGTTCGCAAAAAATACCCTGTCCTGAGAAAAACCAGTAAGAAACCCAGCGGGATGTTTTTTTCAGTCATTTTTGAAAATAATGTATAATAACATCAGTATTACAAAGATGTAGAAATAGCTTGCCGGCGATCACCTCATTCCCAGGGGTTATCATCATCTATGTATCTACTGAATTGTATTTATGTTAAGGACTGTTGAAAATTATTAACAAGTACTTTGTTTTATTATGTAGCTATAAATATTACTGTATCTATTATATACGCAAGGGTCTACATTTGTAATGCTTGAATATTTCATATTGTTAAATTGGAACGTTCATAGCCCTATAAGCTCAAAACACAATTAAATATTCACCTAACAGGTGTGACGGTGCTTACGAAAAATTAATGTGTTAGAATTTGTCGGCGGTAAGACTTAATTTATATATTTTAATATTTAACAAATGTGGATGTTTTAATATGTGTACTTCAAATAAAATTAACGATTTTAAGAGAAACATTAAAATTAGAAGTCAGTTCATTAAAACTACTTTTGATTTCGTTTAAAACATCGTAAGGAAACTTACATAATCAAAGAATAATTTAATTAAAAGGCATGTTAATTCCACGAACCTGCTGTGGCAACAGTGACGTAATACAGTTTGGTACCCTCGCATAATTAGATATATGTGGACTTTCAAAGGTGATGTTGTTACTATTAAAGCGTAGATACTCGTATTAAGAAAGGAATAATAGGATTATGTACACGCTGATCATATACACGTCCTATTGTTATTTATGATATTTTACTAATTTGTAAGTCTGTTTCGTATTTCAATTCTCGCGATCAAGCAACACATGGTGGAAAAATCTTATAATCATAGGAATTTATTACTATAGATGTAAATCTTCATAATTACGCTGTGAATACAATAAAAACGAATAGGATGCCACCAGTATTATTATATTCCGTTAGTAAAAACGTGTACAGTTAACACTCGGTAGAAGTTAAACCTGCAGGAAACGAAACTTCGAAAGAATGAGCCGAATGCGTTATCATGAGTAAGATATTTATTATAATATTGTTACAAAGTTTAAAACATATTTTACTTTTTATTCTAAATATTACATCAATTTCAACAAATGACTCGAGCGTCTTATAGTAACTTAGGTATGAATTAAATGTTTTGGTTTGGATTTGATCAATACATCTTTGAAATACAGCGTTAATTACTCTTTTTGATCTTGTTGTTTAGCTCATTAGAGCAAAATCTAGGAACAAATCGAGATATGGACGTATTCGAAAATATAAACATAAAAGAAAACACCGTATTCTATCTCATTCTCTCGGAAGCTAAATCCTATAGATGTATACGTTTGTCTCTTTTTAGTGTAGCTTTTTATTTTCATCGAGTTTCAATACACAGCGATTGTAAAGAAGTTTTCACTTCAAAAATACTTGACTTTGTGTTATTTTTGTTTTTATTAGCAACGCTACGCCTACGATCGGTATTTAAAAAAAAATTACCGTAAATAATACTAGTGTTTATTGTTCCCCTTATTGGTAAATCCAGTTTTTATATAAGAAACATAAATTAATTATTACGTTTGAAAATGTTTTAATGAATGTTAATAGAATTGCCGTTGAATTGTGAAATACATGTTGTTCAATTACCGAATTTTTCTTTAAATTCCATCGTTTGGATTTCTGATGTTTTATAGTTTGATAATTTAACGAAAGCTGGGTAAAACTAAGTTGAGAGCGGCAATTTTAGGGAGTATGATTATTTAATATTTCAACATGACATCCATTGTATAGTGTTTAACTGGCAGCAGTTTATGAAAAATGGTGTAAAAGTAGTTTTTGATTAAATTAATTACACGTTAAAATTGAAAACAGATTAAATTAAAATTATTTCGTATTAAAATAACAGTATTTTTGTATGTTTTCAGTGCTTTTTAATACAATCGTGTGCCTAGAGCAATGTATTTTATTCACGCATGATCACGATACGACGCTCAAATCTATAAAAGCCCTCTTATACTGCTCCACAGCATAATACGGGCCCTGCGGTGGTACCTGCTAGATGGATTCCTGCATAGGAATCCTACCACCAGAGTTACTACGCTAGTAACCTGGTGTTGCCATGATCGTTTCTAATATTATCCTCAATAAAAAATTTTATGTCCAATTTTTTTTGAAAATGTGTAAACAGTTTCTTAAACTAAATGAATTCAAAATCACAGAATCCTTTTCACAAATATTTGCTAGTTTTCTAATTGCAATTGAATAAGAAAACTTTTTCATTTTCACCCTTGGACCGAACGTGGACTGAATAATACGAGTTGGCTAAGTCTCAGTTCCGACGACTACTTCACAGTTTCTGAATTATCTATTTAATTAAGGTCGATTAATTCTTATAATTGGAATTTATTACTAGCTTAATAGAGATTACTGATTTGTAATGAAGTGGATGCTTTAAAATAAGATTTAAATGCACATTGATAAACAATTGTAACTAATGCGTAGTTACATTTGTATTTCAATGCATTTCAAGAACAAACTTATTTTATCTCACCCCGTGGTTGTTGTAAAAGTCGACAGAGGGAGTTCAGAAAATGAAACCAGGAGATGTGCAGGAGCATCTTCTTGGATCATCTTAATAATTAAACTGCGGTTGCCAACGCGCCTGCGAATCGTGGCAACTACGGCAAAATCTCCCAAAATTAGAGCTACAAACTTTAGTTGCAGTCTATGGGGGATGCCTATGTTCAGCGGTGGACTAGTGATAGGCTGAAATGATAATGATGCTATACACAGTTGTTTGGTACTACTCCTTTAAAAATCTCCTACCCGTCCATAAACTTTCGAAGGAGTGGCATCGACGGGTATGAATGAAATATATAAAAGCCCTAATCACTGCTACTCCAGAATAGGAATAATATTTCTGGAATGGAAGCGTGAAAACCATCGACGCAGTATTTGGCACATACAAACTATTAATATTGTGAGCTGTCTGGCTGGTGCAGCAATGAAAGTTGTATTCAAAAACATAACGATTTTTAATTTCTCGTTTTTATTTTCAAGACAATGACATAAACAAAATTTTGAAGCAGGATGAAATACTTATAAAAGGAGGAGGAGGAGGAGGAGCAGTGTTAAATACTTAAAAAATGACATCGTAGTTATTTGCATTTTGTTTTGTTTTGTAAAATCGTTTCATTAAGAAAGAACAGATGATATCTTCTGTTCTTTCAAACAAATCAGACAAATATTCTTCATTTTATTTCACAGTTACGAACACTGTGCTTCCGTGCTAAGCTGTAGTCTGCTGTATTTAAATGAGCTATTTCCTGATGACTATCTGTAAAAATGTCACACGAGCTGCCTCTCTAGTGTTCCAACTAGTTTTAATTTACGTGATAAACATTTATACTTTTAAATATGTATCTGTCACTGTCAACAAACGACGTTATTTGTAATACAAGAACCACCTGTTCGGTAATTATCAGTAAAACGAACTAATAAGTAGTATTTTATATAGTAATATGATATTTTTGTATGTAAAATAAGCTTAAATGGCATAACAAAATAGTCGAAATTTCTTCTGGCAGTGACAAGATGAGCAAAACGTTCATCTGATGGTAAGTGTAAAATATGCCCCCAACAAATACTATGCAAATGCTGTCACCCAGAACATAACTGTATGCCACCACACTGTGCGCCTTCCCCTGAGACATCAGTTCTTAAGTCTCATATGCCCAGTAGTTACATTAGTGAGAAAGAAGATTAGGTCTTGTTAAAAACTTTTAAGCTCTTATAATTTTTATTTATTCTTCTTATATTTTGTTGTAAAATTGTAAGATAGTAAGTGGGTTTATATAACTAAGTTTACAATCATTGGGTTCACGCATTTAAATTCTCTTACATCAAAGTTATTTAAAAAGTTCGTGTGGTAATTGTAAGTATAAAAATAATACTTTTCTTCTGTGAGACGTATAAACAAATGTGAGTTGTTTGTATGAGTGAAACATTGTGTAAAAAAGCATAGCACTGCCGCGTAAATAATGAAAAATAGGTAATAACTGATATAAAATATAACTTATACGCATTGAGTTATTATTTATTAAGTAGTTATAACTCAACTCAAATACATGAAATTTTTAGGTTTTGGACATCGTCTTTAGCATTATTTTTTTTGTAATTGGGTACAGTGACGAAACGGGCAAAATCTTCACCTGATAGTAAGTGCAACGTCTGCCCGTAACAAATGTTGTGTTACCCAGAACATTTCTATGTGACACCACACTCGCTCGTCACCCAGAGACATCAGTTCTTAAGTCTCGTAGGCCGCGTGATTCCGCTAGCTCACTTTGCCCTTCAAACCGAAACATAGTAATTTTTGCACACTACTGCTACCTAGACGGATTCCTGCATAGAAATCATACCACCATTAAAATTGAATATTTGAAATTCCATTATGCTTGTGACGCTAGCATATGTAAAGGAAGTTATTTTACCTTCAGTCGCTACAATAGACATTATGATATTATTAAGCCCATCCAAAACTGGAAAAATATTTCAAGATCCGTAGGTTTATCTTTTAGTTTCCATAAATAATGATATTAATTAATAATATTAAATTTTATATCGTAGCCGTGTGGTGGCGGCTCGATAAAAGAATACTACCACTCCATCTCATCCAATAGATCTCGTAAAAGGCGAGTAAGGTATTAAACTGCACTGTGCACCCAACAGCGCATGATGGCGATGAGCTCACCACCTATCACACCAAGTGCATTATATTGTTTTGGTGAAACGTGGATTGTGGCAGTCATCTGTTTTTGCAGTGAGTGCCCAGTCTCTGACTACCCCTTATGGGATACAGTCGTGATCTTATGTATGTATGTAATTAAATATTCACATTAGTTAACGGAAGTTAAAAAAGGCTAATTTGTTTTTTTTTTTAAATTACTCTCCACGAATAAGATTTATTGACAATAATATGATTCTTTAAACATTGTTTTATTTAAGCTAATTTAAGGACAATACATTTTTTTAGTATTAAAGTAGTCACTGAATAGAGAAAATTTCATTCATCCTCTTAGACGCAGACTGAATAATATATGAGGGCTTGGATGTACGTTTTAGCAAATCCTTTTGGAGAGAAAGATTTACGTCCCCTCCAACAGAATTAATACTTTTTATTCTTTTAAGATTTTGGAAATATTGTATACAATAACGCACTTTGCGTTAGATTACTCGGTGTTTAGGTTACCAATTTTGAAGTTAGAATAATAAACAAATGTGATATTACTGTATAACATTATGCATATAATTTCAAAAAATAAACAATTTGAATTAGGTTCACAAAACGATTTCTTATATTTCCGCGAATACTACGCATTTATATAAAACTAATTTTAAGGATTGACCACAAATCCTTGCAAAAGAACACCGATTCCTACCAATGATGCTTATTGAAATTAAAATACATCCTAATTTCAATAGGGAAGATGGTTGGGTACGACCACCGGCTTCGGATCGTATTATTCAATTAAAAATAAAAAAAATTATATCAAAAATCAAGCACACACACAACGCAAGGCTTCAAGAAACAGTAAGCTCTTTTTGCGTAGAAAGGACTAAAAATAATAATTAAAAGCAGAAGGCTAGGGTTAAACCCGGGGTTTACTATGACATCAGGACATCTGTCACCTCAGTCCTCTCGTGACCATGGGTGCTGTAAAGCACTCGAAACGTCGGTTTATAAAGTTTAAATTAAACGCGATATAATCCGTAAAATTAGTTTTTTTTTTAATTGAATAAGGATGTTAAAAAAATTACATCATAGTAATTTAATGTCTGTAATTTTCATTGTGGTCCTCGTACATTTATAAACAACTAACTGATATATGCAGCACTAGGTAATATTTATATACTAAGTAAGCAGTTATTTTATAGTGAGTAATGCTTTTGTTAATTCATGTTTATTAATTTTAATTCTAATCAAATTTTAATATAAAATTATAATAATATAAATAAAAATATAAATTATAATAATATATTTTAAAATATGAATTATAATAATATACATAAAATTTTAATTATATTAGTTTCGCTTCTGTCACGTGTACTGAGTTGCTTGCGCTCTATTTTTAATATACTCCTAACATATTAAAAATGACAAAAACGTACCTCAATTTATCACTTTATTTTCAATAAAAGTGACATTGTCGCGACAAATTAGAAACGTCATATTTCCCTCGATTTAAATTGGACAACTTCAATTAATTTAGAATCAAAACATTTTTTGAATGTATCAGCTTGTGTAGCAAAAGTTTTTCAAAAATGTTGTGACATGACGTAAATTGTTATTGCCAAAATTAAATAAATTAAATAATTAAGAACAATTCAAATCAAACCTTTGTGTGATCATAATTTTTCGGTGTGCTTTGCTTGTTTAAGATGACACAAAGTGCTTTCAAGGTCTTTAATATGGCTGTTATACCCTTGGATGGATCGTATTCGTATGGTATCTCCTCCAGTCTACGCTTAGCCACAATTGCGAATTAGCCGAAATTGCAATTGCATTCTTTCAAATATTTTCATGTGTTCTAGTTCGTTACTCATTGTTATTTCTTTCCCAAATAATCGTCTAGTTTAATAGTACTGTCGATACTATTGAAAACTAATAAGGTTTTGAATTTTGAATACATATTTTAATACATCTATTACGATAGATGAGCATAAAGTATGAATTAACGGTTCATGTAGATCAAATAGTCAATAATCCGGACCGCTCTCTGTATAAATATTTAATTTTGGACGAATATTTTCTCACGTGTTTATAAAATGATGCATACTAATCAAATAAAACTTATTGTTACAGAACGTAAATTAATTTTACTGTTTGCAAATTTTCAAACTTCAAATTGCCAGACGTCTCTCTCGCAAGCGCTGTTTGACGCTTGACGCAGTTGTTGTTCGAAAATATAATTGCTTTTATAGTACTGCAGCTGTATTTCTTACTTATTTTGTTTTGATAACCATATCTGTACTCTATTTATGTATTGCTTATTAAATTGAAACATAGCTTTGATAAAATAAATTTATATTTCATCATCATCATTCCAGCCTATCACTAGTCCACTGCTGAACATAGGCCTCCCCCATAGAGTGCCACAAAAGTTTGTTGCTCTAATTTTGGGAGGATTCTGCCAAGCGTGGCATCTAACGCTTGACAGACCGGTTGGCAACCGCTGTTTATTTATTCAGATGCTGCACATGGCAGATTTATATTTATTATAAATAAATGTTTCACCTAATATTTAACATATGAATAATTGAATACGTTTTTCCCCGTCCGTCCATCCGTCTGTTTGTTTAGAAAAGTCGGAAATTTAGACGGTATTATTGTATTAAAATCTGAATAAAAAAAAATGACGTGCCACATGTTTTCAGTGCTTAATATAGTTTTGCTAATCGCATTTTTCATTTTCTTCATAAATAAATTGCACCCGTGGCGCAGACGGGGCGGACCACTAGCTTCAAATAAAAATCCGCACCTAATTTTTCTTCGTAGTAGACAATCACCAGTGTTAATAATAAAACATATAAAAAATAAATGGCAGCTGCTACAAATGGTCACTTTCAAATGCTGGTTGTAACTTAATAATGGGCTTGTATAACTTCAGATGGACCACGGGTACACCTGCGTCTAGGAAATCTGCATAGTTCTTCAAAAATATTTAATTTAGGTAGGCACAGTGATAACATTTGTAGCAATGATAACACAAACAATGGCATTCTCTCAGTCGTCTCTTACAATTCTCTCACGTAATAAGATCGGTGTGGCCGATTTTCTAACATCGCCAATAGACAGAATTTTATTATTAATTACAATAATTATATTATAATAAAATATTGAACTACAATTCATTTTTCGATTTTGATAGTGAAATACATTGTTAAATATTTGTTTTTTATTAATTTAAATAGGCATTCAAAGCAAATATGCAGACCGCCTAATGGTGTGGTCAGGTGATAATTGTGGCTCATAATAGAACCCTAATTTCTTTTCCCAGAATGAAGTTGTATTATCCCTGATGACGAAGATGGAGTCTCACGTAATAACTAATTTATGCCAGGTTCTCCAAAATCTTTTAGGTAAAAAACATTGATATTCTCTTACTTTAAGCTGGTATTTAGTAAGTATTCCTCTCGGATGAGCTACCGTTATGGCCTAGAGCTAGAAGATGTACTAAACCTGAAATGCATCACCTGAAAATTAAGACTAGAAATAGTTACGTAAAATTTCATTCCTTTTGTTATTAGAACTAAAAAAATTAAGTTTCGTTATTATTAGAACAGGTTTAACAATTCTTCCAATAATGGTACATGTAAATGGAATATATATCATATATCTAAAGATGAGTGAAGATTACTTCAATATGATGGAAAAACCATTATGTCAATATATAATACAAAGAGCGTTAATATCTCAATCAATTAAGCGTGAAATAAGGCCACGTCACGTTACTCTGTGAGACATTGAATTATTCCCGGGTCTTGAGTTCCTCGGGGATTAATATACAAGTATTATATTATATCTGTAACGATTGATAAGCTGTAATGTTTTGGAAAATGTGTAATAGTATTTAGTATTATATAGTAATAGCAATTATGTAAATTATAATTATTAGTAATCTAATAGCATTTTTTTTTAAATGCTACTAGACTTCTAATCTGTCTATCTGAAACTCTGTCTAAAAACTTTGTAAAATAAAGTAAAGTAACAGCCTATAAATGTCCCACTGCTGAGCACAGGCCTCCATTCATTTCTGAGAGAGTTTTGGAGGTGGGAATAGTCCGCCACGCTGCTCCAATGCGGATTGGCGGACTTCACATAGCCTCGAAATATTTCTATTCCTCGGACATGCAGGTTTCCTCACGATGTTTTTCTTCACCGCTAAGCACGTGGTACATCAGCACTTAAAATTGTAAAACAAATTTAGAGGTGCTGGCACCGGGTATCGAACCCAGGTTACTCGCGTTCTATGAAATAAGAGGCGAGGACCAGGCCCCTGAGCTACCACGACTTTAAAAACGTTGGTAGGTCTTTAAATACACTGTTTATAAAGTAAAACCTATAGAAGTTCTACTGCTAAATTCAGATCTCAACTGTACTCTTTCTGTCATATCCTCAGAGCTGAGAGGAGTCCGACGCTACTTCAATGCCAGCTGGCGCACTTCGTATTATACCTAAGGATGGTTTCTTTTATCACTGAGCACGTGAAAAATCTGCATTTTAAATTGCAGATTTCGAATTCAGAATCATAGGCATTGAAGATTCAGTCGCGTACATATATATGTATATGTATATAATACGTTATTCATAATTGGTAAAAATCCAGGCACCTACCCATGCTACTTTGATCTGATAAACACAACAGTGAAGCTTTAATGACAAAATTTAATACTAAAAATGTCAATGCAAAACTTTAAAATTATTAGTTTTGTAAAACTTCACGCGACCCTAACTCAGAAAGTCGCTGCCCCGAATCAGACAAATTCAAAATACGTTTTCTTCTCCATTTAATTTATGTTATCGTATGTAGTACTTGCGAGTTATTTCGATGGCAGCTCAATGGAAAAACGCCTAATTAAATGTATGAGTGCATTGCCCCGATCAGCTGTATAACAGGGTATTCACCTATGAGTTTTAAGCAAATTAATTAAGTCGACATATCTCCTACAGGCATCACGTTACGAGGCTCATTATATTTTTTGGGACAAAAACACATCGTTTCTTAGCCCAGCCTGCCGGGATGTATAGGACATTACGAATGACCCTGGAGTATCCGATGAAGCTGTAAAAGCCGAGAAGGCTAACAGCAATTACATCACCGAAAATATATAATGACCCTCTATATAAAACTTATATAAGTGTTATAGTTTAAGTTGTATAACATTAACTTATCGAGTAAAATAAATTATTTATGGCGACAAATCTATACTTATATGCCGATCCGAAAATCCTGGTAATGAACAGATGATAACTGGTGATGAACAGCAGCATCAGTGCGAGAATATCAGTACTGTGAATTGAAATTTGTAAAGTGAATTTTTCAAGAACTTTATTCAAAACTTAATTGCCTATTCTTGATAGATCTTGAAAGAAAAGCTGATAATGATGTATAATGATGTGGTGTGTCGCGGATCTGAAACAGCTATTGCCACGTGTAATATTATGTAGTCGTAAGATGGGATATGATCCCTATCCTATTTCTGAGTTTAAAGAAAAAAATTAAATGAAAACAATTAAAACGCATACTTAATTATTTTGAGTAACATTCAAAAGTCATTGAATTTATGATTTATCTCACGAGAACGTTAAATATAATGTAATTTAAGGATATAATATGGTTTTATGAAATCTAAATCTACAGTAACCAATTTAACTCTTTTCTCAAACTCCTTGTTTAAGGCCTTAGATAAACAATCTCAAGTAGACGTAATATATACTGATTTCCAAAAAGCATTTGACAAGATAGATCACGTTATACTAAGGGTCCACGAAATTTCTTATCAAGTGCCCCGCCATGCAATGTCACGCCGTTCTTCTAAACTTTTTCATTTACCATCCTCACGAACAAATTTCGGTATCAAAGCACCTATACGTAGAATTTGTCATAATCACAATGAGAAGTTTCTGTCAGTAGATATACTTAGTAATAGCAAATATTGTTTTAAAAAAAAACACTAATATACTCGCCGATAAGCAATTGTCGCTGTAGCCCCGTATTCTAGTATTATAGTTAACACATAAATGAACTAGTTAAGCTCCAATAACTATTTATGTCTATTTGTTATGCAATTTGCCATCTAACTATAAAGAATTATATAATTACTAAGTGTTACCTACAACTGTAATTTGTCACTAAATGTTTTAGTGACAAACACTTGAGGAGGTAAACTAACAATACTTACTATGTACAAAACAAGATGTTATGAAGTTTACCGCCGTTGTTTGTCCTTTAAATAAACTAAAAAAAAAATGAATAAGGATATAATTTAATATCATATCAGGCTCGATTTAACTTTAAAACACCCGTCACAACAACAACCGTCGCCTCGTTCAGTAACATGGAGTCGATTTCTCTTTTTAGTTACACACTAAATCCACGTTCAGCTAAATAGGACGATGGGAATGCTATCAGAAATCGTAGAAAAATCGACCATAATCCAGGGTACATTTGAAAAATCGGCTTCGGCAAACAAAATTGTTGGTAGCTCTTCTTCTAAATGGGATGACCCTGCTGTGTTGACTTTTGGAAACGAATCCAAAACCCAATCCTGTCCATGTTTAGAATATCTTGGAATTGTTCCTGGCAATAACTGTGAAGGTTTTCTAAGTGTTGACAGTGAACAAGCAAGTCGTCGTTCTAGAATGATACTGCTGATAAATATGGAAAGTTGTTGAATTCCCGTCTACCGACATTTATTTTTCAGATCGAATGGTCTTATCTGGGGAGGACGTCTCCTCCAACTAGTAATATTTAGATGTTGTATATACTCGTATAGTTTGCATCTCAGAAAACTTTCATAGCGCGATTATGGACGTATGCGAATATTTCTTGAGCTCCTCATGTGGCGACATAAGATGTCACTACATCACTCCCCCGCTGAGACTGGAAGTCGTAGTTTAGCGTGAAGAACTTGAGACGTCAGGCGATGAGGTGCAGTCGGGCGTTGCGGTGAACCTGTGTCCAGGTCTTCAGTGCGTCGAGACGTATGGAGACAAGTGTTGATGCCGCAGGAGTCAGCCTGAGGATAAGGGGCCGCCGTTGATTCTCAGTGGCTGAAAGACTAGGAAGCACGCGTTGTGCCGACAGTAGTCTGTGGTTGCTGTGACTGCCATGGCTGCCGATACTTTATAGCTGTGGTTCGGAGAAGTTGGCTGCGGGATGTTCATACCGGGGTCACCATTTTGGCGGATGATATTGCTAATGAAAAGGGTAGCTACCCGCCAGATCGAATGGTTTGATCTGGGGAGAACGTCTCCTCCAACCAGTAATATTTAGATGTTGTATATATACATAGTTTGCATCTCAGAAAACTTTCATAGCGCGATTATGGACGTATGCGAATATTTCTTGAGCTTCTCATGTGGTGACATAGATGTCACTACAGCTATGTCCCGATTCAAGAAATCTAAAATTGTTTTGGTCTAAAGTTGGATATTCATACAACATTGCTTTAAGCATTAAAGTTAGTTTCATGTTGCGGTTTTGACCACCACAGGAATCACTCCATGAAATAAGATGTTTCAAGTTGCGATCAAGCCTTTCTAAGATATGTTTGGTTAGACAAGACATTGCAATGAGCTTCATCATTGCTTCCAGTATGTATACCTAAAGTAGTATTTTGTTAAAGTATACGCGGAAGAGTTTTTACGCGTTTTCTCGAGAGCAAAAGTGAAATATAAAAATAATTTCGAAAAGAACCATGTGGCGTGGTTCTTTATGCAAAAAACAGTTTATAAGAATTTGTACATTGTTGGGTTATCACGGGGCATTAATTTTCTTAGTTTTTCAACAACTGTCGTTATGTGGGTTGGTAACTTTCTTGTGACAATGTTTAGTTCAGTCAAAATTGTCAGATCATTTTGATCTTTACAGAGTCGATAGAAAGTGCTTTTTAATAGCATTCTGCATATTTTTAACTAGATTTTTGCATGAGTGTAGAATGGTTTCCGTTTGTATAAGTAGGTAGGTATTTAGAGAGCAAATAGGTCGCGTTACCATAAACAATAATGCAAAATCTTTTGTTTTATGTGAGTATATGTACATTTAAAATTATACAAAATTATATGATCAGACATTCAAAAACGATATCTAGACCGATCTGTGCACTGACTACTAATTATTTCACTTTTGCAAGTTTAATAGAACGAAATGAAAATTCTTTATTTTTCGTCGTGAGGAATGTAAATTTCGTTAGTCAAATTTCATATTTTTGTAATATCTATCGCTGTTACTAATGAGGTTCCTTTGACCAAAATAAACTCCGCAGACATCATTTTTCTTTTTATTAAATGTTATTGAAATAAAATAAAGTAAATGGGAATAATTCATTTACATTGTCTGTGACGAAAACTTACATAAAATAAAGTCAACAATAAATTAATCGCAAACTCGTGCAAAAAGGTTACTGAGCAATTATTTTTACTAAGCGTTATTAATTTTACCAATTATTTATATTTAGCTGCACAAAACATTTCATATTTTTTTTTGTCTGTAAAACCATAAAATTGTTGATAATTATTTATTATAACGAAATTTATCTTTATATTTTTATGCTAACAGTATTCGTTACAACGCGCATTTCTCAAATATATTTTTACCAGAACCAACAGACACGTACGCTCGAGAATTACAAGAACTACTCGTACTACATTGAAATATAATATAATTTTTGGCACAAAGGAAAATTTAATGTTAAATGAATATGTGTGGTTTTTGAAGTGACTTAATGTTAGTCCTTATGACAGGATAGCCATATAATAATGAAAAGCTAATGCGTCATCGACGATTTCTATTAAATTAAAAGCTCTTTGTACCTATCAGCTTCTATGAAAACATTCATGAAATTAAAAGAAGCGAAAGATGTGTAGCAAGAGGAAAAATGTGGTATCTGCCTATCCCAAGGGGAATGAGGCGTGACTGTATGTATGTATGTATTTACTTAAGTAATGTATAGGTCTAAGTCGTCTAAGTCGAAAACGGTAATTATATCAAAAAAGTAACTTAAATCATTAACTTCTTCCCGTTATCGTATGCAAGACAACCATGACTTTCAAAATTATGCAGCTTACCTTGTCAATCTCAGAAATCGTAGAGAATAGAAGTTGCACACAAAATTGTCTAGATGTTACTCTCAATACTCCATATGAGAACACGACGAACATAATTAAACGGTATAATTGTGTCTTGTAAGTAACACGTGTAGGGAATCTAGAGTCAATAACTGGGGCCGCCAGCAGTGTCATCCCCCTATTTACTGGTGTATAATATTTGATATTAAATGCTTAAATTTCGCTAGATCAATTTAGTTACTTATCTTAGCACGAACAATTATTCAAATCTCGTACGTATCTCTTCATTATCTTGCGAAAACGTATAGGTTTTACAAATAAAGTCTTCCTAAACAAACATACCATTGTGTTTGTAATAAATGTACGTGTCTAAAATTTACTATTCAAATCCAAACCAAGGATTTGACATAAACTTTGCGGTGGAATATTGAACTAAGCTTCTAAAATTTACATAAGCACATTATATTTACCTAAGCACATTAATAATACGCACATATATTGTGGGGGGAAATAGATAAAATTGTACATACTATAGTGGTGGTAGGATTTCTATGCAGGAATCCGTCTGGGTAGGCACCGCCGCAGTGTCAGTTATTCTGCCGTAAAGCAGTAGTGTGCTTACATTAGTGTTTCGATCTGAAAGGCACTGAGAGCTAGTGTAATTACTGGGCATATGAGAATTAAGAACTGATTTCTCAGGACTACAGTGTGGTGTGACATACAAATGTTCTGGGTTTTGCTCGTGTCGTCACTTTCTCATAAAAAATATACAGTGACAGAGGCACCGAGACAATAGCATTGATTTGCTACCCGAAAACCAGCAATTTATGTTTATGTGAAAAGGATTCGAACTTACCTTGCGCGAACTTAACTCTCGGCGTAGAATAAGGGATTAAGACCACTAGGCCAAGCAGTAGGTAGTTAACCTGTACTAATTTTATTTACTGTACAAGTTTATTTCAATTAAATATTTATAAATAAATATGAACCTCTAATGATAACCGGTATCTGAATGTTTATAATTATAGGTAAATTAATTGAACTTTAAACTTATTATCAAAAAAGTGGATCGACCGTTCCTGTAGAGAATTTTTCTTTATGGGGCCAAAGTAAAAAATAAAAATAAAAAATATTTCATATATTGTGATTATTTAGATAAAGCAAAAACCATCCTAATAGCCTTTTCTATCTTTTATGGAGCCAAGAAAGTGTGTTGAACACAGCTTCTGTACGGGTTTAACATGTCCTTCATTTCTTTTCTCAGATCTAAAAATTTCTTAAATCTCTGTTTGTCTGATTTTCTGCTTACGTCACTGGCCAACACGATTACTCGTTGTTTAGATAAAAGTATAAAAAATTAAAAGAACGTAATCTCTATCTTATAACGGTACTTTTGATATGTATACATATTACAACCGTTCTACAAATGGCGAATAAATATATTTTAAAGTAAAAAATAAAACTAGAGGTTAGTGTTATTACAATAAAACCAACTCATTTATAATGTATTCTTAACCCCTACAAGTTTATTAAGGTGGCTAGGACACCCTCTGTAATATCCTGAGTAAGGATAATTAAATCCACAATAAATAAGGCTTAATGAACATCTTTGAATGGAAACAGAAGTTAGCCGTGGCTTTAAGGGAGCTGAATGAAATTTGCGAACTTGGTAAAATTAAATAAATTTTGGGTGTAATTAATTCTCATTCACGTCTTTACATAAACCCTGTACAGTATTATAAATTAATGTCCTATAGAGTAATCTACAAACATGGTTCTATGTTGTCATATATATAGACACTTTGGTCTAAGCGCTATTAAAAACTTAAAAAAAAGCAATTGCAATGGTAACGGATGATGAATTTAATCTGTTATACTTGGAATGGCCATTATCATTTCATTATTTCAACCCACCACAAGTCCATTGCTGAAAATAGCACCAATCATACTTTTACAGGATTCGGATTTTATAGCTTCGCTACCCGTGACGTCTCGTTTCCCGCGGTGGCGAAAAGTGGGCTACTTGTGGGGCCTCTGCCTACCCCTTATATGGGGAAAAGGCGTGAATGTATGAATGTATGATAACAAAATCGATACACAGAACACAAGGCTGCTGCATTTCCTATGGTGAGTGACATGATCCGGAGACCTAATTACTACATGCAACGAGGTACTCCAACAAATTACTCAGGGGGACTCAACAGCCACATCCCGGTTCTTCGTCTAGGATGAAAGTAGGTTTCTGTGACCACTTACCATAAAGTTTACCGTGTATTCCTTTACCCTAACTTGTGGTAGGATTCCTATGAAGGAATCCGCCTACTACCGCAATGTCAACTATACTGCCACCAAGCAGCAGGTTGCAAATACCACTCCGTTTCGGTTTGGAGGACACTGAAGGTACTATAATTAAGGGATATTTGAGATTTAAGAATCAATGTCTCAGAGTGACCTGCACTATGCGTGTGTGCGTTATACTTATCATCAGACTACTGAATCTTGCACACGTACATCCATTCCATAAAAAAAGACTCATAAAGAGATCGAGAAGTCGATTATACCATGAAATTTAATTGTAAACTAGGCATAGATTTCTATCACTGACTACTTAACTAATTACTTACTTCATCATCATTATTTCTGCCCGTCCGCTTCAAGACGTACGCATAGATTGCCACAAGACACGGTCTTATGCTTGCATCCATCGACTTCCCGTAAAACCGTGCAGGTCATCGTACGATCTAGTAAGGTTTTCGTCATCGTCGTCGTCGTTTCAGCATATCACAAGTCCACTGCTGAACAAAGCCCACCCTCACAGATAGCCACAAAAGTTTGTAGCTCTCATTAAGGGGATTTCGCCATAGTCGCGTAGTTCGCGCTTGGCAAGCGGGTTAGCAACCGAAGTTTATTCATTCAGATATTCCAGGAAGATGGTGCTGCCCTATCTCCTGGTTTTCATTATCCCTCTGTCCACATTTACGACACCCACGGGATGAGATTTTTTTTTTTTTTTTAAAAAACGACTTTGAGATGAACGAATTAGGATTAGAACCATATATCCACCGCCGCCACACGGTTTACTGAGGTGTTAATTTGGCATAATCTTCGTCTTGCCCATGTTTATCTTAAGACCCATCCGTTACCTACTACCTCCACACTATGGAAGTAATTAAGAATAGTGTTAAGGTCCTTTAGCGATTCTGACATTATGACTATTTCGTCGGCTATGTAATCGATAAGACTCTTCGCACCCCATGCCCCGCTGTTGCCATGACCGCTACAGAAGCCAGGACTAGCAGTGCTGCTGGGGACGAGGAACTGTTTTTTTGTAGCTCCAATTTTTGAGGGACTTTTGCCATAGTTGCCACGCTGCGTTGGTAACTGCAGTTGATTTATTCAGATGTTCCAGGAAGATGTTTTGCCCATCTCCTGATTTTCATTTTCCCTCAGTCGACTTTTACGTCACGCACGAGACGAGAATCTCGTACCGTTGTAAGAAAATTCCGGATTTAAAATTTCGATTTATCTTTTATATGTTGCCAACTGTTAGAATTTATTAGGAAACGAATAAATATATAAAAAGAAAAAAAACAAATAGAATCCTTTAATAATAAGGAACTGTGCTTTTGTTAAAGTTCTTAATCTAATTCCCTAATAGTTCATGTCTGCATTATAAACCAATGTAATTAATCTTAGTTTGACCGATAATCCGTCTTTTAGGAGGATCCTCTGGCCGAATAGACATGGCATCCATCTACTGCGACCCTAAATTTATCTTCACGTCAGATAGCACTAAAATAATAGAATATCACGAGTCGTTAGCTTAAAAGTTATTATGGCTTTGTACCTGTGCTTTTGGACTGAAAGCTGAATAATTAGGTGAATAATTTAAAAGAAAGAAAGTTTAATATTTTGATAGTACCTACAGGTACTGTGCTAATGCTGTTGATGCAACGATACTCAAATATTTTCTCACACGGGCTACGTTTACATTTTATAAAAATAGCTATAGTGTTTCTGTATATGCCTTTTAAAACAATGTATTCTTTTTTTTTTGTTTAAAAAAAAACGTTGGTGGTAGGATTCCTATACCGGAATCCGTCTAGGTAGGTACCACCCCAGGGCCAGTTATTCTGCTGTGAAGCAGTAGTGTGCAAACATTACTCTCGACGTTTCGGTTTGGACGGCACTGACTACCAGTGTAATCACTGGGCATATGAGACTTAAGAACTGATGTCTCAGGGTGTCGGGCGCAGTGTGGTGTCACACAGAAATGTTGTGGGCATTTGTTATGGGCAAACGTTGCTTGTTACCATCAGGTGAACGTTTTGATCGTCTCGAAATTTTTTGCAATAATGAAAAGAAAACGTGTATAACAAAAGTGATAAATGACAATATTAATATGAATATTTTTTTTCTTCAAGATTCTATTTGTAAAAATATAATTAATATGATGTTTTTTTGCTGATTTCCACCACGGTGATGTCTACCGAATAATTAACAAAAGAAACAAGATATGCTTGAAAAAAAAAATATGCAGGACATTTGATAATTCTGCAAGGATTAGCATAAACCTTAACAGAAACATGTATCTTTTAACAAGCATTGATTTATTTGTGTTACTCGGGAGGGCTGTCCCCTCCCTGCAGAACCTGACAAACATACATACATACATACAGTCATGCCCCGTTTCCCATATTAGGGTAGGAAGAGGCCACTCATATAGCCCACTTTTTGCCCTCGCGTGAAACGAGACTTGCGGCAAATCGCTGCCATTTTGGTACGAGTAAAAAAAATCTTACTCCCCATTGCGTTTCCACGTGCAGTATAGATACAGTATAGTGACATGGTGTTATTCCACACGAATAAAGGCTGTCCCTACAATACCTCATACCTCGGTAGGAAAGATATAGGCGCTATTCTACTCCGCTAGACACCTATCGGCCAATAACGTGGCCATTACATGATATGACAAACATTAATATACAATTTTAATGTAATGTAACACATTAATGGCGCATTATATTAGAGCGAATCGGTTGTTTCTTTTTAGCCACCGCTTTCATTATTGCTGAAAATGTATTAATTCGGCAAAGTAAGCAAGAAAAAACGTTCATCTTAGACTTAAGCGGCTTACGTTGATGGATATAATACTTTCTGTACAGAGGGACTTAAAACCTTTTACATTGCTAGCGTTAAAAGGACTACTTTTAGCCTAAATATAAATGCAATACATTTAAGTAGCGTGTCAATGATAGCTTAACATTGTAACAATTTGTTTTTCATTAGAATTATATTCGTTTGTTTAATTAGTTAACAGTAGATGTAAAGGTACGTGTTTGCGAAAACATATGTTTATTCGCTTTTCATCTATTGCTATGATTATTTTAATTTTCTAATTCATCACGTAGCTATTGAGGCTCAACGTAGTTGCGGCATGAGATATTTCATTAATATATTTCATTAAAAAAGTTTTTACACAATATTTTTTTGTGATAATATAGTCATCATCATCATCATCATTTCAGCCTTACACTAATCGACTGCTGAACACCGAGCTCCCCTATAGAGTGCCACAAAGTTTTTTTCCTCTCATTTTGGGAGGATTCCGCCATAGTTGCCACGCTTGGCAAGCGGGTTTTCAAATGCAGTTTATTTATTCAGGATGTTCCAGAAAGATGCTGCTGCTCATCTTCCGGTTTTTATTTTCCCACTGTCATCGGATGAGATGTGGTGGTAGATTCTCTTGAGCCGCCACCGCACGGCTTATGATATAGTAAAAACCTTAATTTTGACGATTTGATAATCTTCAAACTGCTAGTAATAAATTTTCAGTTTGTCTTAAAAATTACTAGTAATGCATTACTATAATGCACCTACTTTCACAATACATCAAATGTTAATGTATATACTCGTATATCGAATTAGTCTAGATTTTGATCTTGATTCGGGCTTGGAGTATCGCCATCTAGCGCATATTTAAAGAAATGGAAAGCCTTATTTCCCAACAAAACATATTTGGTCAAAGCACGGTATGTTTTAATACGGCTTAATACAGTCAGATGGCGTAGTAAAAGCTTCAAATACTACGTGTCCCTTGGAAAATTATTAATATTTTATGTGTGTGTTTCTACTTACACAAGTTGCATTAAAATCTTACTTTTTCAAGATGAAATAAAAAAACCGTGTGTGTACTTAGGTAAGATGTTATACTTCTTTGGAGTAATAAAACAAAAATAACTCCAAAAATCTTATCCCGCGTGCCTCTTATACTCTACGTTAGCAGAAAGGACGATTAATTAATAGCAGATATTAAATACAATTAGTAAAGGTTTAATTAAAACATTATCAATTAAAATAATGTTTATTTATAAAATTATTTTACACAATTAAAAAAATAAATATTATTTTTTTATTATTTATCTCGATAATTAATAATAATTTATAAATAAAATGAAAAAGTAAACTTTCCTCCCACTTGGTTTTTGTATGGGATTAAATTGCAGCTTCATAAAAGTAGAAATAGTTTTCAGTTAACAGAATCAGGCGTTATTTTGCGAAAATCCGTTATAATGAAGGATAAAGTTAATTTGCTAAGATCCGCATGCAAAATATAAAATGGTGTATATTAATTAGAAGAGCGCCGTCTCCCCACCCACAGTAGCGTGCACAAGCAAACTAACACTGCCACCGGGAACAATTACTACATACCCTCCACCACTACAACTCCACCACTAAGCAATATACACCACTGAAGTCGAGATCACAAAACATGTTTCAAAAAATAGGTAATATACACCATATTATATTTTGCATGCGGATCTTAGCAAATTAACTTAATTTCCTTCATGAAATGGTTTTTTGAAGGCAAGCAATGGTTTTCAGCGGGCTTTAATTTTTACTTATCTTCTCTGCCACATGGAAGAACTTCTTGACATCTTTGTATTTTGTAATTAAAAAAAAAAAGATATAATGATTTCTTATATTTACGCGAACACTCCACATTTAAATGAAACTAATTTTACGGATTTTATCGCGTTTAATATAAAAAAAATTAGAAGAAAGATAATTAAAATTAAAAAATATTGGATTATGTTGGGATTTGAACCCAGTACCTATAACTCTGAATATTTTACAGTAGGTATTCAACACAAGTGGTTTCATTTATTGAAACGGGATATATTTATATTAATTATACTTATAATATTAATAACTGCAGACTAAGTTGAGAATAATTGTCTGTTATTATTTTTATTTAATGTCCATCTGTCTATTAGACATTATTAAATTTTTCAATATACGAGTATTTTCACTAATCTTTAGGTACTGACTGTGTGATCAATGGCTTTACTCACACAAGGAAGTACTACGCCCTCATAAATGTTAGCGTAAAGTTGCAATATAACGTACTATAATCAGCTTGACAGCAGAATAGCTGACACAACGGTGGTACTTTCCTGCATAGAAATCCTACCACCAGTAAACTACCATATTGATCATTCATCGAAGTTCGATTTACATAGATATTTATGGGCCACTGTGGCTATTTCAGTTTAATTAGCCTATGTGTTTGTTTGCCGCCTTTACTGAAATGTAAAAATAAAACTTACCGTGATGATCCAACAGAAAATTAACATTCGTATAGCTTTTCGTGTTTCATTCATACAGATCACCTTCAGCCATTGAAAACCTGCTGCTGACCTTCTGTGGCCACGATGTTATATTGATATTAAACGCGAGCATGCGCGAAAGTTTTAGCGCATGCGTCTTGACGCAGCTCGCCGTTGTGTACAATGTGTAGTTTCATGTGCTAGGATCTGTCATGCTTTAATAATAAGTGCTTATTACTTCAGTGTTCAATAGAATTGTTACTCATTTCGAGTTTACAGTATTAAAATACACGTGAGACTTTTAAACAGTGTTTCGTTTTGTTCTTTAACTTAATCGATATGTCGTAATCAAAGTAACTGAGCAACCAAATTATCGTTATTCGTTTAATTTATGGAGTCTAACAACTTTACGCAAGTTCAGTTGTAATAAGGTTAGTTCATACAGAAGGAAAACTCAACAGGTAGGTGGAATGTTGTAAGTATAGCAATTTCATGAAAATGTAGATGTGGCGCTGAATGACGTGGGCGTTACTCTACAGGAACCGTGTGGGTGGAGTATTTGGTCTCGCGTAGAAATAGCGTGTGTAAATAAATAACTTTCGCATCTACAGTTCCTACAGTTCTCATGTCTAAAGATATATAAAGATCTATATAGATAAACTTTTGATACGGCGATTTTTTATATCTTTTTTTTTATTAGATTAGGTAATGTGTGTCAGTAGTTTGGCCAATATATTGTTCTGTTTTAACTGAATTTTCAGACTGCGTACAGGCAATCAGTACCGTTCGAATAGACGTGTTTATTCATTAATTACGGTTTCGAATATTCAAACAAAATCAATATAAGCCATCGAGGGTGTAACGCTTTCGGGTCGGTGCTCACGTCCTATTTTACGGCCCACGTGAATTAATGAGAAAAGGTCTCGACAAACATTTAGATCTGGTTTTGATTAAAAATTTAAATTAAGTAACACGCTTGGTAACACTCTTACTTATTGTAACTATTCAATTTTCACGTTGATAAAATTAATTTCTTGACCAGAAAATAGAGTTAATCTTTTTTAAGATCATTTCTGAAGGTTATTTCATTCTAGGCCATTTGAATGATATATGTCAATAAATTGTGATCGTCATAGGCAGGACCCTTTTATTTACGTTGTGTTTATTTATAGTAACTTGTTCTTTTAGGTGTATCATGGAAAAATGTTTATTCACTAGAGAAGCTGCAAGTCCAAGACAGTGTACGAATACTAATTAATTACTAATCCCTTTATGTAATATTATGCCAAGAAGAATTAAATAATATAATATAAAGCGAAAAGTAGGAGACGGGGGTGGTCTCTGCCTACCCCATATTTCAGAAAAAGGCGTGACTGTAAGTATGAATCAAATAAAATCTTACGCCTGTCATTGTTACGAAACACGGGTTCTAAAAATACATTTGTCACTTTTTTAATATAGTATATTAAAATAGCGGTAGGATTTCTATGCAGGATTCCGTCTAGGTAGGTACCACCGCAAGTCAGTTATTCTGCCGAAAAGCAGTAGTGGGCCAACCCTACTGTGTTTCAGTTTGAAGCACTGAGAGCTAGTGTAATCATTGGGCATATGAGACTTAAGAACTGATGTCTCTGTGTGACGGGCGCAGTGTGGTGACCAGGAAATGGCCTAGTTGACTCAGCACTTGTTATGGACGGTCGGCAACGGTCATATTAAAAAAATTAAAATCAACTAATGTCCAGTATATTATTATGTTTTACTAAAACGATCAGAAAATCATCAACATCTTCATCACTGTTCAATAATATAAGCCCCTTCCAAGTTTGAAGGATTTACCATAATCGTTAGTCTCATATGGCAAATTGACAATCACAGTACCCATGCCTCGTATCTTAAACGCTGTTGCTGATCGCTGTTTTGGATAATTTCTGAATAACCCATACTTAATGTTAAAAATGCGAAAACAATTCTCTGTCTGTTTGTTGCCTTTTCAAGGCCCAACCATTAAAATCGATCTTGGTGAAATTCGGTATTTTTAAAAAACCTAAATCCACGAGAACGTAGTCGCGGGCTTCAGCTAGTGTGATATAAATTTTAATATTAAAGTTACATAAAAAGGCTGAGCAAAATTTTATTTTCCGTCAATGCTGCTGACTTACATTTGTACGAATTCGCATTTAAATTTATCTGTCAATATCAGCGAATGTCAATACCATTGACGAAAGTGCACGTGCTAAAGCTGTTGCGATTTATTCGATACCAATTTATATTGGTCGACTTTGGAATTGGGATTTTCAAGAAAATCTAAAAATTAAAGAAGTATTATCATCAACCCATATTTCACTGTCGGTGATGATAATGATGTTTTCCTACCCGATTTTCGACCACAGCAACAACTTTTATTAACCGGGCACTTCACGGCAATAATGTTTTTAATTATAGGACAAGGTGACAAGACGAGCAAAATGTCCCTCCTGACGGTAAGTGCAACGTCTACTCATAGCAAATGCCGTATCACTCAGAATTTTTCTGTGTGGCGCCCGTCACCCTAAAGCATCGGTTCTAAAAACTCATAAAATTACACTAGCTCGCAGTGTCATTCAGACCAAAATACACTACTCCTTCAGGGCAGAAAAACTGGTCCTACTTTACAAATTCCTGCACAGAAATCCTACAAGAGGCCTACGTTTACTTTAATGCGGTTTTCACTTAAGAACTCATTTACTCTATTAGTTATTAATATATTATTATCCATTACCTCTTATAACTACTGCTCAGGTAATTTTAATTTCTCTGCTACTAAATTGTGTTGCTTGATGAGAGAGTTTTAGTTTTAATGCTGCTGGTTGCCTTTTCATTGGAAAAATATATTAATTAAGCTTGAAAGAAAGATATATTCCTGGTCAGAATTATTAAATCACATGATTTTGACCGCTGTTCAGAATATTAATAACTGTTTTAGAGAATCGAGGTTTCGTCTATTATTCAGTTAATTTTATCTCACTTATCACTATTTAATACTGAAAAGGGCTTTGCCAGACAGGACGATGAATTAGTACTGATTTGTAATCAGTACTAATTACTACATTGTGAAATTAAACGTATTCCATGTTTTGGGCCAGACGTTATTCAGTTTACTGAAAGTCAAGCTGCCATTCAATTTTCTATCTACTGACAGTCGCCGGTTGCGTCTCGCCGTAAGCGAACGATTTCATAAGTATATTCTTGCTTTTATAAAAGAAATAATATGGATATTTTAGTTACCAGACATTTTAGTTTGGATGAAGTATTTTATTTTAATATTGTTTTAAAGTGTAACATATTTTTTAAGTTTAAAGACGAAGGGTTTTATATATTTTGGTAAAACAGTAAATCAGAACCGGTATCACATAATTGTTCAAACAAAATTTTGTTGTGATCCTTGAAATCAGCTCCAGTACTCGTATATTGTAACACATAATTTTAATGTTATTTGCGATATTAAAAAGGAGGAATTAACAAAAAAATTATATATTTTTTTAATTAATTTAATTTTAAGCTTATTAAACTTGTTAAACTTGTTAGCTCAGATCAGTTCAGATTGTGTAAAGTTAGTTCAGAGGTTGATAAATTAGATAATTACTTACCCGACTTGAACATCCTAGCCCATATTTTTCATTTTAAGTAGTGAAGATTGCCGTTGTATTTTATTTAATAGATATTTTGATCCTTTTTAGATATTATGTGAAGACATAATATCTAAAAAGGATCAGTGCACATAAACCATTGAAAATATGTCTTTTTATTACTCGATATCTCCTTTGGATGTCCTAATAGTTAATAATTAAAGCCGCGTGGCTTAGTGTTACTTAACTTCTACGACCGGTCCTGGTTTCGAATCTCAGCCGAGGCCAACATTTGTGCAAAAATACAAATTGTTAGTATTCGGGTCTGGTTGTGTTGCGCATGTGAAACTTAAGTCAAAATACTATTTAAATAAAACTACTTTTTTACGGATTTTATCGCGTTTAATTTTTGAACTATTACGCGATAAAATCCGTAAAAAAGTAGTTTTATTTAAATGTGTAATATTCGCGTAAATAAAAGAAAACATTATCAAAATACTATGTTATTATAATAAAATGCTCTCACGATTCAGGAGAAATCCTACTGTGTGACATCGTTTTTCACTGTGTTTCGGTCTGAAGGGCACACGGGGAAGGATTACGGGTGCAATGTGGCGGGGTTGTTATGGGCAGACGTTGCACTTACCATCAGATGAACGTTTTGCTCGTATCGTCACTTTTTCTTTTAAAAAAATAATTTGGCAAATTCCATAAACTCGGGAAACGCATATGTCCCACAATGCACTATTTACAGACTGATGAGAACGAGACAAGAAACTTAAAATCGGCTATTGCTTATTCCCATTGAGGCTTTTCTCAATCAAGTTTTGTTACAAAAAATTGTAAATCGCGATATATTTTTTGGTTTTGCTTATAAGATTTAACATCAACCATAACTAAAAAAAGGAAAGTTTTTGGAGGGCTTCGGAGCTGGGCAGAGTCCGCCACGCTGCTCCAAAGCTGATTGGTGGACTACATATGTACTCGGCTCGAGCCACCACGGCTCTTCGCCATTAATAATAAAACTTTGCATATTTTCTTAAATCCATGAAACATTATTGAAACTAACTTTTTGTAGACGTCAATGAGAAGCGGGGCCCTAGCAGCAATGGAGGCAGAGCCAGACCTCAGTACTTTCGAGAATAAATCAGGATTAGCAGAGGATATGAAGTTTCTGGCCTCCATGCCTGAACTATGTGATGTTACATTTCTCGTTGGTGACACTAGAGAACCAGTATGTGCTGTAAAAGCAGTTTTGGCCGCACGAAGCAGGTAAATTAGATATTTTTGAAATTTTTACTATTTGTCCACAAGGCTTCTAAGCTGACTGTAGAAAGTGTATAGCTTAGGCACACTGTTTTTGTAATCCGTTACAAATTTAGCATTATAATAATAATCTAGAGTTTTATAATAGTTTAAAATTTTTGTTTTTCATTCTTTATCTCTACGCTAAACTTGTCTGGGAGAAAACACTTTCAGTGATAATTGCTTTTTCTACTTTTATTTAAATATTTTACAATTAAAATTATATTGATTGATTAAGTCGGTAAAAAATATTATAAATCTCTGAGAGTAAACATCACTTAATAGGTAACAAAAATATTAGCTAATAAATTTTTAAATTAAGTGTTTGCACGTTTCCACAGAGTTTTCCAAAAAATGCTTTATCAAGCTCCAAGTCCTCAGAGGAAAAAAGAACCTGCCCCTCGCGAAAATAAACTTAGGCTGTTCCTAAAGAGATCATCCGAGCCATTGTTAAATTTACAAAATGCAGCGCAACAGGTAATACGTTATTTTTTTTTAATATAAAAACATTTTACATTCTAGATAACGTTTAAGAAAATACATTATGGTAAAACTTTATACTATTATTTATTTAATATGTCAAGTTAACCGTAAATAATTGATTTTACGCTTGCCAGTGCATTTATAACGGACTAATGCGTCTAAAGGCTTGAGCAAATATACAAGTAGAGTCGTATGTACAAAAAAGCTTGAGCAATTCGTTCAAATATAATGTCAAAATATCAAATCGCTGTATTGTATTTTATTTGTATGTATAAAGTTAAATGGTAACGTATGTTAATAACTTTTTTATACACGAATTGGTTTTGAAAAGAAATGCCTATCATTAAGTACTGATCGGTTCTCTATTTTAGATACCAGTAGAACACGCTCAAAATTAATATAAGAATAGACGATGACATTCATAATACGCCACGTAAACATATTATAATTAGATAATGCATGTTTTTTTTTGTAATCATAGGATTGTAGTTAAAATTACAGATTTAATTAACTAGAAATAAATTGATGTGCCGCGAATGTTATTTTACTTAGAATTAGAAAATTATTCTTTAAATATTTTTACTACAGAGATCGACTTTCGCGCAGCAATTGGCTCCAATACAAGAGGTAAAGGCAAAATTAACGGTGTTGTAGGATGGTCTTTTAAGACAATTTAATTAAATATTCAATTTGTAATTTTTTACTGTTTTATACACATTTTGTAGTTAAGTATATCGAGACCTTTGGTCCGACATCTTTTATGTTGATGATTTGCATGACTTTGATTGTTAACACTTGTTTTTAGGAAAAAACAATTAAGGAATTTGTGCTAGTTAAGTAAACTTTAGATGTTGTTGTATTCTTGATTTTTTACAGTTGTTCAATTTCTATTGACATTGTTTAGCATGATAATAATCATGGTTACAAATGCTATTTAAAGTAGGTCACCGTAATTTTTTAAATCTATTTCGCTTTGGTTTCGTTGTATTTATTATTATACACTTTAGCGAATAAGCAACTTCATATGTAATTGCATCATTGTATATTTATTATTTGTGATGAATTTAATTATTTTCATGTAATAATAACGTTCATTGCCTTTTTTCAATCAACTGTGAGAAAAAATAACTAAAATTATCGCTTGGCGACATATTAATATACAACTATACCTTAAAAATTTTTGGCTTCAGAAAATACATACATCGCAGATAAATAAGATTAAAGCACTACAACAGATTTGGAAATTTCAGATTTTTAATTGTGTTTCATACACTTTTATGACTGTTTAAATTTGAGGCATACCTTGAATTTTATCATTTTTTAAACAAGCGTCTGATTGGCAGATTAAACTATTTCACATCTTATGTGATTAACACAATCTTTTTTTTTATTAGCCATCCTCTCAGCAACATCAAACCCTTATAATCGAAGAATTCGAACCCGATGTATTCCGTCAACTAATAGAATATATTCACACAGGATGTGTGACACTCCAACCACGGACTTTGTTAGGTAAGTATTCTCATCTATTATTTTTCTAAAAATTATTCCTTACAAAATTTCCTACCACAGGTGAGAAATGTCTAATAGCGGTCACCCAAAAAGCAATTTTAGAGTAGAGTGCGACACGATAGTTTTTTTAAGGTTTATCTTTATAGGAGAGGTAGCAAAAGAGCAAGCGGCTCACCTGATGGTAAGTGATCACCGCCGCCCATGAACATCCGCAATACCACGGGAATTCCGAATGCGTTGCCGGCTTTTGAGGAAGGAGTAGGCTCTTTTCTTGAAGGTCGCTAAGTCGTATCGGTCCGGAAAAACAGCTGGCGGCAGCCTATTTCACAAAGTGGTTGTGCGTGGCAATTTCTGGAAAAGCACACAGTGGTGTCCATGAAATTTTGTTATGTGCCGCAATGTACGATGGTAGAATTTAGCAGCAGGAATTAATCCGAACAACTCCTCGAAACACTCCCCATGATAAACAGGGTAGAAAATGCAAAGAGATGCAACGTCTCTTCGCAAAGCCAGTGGATCGAGCTGATCGGAAAGAAGTCGGTCGTTGACGATTCGAGCCGCTCTTCGTTGGATTCGGTCAAATGTAAGGAACTGGCACTGGGGTGCCCCGCCCAGAGGTGAGAACAGTATTCCATGTGAGGCCGAACTTGCGCTTTGTAAAATACTATCCTGCTCTAGTGAGATCGCCAAGCTTTTTGGAGGCCAATTTGGCCTTCCCTTCCAGGTGACCGCCGAACTGAACGTCACTCGATATGTCAACTCCAAGCATTCCGATACTAGCTGAGGCAGTGAGGGGAGTATTATCAAAGCGAGGGTATTAACAAAGGGTTTATTTTTAGCGGTAAACGCGCAAACCTGTGTCTTCTTAGGGTTCAATTGGACTTGGAAATTTTGTCGGCCTTATATCGAAATTTTATCTAATAATATTTCGATTTCATACACAAGTTTGTTCCGGCACTCGTCGACGTGTTCCCGAGCCACAATGGCACGGCCGGTGTATAAGGTATCACCAGCACTGTCATCTGTATAGCAATGAATATTACTAATTTGTAACATGTCATTGATATGCAGAAGAAACAGAGTTGATGATAGCACGCAGCCTTGTGGAACACCAGCATTTACAGGCTTAAAGTCCGAGCATGTGCCGTCGACTACTCCGGCCTGTGAGGAAACTGGTGACCCAATTGCTTAATTTCTCGGGAAGCCCACAGGAAGGCAGCTTCG
The DNA here is from genome assembly GCA_019845155.1 of Luehdorfia chinensis. Taxonomy (NCBI): domain Eukaryota; kingdom Metazoa; phylum Arthropoda; class Insecta; order Lepidoptera; family Papilionidae; genus Luehdorfia; species Luehdorfia chinensis. The sequence continues at coordinate 65,815 of JAHVAK010000234.1, read as the reverse complement.
ATAGAAGCTGGTGTTAGGATTCCTATGCAGGAATCCGTCTAGGTAGGTACCACCCCAGGGCCACTTATTCTGCCGTGAAGGAGTAGTACATACATACATAAGATCACGACTGTATCCCATAAGGGGTAGTCAGAGACTGGGCACTCACTGCAAAAGCAGATGACTGCCACAATCCACGTTTCACCAAAACAATATAATACACTTGGTTTGATAGGTGGTGAGCCCATCGCCACCATGCGCTATTGCACAGTGCAGTTTTATTCCTTTCTCGCCTTTTAAGAGATGCATTGGGTAAGATGGAGTGGTAGTATTCTTTTAACGAGCCGCCACCACACGGCAGAAGCAGTAGTGTGGAAACATTACTGTGTTTCGGTTTGAAGGGCACTGTGAGCTAGCGTAATTACTGGGCATTTGATACTTAGGAACTTATGTCTCAGGGTGATAGGCAAAGTGAGGTGTCACACAGAAATGTTCTGGGTGACGCAGCATTTGTTATGGGCAGACGTTGCACTTACCATCAGGTGAACGTTGTGCTCGTTTCATCACTTTATAAAATAATAAAAAAAAAAGCGCTTCATGCCGGACCCGATCGAACGCCTTCGCTATATTCAAACTAACTGCCAGGGCCTATCCCATGCTCTCAACTGCCTCCGCCCATCGATGAGTGAGGTATACCAGAAGATCCCCATTTGAGCGACGCCGTCGAAAACCATACTGGCGATCACTAATCGCGCGGTCCTCTAGGTACATCAAGAGCTGACAGTTTACAATGGACTCCATTGTTTTAGAGAGCAAGGAGGTGATGGCAATTGGCCTGTAGTTAGTCAGTTCTGAGCTGTCGCCTTTTTTAGGGATAGGGTGCATTAACGCAGTCTTCCATGAGTTCGGGACGAAGCATCGGAAAAGATGCGTTAAAACTGGTGCCAACTCTGGGATTACATCGGGCCCACTCGATTTGTTGATGTTCAGGGAGAAAAGTGCTTTACGCACTGAGCTCTGCCAGAACCGGATATCTGGGATAGAGCACTTACATCGCCGGACGGTTCGCGGCAAGTTTTCCCTGTCATCGAGAGTCGAGTTGAACGCAAAGAGAAAACCTAAAAGATCGGGCTTCTCTTTTGCGCCATGGGCCAGTGAGTCGTCCTCCCTGTGCAGAGATGGAAGCGATGGTTTACTAAAGTTTCCGAGGACAGCCTTGGCGAGAGACCAGAATGCACGAGTTCCTGAAGGAAGGCGAACTAGTTTCTCGCCAATTCTGCCAATGTGCTCTGACTTTGACTTGGCAATAACTCTTTTGAAGGACCTGGAGGCAGAGTTGTACTTCTTTATAAGATCGCTGGTTTTTACATCCTGGGACGCCCATCAGCCCAGCTCCGGTAACACTCCTGCTTTGGCGTGAAGCTATTTTGTAGATGCAACCAAACCAAGGTTGGGATCTGCCTCCGGTAGGCACTACAGAGGACGGAACAACAAGTTCCATACTTGAAGCACCACATCGGCAACAGAGCCGCAACGGCGTTACGGATAATCCAGCGGAAAGCACCACTGCCCCAATGGGTAGGATGCAAAAAAATACCGCATTCCATCCCAATCTGCCGACTTATAGTGCCATACACAGCGGCAGCTTGCAGATCGCGACTACAATGGGCACGTGAGAGGCAACGTACTCCGGATCAGACAGTGGGCCCACGAACCCAGAGGAGCAACGACGAAGACTTGATAGCTGTCCGGATAAGAAGTCAGCAGAAGGACCAACAGGGAAGTTATATGATCCTCCAAATCTGGAATTCGCGTAGGCGAAGTCACAAGTTGTGTCAGATCATAAGCCAAGGCAAAGTCATAAACCGATCTCGTGATGAACAGGTTGTTCGCCGTGGTGGCCGTTGAAATCGCCGAGTATCACGATCTCTACGGATGAGATCTGCTGTAGCTCGGAATCTGTTACCATCTGGATGTGATCCATGAGTCGGTCAGTTTCCGTTTACCGCTATGGGACTTATATAGGCACCAATAGACGCGAGGATGGTCGTCGCTGTCTTGCGCAGCCAAAGAATGGATAGGTCCGTACCTTCAAGACTGCCGAGGCGAGTGTGGTGCCACACAGAATTGTTCTGGGTGACACAGCTTTTGTTAGTGGCAGACGTTGCAATCTATCAAAGAAATACAGAAGTGCACTAATGGAAGCTGATGCATACATACATACATAAGATCACGACTGTATCCCATAAGGGGTAGTCAGATGACTGCCACAATTCACGTTTCACCAAAACAATATAATGCACTTGGTGTGATAGGTGGTGAGCCCATCGCCACCATGCGCTATTGGGTGCACAATGCAGTTTTATTCCTTACTTGCCTTTGCGAGATCCATTGGATGAGATGGAGTGGTAGTTTTGTTTTCTGATGACGAAGCGAAAAGTTAAAGATATATATTTTTTACCAATGAAAAATATTTGCTCCTTTTTTTTATAATAAACGTTGCTTCAAACGTTTATTCAGTACAGTGGATGCATTTACAGATTGCTAATACATAAACATCTAGACTGATACGGAGCAACTAAACGTAGGCCAAACAAATAATTGTATGCGCGAATTGAAACCGCCACCCATAACTCAGAAGCCAAGCTTTCTGCACCAGCCGAGCCATTCTTTTGCCGTTATCACAGTTATTAGTAATGTTTTCATCCGTCGGAAATGGCTGCACCGAATTAGATTTACGATACAGTCACGCCATATTGTCATAAAATGGGTAGGCAGAGGCCACACACTTAGCCTTGTTTTCACCCCTGCGTAAAACAAGACGTGGCGGGTGGCCAACCACGTTGTCGCCATTTTGGTACGAGTTAAAAAATTCTTACTCTCTGTTTCGTTCCCACGATCAGTATAGTGACAGCATTGCATTTGTTGGTATTATTCTACACGAACACTGGCTGCCCGTACTCCGTACAAAACCTTAATCGCCGCGGTAGGAAACAGTTAAGTGCTATTCCACTCTGCTTATCGGCTTAAAATTAAAAAAGAAAATTAACAGCCTATAAATATCCCACTGCTGAGCACAGGTCTCCTCTCATTTCTGAGAGAGTTTTGGAGCCGGGAATATTCTGCCACGCTGCTCCTATGCGGGTTGGTGGACTTTACATGTTCTCTGAATATTTTTATTCCTCGGATAAGCAGGTTTCCTCATAATTTTTTCCTTTACCTCTGAGCCCGTTGTAAATCAGCACTTTGAATTGTATAAAAATTGTGCTGGCACCGGGGATCAGACCAAGGTTACTCGCGGACTATGAAATTAATGGCCCCTGAGCTATCTCAGCTTGCACGCAATTAATGCCTGGTAATTTACTTATAGTTTTACGTGGATATTAATTTAATGTTAGCAAATAATTGGTTTCATTTGATTTAGTGATTTCTCTCTCTATCTCTATCTCTTGTTTAGCGTTAGGCAAAATCGAAACAAGTAGAAGAAGTTTTTTTAAGCAGCCTTTGATTTTCCTATTATATGAATATATAATAAGTATATATAATATATGGTAAATTTAAATCCTTTTTTTAAATCTACAATTACTTTGCAGATTTTGGTACAACGCAACAAATTAATCTGTAATATTTATGACTGCCTTGTTTAGAAGATAAGTTGTTAATAGAGTAATCAGATAGATAGATTTTACAAGTATCACATTATTATAAAAGTAAACGTACTGTTAATGTCAATTTATACCATTCACACGTAAATTGAAATCAGTCGAATATGCATACAGAATGTCTGGGACAACTATCAAAAAAGTACAGGTCTAGTATTCTATTTTAAACGAAGCTCACGTTTTGCGTTCACATTGACTAGATCACAAATAAAGCGTTCAAAAACTTAGGCTTCGTGCTACTAACTTGTCCACCCTTCAACAATTTAGAATGCATAAAGCTACTACGCCAACGTTCGTAGCAACCTAGAATATGGTAGTTGCGTATGGTGTCATATATATTAATAAAGTAGAAACAAATCAACGTAAATTTTCGAAATTCTTGGATTATAAGATGAAAAAGAGACATGGACCATACACAGAAAAAATGCATATATCATAAATTCCTTACACTAGAGGACCGTAGAATTTTGTTGGATCAAATGACACTATATGTCATTATTCACGGACGCCTCGACAGTCTACATTTAATATTTATAATTCATTTAATATCTCTAATCAACTTCTGTGCGCCGCGTTATCGTACAAGACACACAAAATTTCTGTTTGTTTTTTCTGGTAGGAAACATATTTATAAAAAACAACTTGATGAAAAACTTTTTTGTAACTATGTACGAAGCCAGTGGCTATATCTAGCCAAAATGATGTCCGAATAATGTACTAAAATCAATAAGTAAATACGCATACACACGCGCACGCACACACGCATACACGCACTCGCACACACGCACACACACATACGTGCATGCACACGCGCACACGCTCACACACACAAACATATTTTATTATCATTGTAAATAAACATCGCAATTGCATAACACAATCACTTTATTTAATAAAGTGCATTCTTACCTGCTTTTAAACATGTAAAAACTTCTAGACCCGTAATTTGTTAAGTCACTGTAGGAAAACTTATAATAGGCTAGTGTTAAGATTATACTATAAGGTACAATTGTGATTTTTTAAAAAAAGCTGTTGGTTCTCTAAATAAATAAATAAATCACTTAGACTACCTTAGTTTTAATTTTCCTTAAAACAGAAATTTAATTATTTAAGGTGTTATGAATGCAGCTGACTATTACGGCCTAGATGAGCTTCGCCGAGCTTGTGCTGGTTTCGTTCAATGTTGTATTACCGTGGATACGGTGTGCGCTCTTCTGGCATCTGCAGAGCGATATATTCAATATAAATGTACAAAATCTTTAGTTCAAAAGGTACGTATTATAATATATATATATAGAAGGTCAAAACTATTTTGTAATATAACAATCAACTTTTATCTGTTCTGCCACTTGGAACTTTATCGCCTAAAATTATTTGCCTTTCTCCTCGAATAATCGCGCTTATACCTCATCTTACCATTACATGCTATTTTTTCCACCGAAGCTCTTTTATTATTTTTGGAAATAAATGATTATTTATTTAAATAAATTTAATTATTTTATAAATAAAAGATTATATAAAAGAGCTTCGGGTTAAATATGGCCATTCTTTGTACAGCGGCCAACGAAACATATGATCTTTGCGTGTGGTTGTTCTAGCGTTTTTCTTTGTAATCGATCAAAAACATTCTTTCTAAATCTCACAAACTGTGGCTATGACTTTTCCAACCGATAAGCCACCTTCAATACCTTGGGGGATAGTGTGCATTTTTTATGCCACTGCATCGAGCCTAGCTTAGACTCAAACTCAAATTGATAAACCCTAGTTTCATGTAAAGTAAACAAATGAGTTAGAGACAATTGTTCTCGCCGGAAAGGTCCAAAACTCGCGGCAACTCGTTATGCGTTGCTGCTTTTGGTGCGACGTGAACATTCTCGGCACCCACCTTGTGCATACCTTTGATATGCCAAGACTACAATGTAGAATGTTCAAAATGGTTGTATCTGATATTACAAACTTTTCTGAAAATAGTTTCTTTTTTAAACGGGCATCTTCAGCATGTCCGTATTTGCAAATATTTTGGTAAGTAAAGCTTAACAGGGGTTTCAGAATAATCGACTTCCAATATATTTGGTACCTGAGATACCATACCAGTCAAACACGTGCAGTATATCCAAAGTTTGTCCTAATAAGAAAAAAGGTATTTATTTCCTTGTTTGTGTAAAAATTAAACAACTGTTCGCTTTGGCATTTATTTCAGGTTCTGGAATTTGTTGACGAACATGGCAATGACGTTTTGAATTTGGGATCTTTCACACTTCTACCTCAACATGTTGTACGACTGATTTTAGCGAGAGATGAACTGAGGGCAGACGAATTTACCAAATTCCAGGTGCGATTGTTCTTCTTCCTGAACTGTACATAAATTTTTTTCACTATGATTATTCATAATTAAGTTGGTAAAATACTGAAAAATTTTAGATGTGAAAACCTTCTTGACTTGTCTTTGGTTTTATTCTGATAATTGCCTATGCCATTTGGCCTTCTGTCCAAGTAAATTCAGGTGACTCTATAACAATAAATGGGGCTATTATATGTTCAGTTCGGACTTGTGGTTGACTGTAATGATGCAGGTGATGATGATGTGTATTTATATAAAAGCGGTTTACCACAATCAGCGGCTTTTATTACTTCTACTTTGTTTGAGCACGTTAAGAAATATGCAATTGAGAACTACTTCTGTATTTTGAGCTACAGTGTCAGTTTTAGCAATAAGTAAAACCACTTGGATTATTTTAATGTATTTTTAAATGTGTGAATCGATTTGCATTATGCATTCTTATACGTATTGAAAAGTACATATTACAACAGTTATTAACATTGATTTTTTTTTGAAGAAATCTCTTAATGGTTTAACTATGGTTGGATAAAGCATAAATAAGGTGTATACTAAACCTGTGAAATTAACTACTGCTTGTTGCGATTTTTATAGAAAATTCATTAACTGCTCTAATTTTGTCGATTACAGGCAGCACTAATGTGGAGCAAGAAGTACTGTGACACGAATCAGAATATTTCTCTTAAAGATGTGATAGGAAATTTCCTTGAATACATCCAGTTCCACAAGATCCCAGCTAACGTGCTTATGAGAGAGGTTCATCCGTTGGGATTAGTGCCTTATTCAATTATTATGAACGCTCTAGCATACCAGGTGCGCTACTCTTTTATACATATTTACAGTTTACAATATTTTTTTATGTTCAAAAAAAATTTTTTTTTATTAATCATTGCCAGTAAAAGCCGTAGTTGCCTATGTTTTGTAATAAACAACTGTATGAAAGAATAAATATAAATATCTACATGCACGGCATACACGGTGTATCCATCCAGAACCATCAACCATGATTGTTAGTGAAATTCTTCTGTAACTTGAACTCAGTACCAACATCTTAGTAAATTAATCATTGATGCAGTCAGTGTAAGTCAAATATCTATACCGATTTAAATAGTAATTTATACAAAGGAAAAGTTGTTAATTTAAGCCGATGTGACTGATTTTCCTAACTTTCAGAATAAATGAATACTTAGAACGCTGTTGTTGCAGGCAGACCCGGCCAGCGTAGATCCAGGAAAGCTTTCTCCGGCAAGGGTACGAAGAGCCGGTCGTTCAATGTCTGTTCAATCTTCTCTTGATCCCTACGGGTCAAACACCACTCTGTCTTCCACCGGCTCGAGCGATGTTCCTTCATCTGATTCTCGGCACAACTAACGCGAGGGGAACTCCCCCCATCCCGCGCCTGAACCCGTCCCTGGCCCTTCCACTGCACTTGCTACCACTTCTGGTCCTTCAGATAAACCGTCTGAGAAACTCGGTCTGTTTTCATCCATAAAGCGAGCTGCAAGTAAAAAGTTTGGAGATCGTCGTTCTCCGACACCTAAAACGAGAGAACCAAGGTCTAAGTCAGATTCGATTAAGCATGCTGCTCTTACGAGACAAGTATCGGAAACCGTCGCATTTTCAGGAGATCCAACCTTTGAACGATGTAAACCAAGAAAGCGTGACAGTGAAACAGAATTCCCCGTAAGAAAATCAACTTCTGAAATTTCCGAAAGTTTTCCATTCGTGCGACGTGCGCTAGCTGAAATAGAAAATGGACTGAATTACTTTAGGAAATCGATAACTTCAGATGCAAGTGAACCTAAAGCGCCATTAGCTCGCATCGAGCCGGTAGTTGTCGTAGCAGCGGCCGAAGACGATACGCCCGTATCGTCGCCACCTTCAATGGGCTTAAAAGAACGTCGTGGGTCCAGAGGTTCACCATGTGCAAATCTTCCACCATTAATGCTGCCACCTGCAACACCAGATCCATCGCCCGGTCGTCTTTCTCCAAATCGGCTTTCTCCGCAAAGGCCGAAAGAGCCTTCATCAGCACCAGTAATAGGCAATCCACCTCGTCGTTTTAGGACTCGTTCAGAAATGCCTCCTGATCCTCCACCTAGGACACCGCCAACTCCGCGACCGGCATCTGTGTCTCCAAAACATACATTTGCCTTTAAAATTGTATTGAAAAAAGTAGAAAGTACGCCAAATACATCATTTGATTGCCCTGACCAATGAGAGTACCTCCTCTAAGCGCGGCTGTTTTATAGCAGTGGAGTACTCGAGGTTATAGACGCGCTTTTCTCCGTTTTCTAGTAAAAGCTAGAATAGATTAGTTAGCTACAAAAGTTCTGATGATTTAGGAACTAATTCTCACACAAAAAATACACAAATATTACTTCTTATGAAATTCAGGGGCTGGCCCTTTGTCTAAATGTATGTATTTAATATACCTAAAAGTTTTAATGTTAAATTAACAAGAACATGTTAAATTAAGGTGTATAATTACAACAAATCAATGTGTTAAGTATAATAAAAAGTTTACACTGTTGGAAACTAAAAAATATAAACGTATTATATGATTAATATTTTTGTGATGTTATTGTATAATTAGATATATAAGAATATTAACTCTTTAATACTAATATTTAGCTTTATTTTTCCTACTATATTTTTAATTTACAAATGCAGATTTGAATCTGCATATTCATTTTTAGTTTATTAGAATCCACATACAGAAATATTTTGAAATCTGTACAAACTGGGTGTAATTATAGTATTTTATAAAAATGAGAACTGATGTCATTAAATGGAGTTAGTAAATTAAAAAGGAATTTAAGTCTTTTAGGCAAATAAGTTTTCTAACTTTCATAATCGGTAATTAAAAATATTTAACTTAATATGATATATAACTATATCATGTAAGTGTCACTTCATAGTTTCGAGCTTTTAAATGCGAGGCCCTACCTAAATAGATCAAAGTTCACAAGCAGCTCAGTGCTTAATATTTAGCTTATCAACTGTTTCACTTAACACTTAACTTGAGTTTATAAAATAAAGCAGCTTATTCTACCGTTGCATTTTTAATATTTTTTGGATGCAGCACGAAGCTTTTTAAATATTTCTTTGTGGTCTTTATTTTACTTTATGCATTTTCTCCTAATTGATAAATATTTTTAGTATACGTACGATTTAATCGAACGTATTTAAAATGCATTGTGCTGCATCAAAAATTATGAATAATGCGACGGCAGAATAAGCTGCTTTATTTTATGAAACCCTATATGTATGTTACATCAATAATTATTAATAAACGTGCCCCTGCTCGGCACAAGTCGTTATAAAGATATGGATAGTCTGTCACGTTCTAGTTTCACTGGAATATTGTAATCCCCTCACTCGCACTTCCGGAGAGATTTCAATTATTCTAGAGCCTATGGTTAATTTTTTAAATATACAGTTTTGTCACGATGTTTTTGAGAGTTGAGGTAAATTGTCGAATGCAATATTGTGTTAATTTACCAGTAGAGATGGCGAGGCTTTTTTTTATTATCTATTATGACTCACATCGGTGAACATATTACATTCTGCGATCACCAATTCTCCATCCAACAATGGCAATTACAGTCCATGTCTTGCAGTTGACTTCTTACAGATTGTGAAGATGACGATGACGAATTCTGATGAAAACGAGTCCCTTTCGACGAAATTGTAAAAACTGTCGGCTCACAGCGTACTACGTATTTAACAAAAATCAAATCCGCTCACTCTATTTACAGTAACAGCTGGACTATTCAATTATTGGATTCCTTTCAGCCATAAGTACTCGATTTTCTTATAAGTAAATTTAATTTATATTAAGAAAAGAAAATTATAATAATATTTCTAATTTAAACATAATTTAAATTTAAGCTGACTTTATCGCATGTTACTTGATGTTTGTTATTTAGACAGTGGTTCTTATCATGTTACGGCTTATCAAAAATACGACAAAGTATATCAATATAAATGTACACAGACATTTTTTGGAGATCAGTGCTTGGCGATTTGTCAGAGCCTAGTTTATTGATTAGCTGTTCAATGAAGTGTTTACAATTTTAATTATCATGATCATCAATAGAGAGGTTTTTATCATAGATTCCCCAAAAGGTTCTATTGCCCATGCCCTGTTTAATTCTTATAATATCAACCGGACATAAAAGAGTAAATAGATTAGGTGACCTTACGTCGCCACATTTGTTACCCACCAGTTATTTATTTAACGGTAATTCAGCGGAAAAAATCATAAATTATTTAGCTGATTAAGCTTTTCAATATTTTTCACTACTGTGAATGCATGGAGAAGTTTTAATTGTAACAAAAGTACTAATAGTATTATTTAATCTGTTTTTTTTTCGGATGTAAAAATGTGATTTATTTGTTACATTTCCATCGCAGAAATACACTTTAGATCGTTTTTTATCTTTTATTTCTTAAACTATCATTAAGAACGTTATCTACATATATCTAATCCAGCGTTGTTGTTGTAATTTCTATGTCATAAATATTGTAAAATGTCTAGATTATAATATTAATTTCTTAAAATGTTTTTTCATCTATTTTCTATCTATATTATAGTATCGCAATGTTATACGCCCTGGTTAAACGACATTTTTTTTTAATTTATTGAAATTTTTTATCGCGTTTAATTTGACTATATATAACCCGACGTTTCGAGTGCTTTATAGCACCCATGGTCACGGGAGGACTGAGGTGACAGATGTCCTGATGTCATAGTTAACCCGGAGTACCTTCAGCTTTTTATTTATTATTTTTGTTCCGATCTACGCAGAAAGATCTAACTGTATCTTGAAGTCTTGTAGTGGTATGCTTGGTTTTTGATTTAATTTTATTAATCATAGGATCCCAAGGTGGTTGGTTATACCCAACCATCTTCTCTATTAAAATTAGGATGTTTTTTTTAATTTCAATAGCCTCGCGAATCATCCTTGGTAGGAATCGGTGTTCTTTTGCGAGGATTTGCGGTTTATCAAATCTGATGCTAAGGTTGGAATGATCCAGAACATGGTCACAGACTGAAGACTTCCTGGAGTGACGATGCTTCACGTCAGCTATATGTTCTTGAACGTTTCATTTAAATGTGTAATGTTCGCGTAAATATAAGAAATCATTGAATTAAATAATTCCAAGCAATGTGTTGAATTTCTTTCAGTATAATTTAAGTGTATCATAGATGTGAAAAGTTCTTAAAACTCTATTAGATTTACGCTTTGGATGTCTTCTATTGGACGGTATTGGCATAAGTATTTGTTATACTTAATTAAGTGTTTTGTATAAACATCTTGTAAATAAATATTATGTGACCTACGAACAAAATGAGTTTTCTATTAAATCACTTTCGTTTTGTATCACTGATGGTAGGATTCTTATTCGGGGAGCCGTCTAGGTACTCGTAGGTACCACCGCATGGCCAGTTTTTCTGCCTTATAGCAATAGTGTGCAAACATTACTGTTTTGGTCTGAAGAGTACTTGGGCAATTATGACATAAATCTTATGAATTGATATCTAAGGGTGACGGACGCAGTGTGGTGCCACACATAATTGTTTTGAATGAACAGCATTTGTTATGACAGACGTTGCACTTACCATTAGGTTAACGCTGGTCTTGTCACTTTCTCCCATTAAAAAAAGTTTTTCATAAACAAAGTCACTGAACACTAATTGTTATTGTACATTATTTTTTAAATGTCTTAAACATACAGATATTTTATCTACTATTTTATAACAATTGTCTACAACTAGGCTTTATAAACATTTTATAACTATTTTCATAATGAAAATTAAGTACAATTAAGGATTTTATCTCAAGAAGTACAATAAATATTATTGTTAATAAGTTATATCATTTTAAGTAAGTAACTATAAAGAAACCATGTAACGTGTACCGTTTGGTCTCATGTATTCGTATTCGAATACTTAATCTCTCTTATATAAACTAAACTAAATATAAAATAGTTGAGAATAGTTATTATAGTATACCTAACAGTACATCGTGAGAGACTGTTATCCAAACAAGGTCGCGCGGTCTTTCTGCTTATTGGGCTTCATTGATGGGATCAGTTACTGTTCGCTGTTATTAATAATTATACACACAAACACAAGTCAATTGGTATGTCTATGTGTGCGTGCGAGCGTGCTTATTCGTGTGACATTTTAAACATACTTCCATGTAGATGTTAGCACAGTTGATGGCACACGATACGTGTCCGTCCGGCTGAGTAAAATAGCACCTAATTATTTCGTACTGAAGTGTCGTAAGATGCGACTAAGGTGTAGTACGCACAGTCTTTATTCGTGCAGAATATCGTCATAATATGCAATGTTGTCACTCTACTACTCTTGAGAACGCAATGGGAGTGAGAATTTTGAAGAAACTGTAGAAATTGCCAGGAGTTCCTGCATCGCGATATTGTATTGAAGTGTATTTTCACCATGAATATTATAATATCAAGCGCACTATAATCTGCTATAGCATAAGAAAATATTTTAATTTTATATTATAGATACGCTTTAATTAAGAGAAATCTTAAAAAACCGTAAGAGCTCATTTTATCGTCGATATTGTCGTCGGTTTATTAAGATACACACAACTTTTCAGTTATCTCAACAAGAAAAAATCGCAAGGTGCAATAATGTGTGCCCGGGCTCCACGGCGGCCATTGAATATCATCTCTGCGAGAAATCAATTTGTTCGGAAACATTTATTTGACTAACAGTCAAGTCAAGTTTGAAATATGGCATGTTGCTTCATCTTGTTGCATCCAAGTCCTGCAATTGTATCCTTTAAATGCGTGTAACTGTGGCAACAAATACACTCGCATAATTTTCAAGTATTCCGCTGAATTCATAGTTACGTTATTTCCTTCATTATTTTCAAATAAATACGAGCGAAAATAATAACGACCTTTTGCTGATATGGCAGCCTATACTCTCGTTTTGGTTGAATGAAGTGGCTTTTGGGGTTTAAGACGAGAGTTTTCCATGGACCAGTAGTGACATTTGTGCTTATTTACGTGCCCGTTGATGTGAGAATGGGCCTCGTCCGTTAACAGGGCACTGTGAGCTAGTGTAATAACTGGACATATGAGATTTAAGAACTGATGTCACAGGGTGACGAGCGCAGTGTCGTACCACTCAGAAATGTTCTGGCTGACACAGCATTTGTTATGGGCTGACGTTGCACTTACCATAAGGTGATCATCCAAAAATCATATCCAAAATATATATATATATATATCCATATAGAAAGTGATAACAAAACCAGACCCGAAATCCAAAACTGTGTTTTTGCATAGATCTTGGTTCTGGGATTCGAACCCACTACTCGTGCCGAAGTGGTCATGTACCTAACCACTAAGCCATGCGATCATTATAAAACTATCCACATAGAAGAGCCATGTGGATACTAGCTGTAACAGAGAAGGACCACTGTGTCACAAAATACTGGTATAAATATGATCCTACCACTGCTGCTGTGGCCTGAGGTATTAGGATCAAACCTTCTCTAGTTATGAAGTATGACTCCCTGTGTATTGACTTACTTCACTAAGACATGCCAATTTGAGATTCTTACTGCAGCAAAGTGACGTCGTAAACTAAACATTAGGTATATTTTTTTAACTAATTACTTAAAAAATATATATATATATTTTACGTATGCGCTCATTAGTAGGATTCCTATGCAGGATCCATCTAGGTAAGTACCACCGCTTTGCCAGTTATTCTGCCATCAAGCAGTAGAGTGCAAACAAACATTACTGTGTTTCGGTTTGTAGGGATACTGGGGATGATAGTTACTTGGTATATGGGCTTCACCCTTTGCTCAGTATCGGGCCACACCTAAATGTTCCAGGTGTCACAGCATTTGTTACAGGCAGACGTTTCACTTACTACTAGGTAAACAAATAACCCATCTCGCCAAATTGTACAAAAAATATAAATTATAAATTCTAAAACTCAAATCGTTATATACAAAAAATCAACAACATTGATATATACTCAACATATAACTAACTTCCAATGTTGTTTATTAGTCATTCATACGAGTATCTAGTTTATGGTCTGAACAATCAATAAATGTGCCCGAAAAGCCTAGAAAAATATAATTTAATCACATCAGCCATAACTTTTATTATTATTGCTTCGTTATTGTTCCAATAATAGTAGCGATGAATCTCTTTTACAAACGTTAATATTAAGGGCAGCTTCTGTGGAAGTCCGTCAAAATATACTACCAACTACATATTATTTTATTATGTTTGCAGCCATCAGTTTGCAGACTTCTGCGTCTTGCGTATTTATACCAAAATATAATTCATTAACTGCCGCACTAAAAGATATTGGTTACTTAAGGAGCTCCTTAGAATCGAATTAATACAGGAAAATAATGGGCTGTGGTATGGTATTTAGGCAAGCTAGGCAAAGTGTATTTTTACCGTGAATATTATAATATCAAGCGCACTATAATCTGCTATAGCCTAAGCAAATATTTAAATTTTATATTATAGATACGCTTAAATTAAGAGAAATCTTAAAAAACCGTAAGAGCTCATTTTATCGTCGATATTGTCGTCAGTTTATTAAGATACACACAACTTTTCAGGTATCTCAACAAGAAAAAATCGCAAGGTGCAATAATGTGTGTCCGGGCTCCACGGCGGCCATTGAATATCACCTCTGCGAGAAATCAATTTGTTCGGAAACATTTATTTGACTAACAGTCAATTCAAGTTTGAAATATGGCATGTTGCTCCATCTTGTTGCATCCAAGTACTGCAATTGTATCCTTTAAATGCGTGTAACGGTGGTAGCAAATACACTCGCAAAATTTTCAAGTATTCCGCTGAATTCATAGTTACGTTATTTCCTTCATTATTTTCAAATAAATACGAGAGAAAATAATAACGACCTTTTGCTGATATGGCAGCCTATACTCTCGTTTTGGGTGAATGAAGGTGTCTGGCTGACACAGCATTTGTTATGGGCTGACGTTGCACTTACCATAAGGTGAACATCCAAAAATCATATCCAAAAAATAACAGTACAGACAACGCAAGTTATTAGCTGACAGGATGCTAGAGCGAGTCTCTAGCATCCTGTCAGCTAATAACTTACGTTGAATGTAATCGATTGATTTCATCACCTACGCAATTTGAAGCTTGCCTAGTGAGTGGCTTGAGGTTATGCAAAATTCGCCGTAGACTAGTTCTTGGCATTGCCAGAGCTGCCGAACGATTACGTGTAAATGATTCTGGATCATTCCCTACGAAAATTGTCTCCTCAATGCTCTCTTCGCTCCTTGCGGCTTCAACGTGCCCGCCCTGTTTGTTTAATATTTGTCGTGGAACCAGTTTGCGCGAACTTCTTTACCCAAGCTTAAATTATCACTCGGACACTCACACACTTATACGTGCATAATCGTAAATGTTATTTTCCGTGTGTCTAACACCGCATCTTATCCCGTGGGTGTCGTAAAAGTCGACAGAGGGACAATGAAAAACAGGAGATGGGCAGCAGCATCTTCCTGAAACATCTGAATAAATAAGCTGCGGTTGCCAATCCGCCTGCCAAGCGTGCCAACTATGGCAATTGAGAGCTACAAACTTTTGTGGCTGTCTATGGGGGAGGCCTATGTTCAGCAGTGGACTTGTGATAGGATGAAACGACGTATGTGTTATTGCTATTAAAATTAAAAAAAAAACAACCAGCGGCTTGGGATCCTATTAATAAATTAATTAAATCAAAAACCAAAGGTTACTGCAAGACTTCAAGATACTGTAAGATCATGTTACGTAGATCGAACAAAACTAAAAATTAAAACCTGAAGTTATCCCAGATTAACTATGAAGTCAAGACGTCTGTCACTTCAGCCCTACTGTGACAATAGCTGCTACAAACCGCATGAAACCTCGGGAAATAAATAGTAAAAATAAACGCGATAGGTATTCGTTTTATTAATAATCTTTCATACTGAAATAGGGAAAAAATTGTAGTCGTCGATGATATTTTAACAAAAATCTCGAATGGTTTAGTATTATATAGTTGCAGTTATTATCTAGTGTAGTTTATTCATGTTTTTTTCTGTATGATGTCTTCCTGGCCGATTTTCGGATACGACGACAACTTCCGAACTATCTACTATATTATAGTGCTGGAAGTGTACGTGCAAACACAGAGGCACACACTCATCCCAACCTATCCGCAGTGTCAGAGACACGGGGATAATCACGACACTACTAGACCCGAAAACCAACAATATGAAAATTTGCACAAATTTTAGCTTCGGCTGGGATTCGAACCCAAGGCCGCGGCGTCAGGTACTCTAACCACTAGTCCACGCGGTCGTTGACGCAGGTTTTCTGTAAACATATATACTAACATAGGAGCAATAACAAGTACCAATTTGACTTCAGTGAAGTATTCAACAGTGTCGTTAAAAAGATGGTTAATTGCCAACACTTCAAACCAGAGAGCTCATTAATGTTTTAACGTTGCGGGTAACAAGGGACGTGGATAATACGGGCTAAGTGATCTCACGTGGATAGGGATTCAATGTAAAGCTTTTAGTAACCCAACTCAACATGATACTGCCATAAACGCAAGTACATCTGGATACTGTAATTAGTATAGGAATTTTATATAAAATACAATAATTCATAATACATGAACGAATCCGTCGACTATTTGTGTTTTTCAATTATATAAAAGGCATATAAAACAAAAGAACGTATAGGTAGCAAAATAATCGTGGAATATATCAAAAAAGGAAAAGGTATTTTTAAATTGAATAATCCCAGTCAATGACGGAAGTTCTTTATTCAATTTAGGTTTATTTAAGGCACGTTTTGACCTAACTCTACTACCTAATCTAAAAGTAAGACCACTGATAAGGGTCAGCAATAAATAAAACTGTCTACAGTAAGTCAGTAAACTAAATTGAAATTTATTTTATAATTATTTACTATTTATTGTTACACCCTAAGATTCTAAGGTAACAATGGGCGAACTCAATACCTATCGGCATTCTCTGCCAGTCAACCCGCAGTGTGGTGAGCTGCTCTGGCAGGCGTAATTAGAGAATAGAGAGATAATCATTTGAAACTATGTATACACATATACACACAAACATATATAAATATAAACATACATACCACACTTACTTGCAGATAATAAATTAAATATTTAAATAAAGATACATATTAAAACACATATATTATGCATATAATATTAAACCAAACAATAGGTCACAATTCATTCCTATCATCAAATATCGGTTTCTTTCAAATAGTGATCACGAACTAATCTCTTAAAGGAAAACTAAGGAACTATTCTCTTATTTGGGGCTTTACTTGTGTCTTCAGGCAAGGAATTCCAGAGTAGTACAGCCTAAACAGTAAAGATTATGTTCTCAAAGTTAAAGTATTCTGATAATGTATTATGCCAACACTTGCTTTTCTTATAACGACTGTAATAAATGTTTCCTCGAATCGCTGGTAACATTTAAAATGGTTTCATGTCGGGAAGTGTAATTTAACCAGGAAGATGCCTAGTAACTGTACTCCGGTCGTAACTTTTATGTATTGTACTACCAGATGTTATTGCGACCGAAATAACATAAACGACATAGATATAGTTTAAATCACTGTGATAAATGCGTTTGAAACATTGTAATATAATAAAAAAGTGAAACAATATTTAATAAAACAGATCTTACGAGTTGTAGCGCGTTTAATTTTTTACTATTTATAACCCGACGTTTCGTGCGCTTTACAGCATCCATGATCACGGTATGACTAAGGTGACAAATGTCCTGATGTCATAGTTTATCCGGGGTACCTTCAGCTTTTAATAATTATTTTTGGTCCGATCTACGCAGAAAGACTCTGTGTCTTGAAGTATTGCAGTGGAATGCGTGGTTTTTAATTTAATTTTATTAATTATGGGATCCCAAAACGATGGTAGTACCCCATTTTCTCTATTGAAATTAGGATGTTTTTTTTAAATTTCAATAGCCTTGCGAATCATCCTTGGTAGGATCGGTGTTTTTTGCAAGGATTTGTAGTTTATCGAATCTGATGTAATGGTTGAGATCATCCAGAAAATGGCCACAGACCGCAGACTTCTTAGAGCGACAATACTTCAAATCAGCGATATGCTCTTTTACGCGGGTTCTAATTGATCTTTTTGTTTGCCCTATGTAAGAAAGACCAAATTCACAATCTAGCTTGTTTACTCCTGTATCTTGTTAAGGGATGTTTGACAGATGGTAAGAACTGACTTATTTTCTTCGGCGGCTAAAAAAATATTGTTATGGAATCATAAGCTTCAGGATATACCCAATATTGTCCGTGACTCCTCTAACATAAGGTAAAACAGCAGGTATTTGCTCGACTTTGGCCGGTTTCACCCGGTGACTGCGAAGAAGACACGAAACCCGAAGCTTGTTGTCGCGCAAAACTTGCCTGACATGCTGAAGCTCAGGGGCCAGGTGTTTCCTGTCGCAGATTTCTTGTGCTCTCTAAAACAATATTTCCGACGGTAGCTAACTGTGATGGATGATGGTGATAGTCACCGTTACATAAGAAGTATAATATTCGCGTAAATATAAGAAGTGAAACAATAGCCTATAAATATCCAACAACCATTCTCTCGTTTCTGAGAAGGTTTTTGGAGACGGAATGAGTCTGCCACGCTGCTTCAATGCGGGTTGAAGGACTTCAGGTTTCCTTACAATGTTTTCCTTAACCATTAAGCCCGATGTAAATTTGTACTTCATAAGGCAATTAACAGTTTTATTAGGCTCGGTTGGCGCAGTGGCTAAGCCCTTGGCCTTTGCGCCGCGGGTCGCGGGTTCGATTCCTGCACGGGACAAATATTTGTATGGCTTACAGATAGTTGTTTCGGGTCTGGGTGGTTTGTGCATGTGGAATTTATGTCTGTAAAACGTACCCACGACACATGAGAAATCCTACTGTGGGGCTCCGTTTTTTAAAAATAAATAATAATAAATAAAGTTAATTATTGGGGATCGAACACAGATCATTCGCGAACTATTGAATTTTATTCAAGCACCTGGTCGCTCGATCATTACACCTCTTATATTACCGAAGTTAATTTGTATTTACGAGTGCTTATTTTCTAATCACTTCGCATAGTCCATGTATCTGTTCAAAGTAGCTAAATCAATAGTGAGCCCGTGTTTATCATATACTCGAAATAAATTATGTATAATTAGTATTGAAGACTGCGTGGCCCAGTTCAGGTCAGAGTACTTGACTTCTACGTCGCAATTCAGGGTTCGAATTCCAGCTGCCAAAAAAACAAATTGGTCGTTTTCGGGACTGATTGTGTCGAGCTTATAAAATGTTTGTCCGTAAAACGTCCCTATATAGGAGAACTCTTACTGTGAGGCTCTTCTGGTGGTAAGATTCCTATGCAGGAATCCGTCTAGGTAGGTACCACCCCAGGGCTAGTTATTCTGCCGTGAAGAAGTAGTGTGCAAACATTACTGTGTTTCGGTTTGAAGGGCACTGAGAGCTAGTGTATTCACTGGAGACATATGAGACTTAAGAACTGATGTCTCGGGGTGTCGGGCGCAGTGTGGTATCACACAGAAAGGTGACGCAGCATTTATTATGGGCAAACGATGCACTTACCATCAGGTGAACGCTTTACTCGTCTCGTCACTTTTTCTAATAAAAAAAAAGAAAAAATATTAATATTAAAAAGTATAAAGCAAATTATCGAGAAATAGTATACTTACTCAAAGGAAATGTATCTCAAAAATACAAACATACATACATTCAGTCACGCCCTTTTCCCATATAAGGGAAAGGCAGAGACCAAATGGGTAGCCCACTTTGATGGGGTCCGTCTGTATTCGGATGTCGTTGCCGTAGTCGAAAATCGCCTGGTGTTTGGATTCCTATGCAGAAATCCGTCTACGTAGGTCAGGCCCAGTTATACTACCGTGATACTGCAGTGTGAAAACATTGCAGTGTTTCGATCTAAAGGGCGCTGAGAGCTAGTATAATTACTGGGCATATGAGATTTAAGAATTTATATCACAGGGTTGACAGGCGCAGTGTGGTGAGAACACAGAAATGTTCTGAGTAACACACTAACCAACAGGTAAACGTTTTGCTCGTCTCGCCACTTTTTGGTAATAAAAAAAAACCTTTCTGAGTGGCCCAGGTATGTATACTCACTAATGTAAGTAGGACGTTTCTTGGTTATTCTTAGGTTGTACTGAGAAATTCCTTGGTCTCAATACTAAAGCAAGATTACAATTAAAATTTTAATACTTAAAACAAAGATATCGCTAAAATGGCGTAACTGATATGATTTCATGTCTTGAAAATCAGCCATTCGTTCAACCCCATTAAATAAAAAATTTAAGTAACTTAACTAAAGAATCAACATTTGTATGCCGCTCATGTCATAAAGTTTATAACATACTTTAGTAACTTTGTTACGAACTGTAAGACGCTTGAAGCGTACTCGTAGACAAAGTTTGTACGTAACGAAGGAAAGTAAATAATTATTTATTAAAAATTACACGTAAATAAAGCAATTCTAAACATTATTAAATTATTTATTCATATGCGTTATCGAATAGGAGTTACATCAACCTAACATTGATCCTTTTTATGTAAATAAAAGTGACCTTCTAAGGTAAGTAAATAACAAACCAGAGCTACTTTTCACATCTCTCTTTTTAATTTTTGTGCTTAGATTTTCTATAACTTTTCTACTATTGGCTTATGGTGGTATATCATCTTTTTAGATAATAAGGTTATATTACTCCTAAATAATATAAACTCCTCTGAAATCGGCTTTATGAATACGATCGACAATTAGTATTATAGACCCTATTCATTATAGTATGAAATTTTAAGTAGACAAAAACAGCGTTTCTCAAATTTAAACCGTCCAGTGACTAATCCCTACCTAGTCTCAATGATATTTGAAGTGTAAAAAGTAGTAAAGGTCTTTTCCAAGTATTTATATGGTTCCTTAAAGTTAACAGGAAGACCGGGTAGCCTAAATAATCAGCCTGAAGCAGCGGACCGGCCCAGGGTGAAGGCTCCGAGGAAACTCAGGATATTAGAGTTGGACTGCCAGGTAGAGTGGCAGTGTGAAAGGCACCGATACCCTTTTGCGGCTGCGGTGAAGTTGCAGAAAAAGCGATGCGCCGCTCTCCTTACCCTCCGTGGCTAAACTGTGGTCGGCGGCGAAGGTACTAAGAAGACTATTACGCGCATAAAGACACGCCCCGTGTTCTAGCGCGCCTTTAGTGGTGTTGGAACGGAGGAGTTGTTCGCTTTTGAGGAGGAGCCGCCGATAGTAGCAGAGTCCTTGTCCCCGAGAAAGTCGATATACGGAGGCGTAAATAAAAAATATACACAAAATTGACAAGTACTGGATTTTTAGTTGTTTATTTGTTCCCGTTTGGTCAAAGAGAGAATTAAAGACATTATATACAAAAGACAAATATATTTTCGGTGATTTTATTTTTCTGCTGAAACATTTGTATTTTACGGACATTAAAATCTACATATGTCAAACAGATATTAGAAAACACTAAGAAGTTATAGCATTTAAACGGCGCCTGTGCTACTGGAAGTGTTATGTATGAATGAGAATATAATGTTCTAAAACGATATAAATTATTTTAAATATATTACATATTCGTAATTGGAGATATTTTAAACTATTTAATTGTTACCAAAAAAATGAAAGAATTATAACTTATGTTACTACTTATAAAATTAAAACTATGACGGGCAAATCGTTCATCTGTGTATGCAACGTCTGCCCATAACAACTGCGGTGTCACCCAAAAAATTTCGGTGTGGCACCACACTGCCCTCGTCACTATGAGACATGAGATCTTAAGTCTTATATACCCTGATATTAAAGTTGCCAGTGCCATTCAGACCGAAACACCGTGATGTTTACACTACTGATACTGACGGGTAAAGCAAAAATTATTTGCAGGTTTCTTTATATCCGACTTTTGCTTATGTCTACATTGAATTGACATGTAAGCCTAATAGTAAGATCTTTATTTAATTTATATGAAAAGTGATCGTGATGATTACCATATTGAATATTAACGTCCGCCCGTCGCTCCAAGTTAATAAATGCCGTGGGGAAAGAAAGTTAGATGTAGACATGGCAAAACTTCATTCACCCGGAGTCGTTGATCGATGTAAAATGTTTGACCTGTAGCCTTTTAACAATCAGTATGATTCTTTAAAGGCCACGGCAGAATTATTAATGCGGGTAATAGAAACAATGTGGCTTGTACTGCGTTCGCAGAGAACACGTGAAAGTTATGAGCAAATTTCTTCGTTACTATTAAGTTTTCTTTTAATGTAAGATATGGATCCAATTATTTTATGTATTGATGTTCCTTGCTATATGCGAAAAGAATCAAAAGCAAAAAGCAGCAGTAAACAATTTAATACCAAGTGTTTTACTTTAATATAATATAATGATTTCTTATATTTACGCGAACACTACACATTTAAATGAAACTAAGTTTACGGATTTTATCGCGTTTAATTTTTACTTTTTTACTATTTATAACCCGACGTTTCGAGTGCTTTACAGCACCCATGGTCACGGGAGGACTGAGGTGACAGATGTCCTGATGTGTAACAACCATTACATCAGATTTGATAAACCACAGATCCTTGCAAAAGAACACCGATTCCTACCAAGGATGATTCGCGAGGCTATTGAAATCAAAAAACATCCTAATTTCAATAGGGAAGATGGTTGGGTATTACCACCAGCTTGGGATCCAATAATAAATAAAATTAAATCAAAAACCAAGCATACCACTGCAAGACTTCAAGACACAGTTAGCTCTTTCTGCGTAGATCGGACCCAAAAATAATAATTAAAAGCTGAAGGTACCCCAGGTTAACTATGACATCAGGACATCTGTCACCTCAGTCCTCCCGTGACCATGGGTGCTGTAAAGCACTCGAAACGTCGGGTTATAAATAGTAAAAAAGTAAAAATTAAACGCGATAAAATCCGTAAACTTAGTTTCATTTAATATAATATATTCTAAACTATTGTTTATTATCTAATTTTGTGTCACTGTTGATAAGATACATTTTATTACAACGGAAATATTGCATCTTAATATATAAGTAATTGAAAATTTTGTAATTTGATTTAGCGCTTAAAATAAAAATGAATCTAAATTGTATATCTACAAAAAGCATATTGAGATAATAGTCACTTTATTTATGACACAATTTACGAACGCCTTTGCAAAAGGTATAAGAATTTAAAAAATAGACCAACAAAAAAGTTTCCGTGTCAATGAATTTCAAGCAAAAAAAAAAAAAACCGTGCGAACGCAGCTTTCAGTTCACATTAAATCTGAACAAAAAAGTAACTCTTTCTTACAGTAATTAACTTCACATCAAACAATTTAATAATAGAATATAGCTAGAGTACAAATACAAAACTTAAATATAGAGATAATAAGATATACGTACTTAATTGATGTACTGTGACATAGGACACGGCAAAAAGTTCTCCTTAAATGCTACAACTTTTTTAAATTGTATTTTATAAAATGAAAATGAAGTCCCTCACTAGGGTTCCTGCATCGTGCATGCATTTTATAGACTTGCATTAACGATACAGAAATACCTAGATACGCGATACGCGGCACGATCCGTAAGTCATACAAATACTCGTATTTGTCCCGTGCGAGAAAACCCGCAATCTGTACCGCATAAACCGATCGCTTGGCCTTGCGCCTTGTCCAAACGCATTTAATGTTAATTATCACTTCATAAATTGAAAAATGATGAAATAATAATTAAATTTTCAAAACCTTCCAAACGAAATATAATAACTTAATAGATATTTACTCGTTGATAGGAGTAAGTGCCGTACTTAACCTTAACAGTTACAATGTTACTAAGAACTTTAAAATGCAAAGTGGTGTCATCTTAGGACGTCAGTTATTCGCCCCATAATTTCACTAGTTTCAATGCACAGTATGTCTTGCACACTACTACTTGCCGGCATAATCACTAGCACTGTGATGGTATACATATAAACGGACTCCTGTATAGAAGTCATAGCACCAGTAGAATTAGTAACAATTAGCATTATAATTAATGAACTATTTTAGATTCAGCATTTAAACGCCTACGTTGGGAAACAGCTCCACATCGTTACGGTATCGGTGCGGTACGCTGCTTAATTTCGAGTAAGACTTTATTACTACTACTAATACTAGTCCCCAACTCTCCCAACCCTACTCACTCACACTCCCAAAGTGGATCTTGGCGTCCGACAAAAAAAGGCGCCTGCGCTCCCCGCATTGCGCAACTTCCTGTCAATTAGGGACCTTGACTTCGAGCAGATTACTTTCTACTTCGCCGAACCAGCGGTATCCGGGATCTTCGGCGAGTAGTTCCTCCACTTTTTCCAAGCTCTTCAACTACCACCGAGTCTTCGAAATGATACTGGTACATCTTCCAAAGTGCCTTTCTATCTTTAACAAAAAGTTTTCTTTCCACCATTTAAGCCAGTGTTCACGCTTCGCATCCGTACATCAGGATCGGTCTAATTACAGTCTTATGGATACGGATCTTTGTGCGTCTGCTTAGCAACTTGGATACTAGTTAAGATCTTATCTAGACATGTACTGCAAGGACGGGTGTTTGAAGCACGTATTTTTACTTAATCATCTCTCGTCGTGCAGCCAAGCTAAACATAATTAAATTGTACTTCGTTCTTTACTCTCAGTAATATATAATTTTACTAATTGCATAAAAAAAGTAAAAGTAAAGTTTCTGCCTATAAATGTCCCACTGCTGAGCACAGGCCTCCTCTCATTTCTGAGAGGGTTTTGGAGCTAGAAAGAATCCGCCACGCTGCTCCAATGCGGGTTGGCGGACTTCACATGTCCTCGAAATATTCCTATTCCTCGGACATGCAGGTTTCCTCACGATGTTTTCCTTCACCGCTAAGCACGTGGTAAATCAGCACTTAAAATTGTTGTACAATATTAGACTAATTGCATAAAACTTATAAATGTCTACTGAAGATCTGACCATTTGCCTAAATATTTTATAATTATAAGAGCACTAAGAAATACACGCATTCTAAAATTTATTTAAACGACTTTGATATAAAATATAACAATAAAACGTCGCTGAAAGTTACCGTTTACGATTACTTGTTAGAAATCTATTACTTGCGTGTATAACATCTATTACGCGACACTAATAGATTTCTTAAGAGTTTTGTTCGAGAATGCACAAAAGTTTTCTTCGTAGTCGCATTGTTGTAAAGCTTTCTTGCTGATGAATGTTACTTATACGAATGGAATCTAAACAACTTTGAGTGGAACCTTGCCAAGAAATATCACAAAGGTAGCGATTTTGTGTTTTTATATGTACATGGCCTACAGAGCAGTGTATTTAGGCGAATAATGTATCGTAAAATACAATTTGAAAGGCGTTTGCTTCCATATTATTTTGTATTTTAAACATACTTTTTAATGTTCTTAAAACTCTTAAGTATTTGTTCTTCACTTACATACAAGCCATGCCTTTTCCTATATATAGGGTAGGTAGAGGCCACTCACGCCTACAGTGCTGAGCACGTGGTAGATCACCACTTAAAACTGCAGAACAAATTTAGAGGCACCGCTACCGGGATCGAATTGAGGTCACTCGCGTATTATGAAATTTAAGGCCTGCTATCATGGCTCTTGTTACATACATTGCTTAGATGTTTTTCATTGCAAATCATTAGCATTAGTTGACTTATACTCTTCTATTCGGAAATCCGCCTAGGTAGGTACTTCTTCAGTGCCGCTTACTCTGCTGTCAAACAAACATCACTGTGTTACAAATTGAAAGACACTGAATCTCGTGTAATTGCATGATATATATGACTTGAGAAATAGAGATATCTCATAATGACGAGCGCAGTGGGGTACTACTCAGACCTTACCAGGTTTTGGATAAAACCGAAACCATTTGGGGGGCATTTGAGCAGGCGTCGCACTGAGAATCAGGTGAACGACTTACTCGTCTCGTCATATTCTAAAAAAAAAATAGATCATTCTGCTTCGTTGACTCTGCCTGAGATGTTTCTCCATACCGATTTTTGAATTTATTGAAATTTATCTGACACAATTCTAAATATAGAACTTCTGTCATCCCAAATGAAAGCATGACTTTAGAATTTTTTTATAAAAATACGTACATACTATGCAGAATGTTTTTATTTATTCACATCGCATCTCACTCGACACGTTACGCATTAAAAGTCATAAGAAAACTTGACAGAATACGAAATAACTTTGGGATCCTTTTAGTGTGGTTTTCTTATTTTGTCGTTAGAAAAATACTGAACTCAAACTCATTAATGAAATAATTATATCCTTATTACATTATTTCCGTAAATTTACCGTATAAAACTGTATATTAAATGTGTTATGTTTTAGTAACGAAAAAAACGTCTATTTTATATGTATATTTTTGTTATTGCCACATTATATTTTTAACACTTCATTTTATTTTATACGAATATAACAATAAAACCGAATAATTTACACTTTATATTTAAGTAAAAAAAAGTAAAGTTTCAGCCTATAAATGTCCCACTGCTGAGCACAGGCCTCCTCTCATTTCTGAGAGGGTTTTAAAAACTTTATATTTACATTTAAATAATCCCTACTAGAAAATTCTCAAATTAATACTAAAAATTGCAAATAACAAGAAATTGTAGCCCAGTTCGTTAGCTGGGACACCCTGCTTGAAGAAATCTAGCTCTCGGACGCTGCCTCCTGGCAGCTGACACGATCTCCCAAAGCGGAGTCGATAACACGATCGCTTTCAACTCCAACGAAACAGCCGAATGCCTAGCAGACAGTTTAGAGAGCCAATGCACTCCTTCAATCCTGAACACCTGCAGCACAATAACGCGGAACTCGAAGCAGGGCTACTCTACCACCAGTTGGTATACCACTATAACTAGTGACTCTCGACCAATTTTCCTAACTACTTAAAAGAACGAAGAATCCGGTCAGCAACCGGCCTAGACGGGTTAAACAACAGGGTTATGAAGTCACTAACTGCTTCATATTATATCTGCTTCTAAGGATATTCACCGCGTTCCGATGCAGCTGCTCCTTCCCAGATACCAGGAAGGAAGCCCACGTAATAGGCATTCCGAAACCTAACAAACCTCGGAACGTTCCCTCCAATTATCGCCCTATAAGTCTCCTTAACGCAAGGGCTAAGATTTATTTGTGATATAATATACTATTTTAGATAGTAGACAATGAGAGAGTAGTATAATATATATATTACTATTCTTTTTCTCTTTCTCGGGGTTCTTGTTTTCACAATTTTTTTTCCGTCAAATACATAGTTAAAGTAGCACATACTCGTACAGTTATAGTTACCAGTGGCAGTAAAGTCTGCTTATACTTAAGGTTACGGCAAGCGCTCGGCGTCTTAGCTATGATGCACGTATACTAAAATTTCATACAGAAAAAAGTACACTCTTTGTCAACTATACGAGTATATTCTTCTCGTCACCTACGATATCAAAAACCATTGGTAAGAGAATAGATGGTATGATTGACAATTATGTCTTGAAAGGCACACAACATACATAAGAAAATTTCGTTAGAGTTTACATTTTATAAGAATAAAGTCAAAAAATACTACAACAAAAAAGAATGTAGACATTTAATTTGATTAAAATTGCACACAAATGAAGACAGGAAATACTCGTAAATATACCAGTAAATGTCTGATTACTCAGTTTTTTTTTTATTAAGAAATCAAAATTAGTGAGACTTGTATATTTTTTTATTAGAATATAATTAAATTACATAAGATGTTAAGTCACTCTAAACGTGATGACTCTTTCGTATCTTTCCAAGATCTCTTCCTTTGATGTTATGCTTTCAAAGTAAAACATCATACGGATTGATGTTTCGTTTAATGATTTTTAGTACGAGTAAAACTAAGTAATGCCACTGCCTTCATTACAAATGTAAAATTTATATTTACTTATAACATGCGTATAAAAATTACTCAACATCTTACTACTATAATAAATCGGAAGAGCATAAAAGATTGAACCCGCTATTCTCAGGAAATACTAATCCGAATTGAAAAAAATAATTTTGCATTAGATAGCCTGTTTATTACGATAGGTTATAGGCTATAAAACTTCCTGCTACAACAGCGTTAAGGAGCCGCACACTTTGAGAGCCTGATATTACCGAAAAGGGCCGAACTGTGAATACCCAGATATACCGTCATATACCTCGAACATCATAAATATTTTGTTTGTTTGTCTGCACTATCGGATTTATATCGGGAACTTCTAAAGCTATAGACATGAATTTTGCAGAGGTTACTATATTACTACTACTATGAGGTTACTTATGAGGGACCAACTTAGATTGGTTTGTTTCATCTGTTTTTTTATATCAGCAAGTGACAGTCAAACCGAGCGCAGTGTGCAATAACACACGAAAATGTTCTGAGTGACAGACAGACGTTGCACTTACCACCAGGTAAACGGTTTGGTCGTCTCGTCATTTTCTCTTTAAAAAATAATATTCTATAGAGGGCCATTTTTGTTGATTCTCTAATAATCATAACATATGTTAATCATTCACTAAGACTTTTTAATATTGTGTCTATACAAATCGAAAAAGTCACGCTAGCAAAGTTGCTGGTTCCGAAACAGTTCCTCCTTCCGATTGAAGTTACTGAGCGATCCGAGGCCAGCCCCCTTGGCAACCTCGGGTCAGTTATCAGTTAGACCCGATTTCACCGATCTCTTTGGAAACCAAGTTTAATAAAACCACGTTTTACTGAACTCAGTTCAAATGTATCATTTGAACTCGGTTTTCGTCTAACCGATTTCAACGGCTCCATTTTGATCGCGTTCAGAAAAACGAAGTTTACGTGAAATATCGTCACAATCTAAAACAAAATCTCAATGTATGTATTATTTTGCGACATCAAGCAGCCTGTTTTATGCATAAGACCCATAGGTATGCAAACAATAAACAAAACGTATTAAAAATATTTATTGTGTTTACATAGTTGTGCAATTGACAATGACAGCTCTCTAAACGCGTTTAAAGAGCTGAACGTCGAAAATTGGGCGTTCAGAATTTGAACCGCGCTTAGCTTTAATCGCGTTCAGTTGATGTTGGTGAAATGCAAAAAGTAGCATTGAACTCAGTTAAACGCTTAAACTTAGTTCAGCTTGAACTGATCGCGTTTAGTTTCAACGGTGAAATCCGCCCTTAGTATCGCGTACAGGATGACGGTCCCAGCCAACGATTCCAAAAATACAAAAACAGCGCCGTTAGGACACGATTGGATGTTTAGGTTATGCACTACAACATCTGTGTTTTCGTTTGATATGAAGGTCACAAATTATATATTTAAATATAATCTAAGTTTGAAACTTTCAATTGGTAGGTTCAAGCACCGGTGATTATAACCTGTGCAAAATCAGAACTTCAGAACTTCAGAAAATTCCAATAAAGAAAACGGTAACAATGACTAGCTTCTGAAAATTATCAGTGCTGACCATGGTTTTACAAGACTTGCCGTCGTTATAACAGAAAATCTCAGATCAAGCTCTATATTACTTTTAAGTTAGATAAGAAGTGAGAAAATAGGTAGCAGTCTGAAGCGTAAAAATGTCTTTGGTGGATGATATTTCCAAGGAAATGGGTAGCTACCCAGCTCAGGTGGTCTGATCTGGGGAAGACGCTGTACCAGTAATCTTTAGATGTTGTATATATAGTTCTCATCTCAGAAATTTTCATAGCGCGATTATGGACGTATGACATATTACTTGAGCTTCTCATGTGGCGACATAGATGTCGCTAAATCACTCCACCGCTAAGACTGAAAGTCGTAGTTAGCGTGAAGATCCTGTCACGTCAGGCGGCGATGTGCGGTCCGTGACGTGGTGAAGCTGTGTTCATGTCTCCTGCACGTCGAGACGACTGGAGACAGTGTTGATGCCGCAGGAGTCAGCCTGAGGAGAGGGGCCACCATTGATGATCCTCAGTGGCTGAGAGACTAGAAAACACGTGTTGTACCGAAAATAGTTGATAACAACAGAATTAACAGATCTGTAGCGATATAACAAAATCACGGCACCAAAGTTTTTTCCAAAGATTTCGCCCACCGTTATCGCTATAGTGGCGTTTCTTTTATATTGAAAAGTTCTATAGACCTTGTCACCGGCAGCCATTCCAGAAGCACGGCTCATAGAGTTGCTCAAACAGAACTTGAAAGTGGATATAAAATCAATTCCAGTAGTTACACAGAAGTTGCTTAGTTCTACTATGGCATTGTTATAATGCCATAACAAAATAAGAGCTACAAACTTTTGTGGCAATATATAGACCTATGTTCAGCAGTGGATCAGTGACAGGCTGAAATGATGATGATGAGTTGATAGCTTCCAGCAGTATTGGGAAGTCGTTGCCGTGGTCGAAAATCGGACGACAATCCAAGACGACATCTATCACCATAACTAGTGTAAGCATGGTATAAACATTAGGTATGATCTATAACTATTACTGTTAGGTAGGATACGTATGTAGGAATCTGCCTTGGTAGGTAGCAGTGCTAGTAATTATACTGTGTAGTGTACAAACACCACTATGTTCCGCTCGAAGGGTACTGAAGCTAGCATAATTACAGATGAAACTTAAGAACCGATATCTTATGGTGACGAGCGCAGTGCGGTTCTACGAAGAATTTTCCAAAGTAAACTGACTGACATCGCAGTGTTATAGGCAGATGTGGCACCTACTATCAAGTGAACGACTAACTCGGCTTCTAAAAAAATCTATGGCTTCACACAATGGGGATAAATGTGCGTAATGATATTATGCTAAATAATACACTTAAAATACCACTAACAGCTGTGTTATATACGCTCGTCTTGCATAGTTGACTTTTGGCGGTTATCTGAGTTGAGCACTAAAACCAAGTTCTACGCTTACCTTTCAAGATACATTATAATCGAAGAACTCAGTTTTTTTTTTTTGTTAATGAATTTTATAGGACTAACTATTTATTTATAGAATTACAAAAGCGTGCCATTGTGTCACTGAAAATTCTGATCGTGCATATTGAATTATTGCGAGTAGCGCAATATTTGAATTGTAATGATATACGAATGTACTATTACTGTAATATTGCAAATGTGCATGCAAAGAATATCGAGTAAATTATCCTTAGCTTTGGGAATTTGCATAAGTATTCGTAAAAACAATTATTGTAAGCACGCAATAAATTTTCTTTTTTGCTATCACGAACTGTTGTACTACGGAAACCAGTTCATTTTATAAGGCTTGTAAATTTTTCCACGTTACATAACGCAAACTAATCAATCATAATAAATTCTTGTTCACTACAAAATTTATGTAAAAAGAAAGATTTAGTAGAAGCTTACGTAACAATACTGTGTTTCTGTTTGTAGGGCAATGAGAGCTAGTGTAAACACTGGGCATATAAGAATTAAGAACTGATGTCTCAGGATGACGCAGTATGGTATAACGCAGAAATTTACTGCACCCAGTAAATAACTGCTGTGAAATGCTGCAATTGCAGCATTTGTTCTGGGCATCAGTTGCACTAATTATCAGTTGAACGAATTACTCGTTTCATCTCTTTATAAATTAAAAAAAAAAAATTACGACTATGTATTAGTTGATAATTAAATCCAAAGTGATCTTAATTTACTTTATATTTCCATAAACGGTAATTATTTGTTGGGTATAAACCAATATATCCATATATGTGGCATATAAACTTATTACTACATCTCTATTGCTTCCTTAAAAAAAGACATACAAGGGGCGGATTGTACTTTTTGAAAAATTATTTTATTTTACTAAACACGCCATCAGAAAACATTTCACGAAAAATTGTTAGGCGTTTTCTTGGGTGTTGTAATTGCACTTTTGTATGTCCCCGATAGTAATTATTAAAATTGCTTCGCTATCTAATGCTTTTATCTGTTGATTTTATTTGTTTGGTAAAAATGCAATATTGCTTTCCGTTTTCAGTCATCAACATTAGATTTAGAAAGCGAAATTAATAGCAGCTTCGTTTAATATTTTATTACAAACATAAAAAATGGATGTGTACATAGAATATGAAAAAATATTACGAATTTTAATTTAATCCGAATTATCAGTATTAACAACACTAAAAAGCTATAAAACTTATTAAAATATGTAATTTTGATGATTGTCTTAACTTAATAATTGCCAAATAACTAGCCAGCAATACAAATGTATTTAAATGTTGTTAAATGTTATATCATATACCATATTTAATTTTCAATTACAAATTAATATTGTTACACAAGATTTAGGAAACCCGTCAATTTGACGGGTTTCAATTCTGAAGAAATAAATATTATTCTTTATTATTATATATTGGTTTTAATGATATTATGCAGCGAATATATATATATATATATATATATATATATATATATATATCTAGATGTTGTCTACCTATTCTGTCGGCTCGGTTGGCGCAGTGGCTAAGTCCTTGGCTTCTGCGCCGCGGGTCGCGGGTTCGATTCCCGCACGGGACAAATATTTGTATGGCCTGCAGATAGTTGTTCCGGGTCTGGGTGGTTTGTGCATGTGGAATTTATGTCTGTAAGACGTACCCACGACACAGGAGAAATGCTACTGTGGGGCATCGTTTTTTTTTAAGAATTAAGACCTATTCGTAATATACCCCGTCCCGTCCGTCAATGCTCGTAAATCTAGTTCTATGTATATGGACAATATTTCGTTTCGACCCAAAAAGTCGTTTTGAAGTGATGCAATTAATAAAAAGGTAAAAAAACACACACAATTGTAGTGGGAATCGAAATAGCACAAAATTTTATAAAATGTTAGTATTGTCTCTGATACTTGGTTCAATATTAAAAAAATATTAAAAGTAACTTTTGAATCCACATAGTGCTACAATAAAAATAGACAATTTGCGGTCAAAAGTAACAAAAAAAGAAAAAAAGAAACGCAAGTGAATCACCAAAAGCATTATAGCTAACGGACAGAGGAAATTTTGATTGCATTTGAAATAAAACATTATGCGTTTTATATAACTTTTAAATGCAATAAAAATGGTTTAAATGGATTACGATTACCAACAGACAGTAAAATATTTATCTTGTATATGACGATAACTACCTTCATTAACTGTTTCAATCCTATGTGGAAAACACCGGAATGTTTCTTTTGTCGTAGTATTCAATTTCTTCCCTTCTGACAATAGATCTCCGCAGGCTCCTCATTTATATGTATCCATCCCGACAGAAGAGAAAAAAATAAAAACACATAGTGATGGTATCAGTATATAACGAAGTCAAAATTTAATTGTATAAAGCGGCAGCGATTAATTTCTAACTCGGACCTCTAAAATCGACGTCGATCTCTTTGCAAACGATACTTGTCTCTACGTAAACTGGGAACTGGTTTCGAAAATCGAGGCTCGAGGTTAACTCAACCAAAAGAGCGTCGAGCGTCGACTGGACCAGCACAGTCAAATACCTTGGTGTCACCGTTGACCGGAGGATCACCATGAAACCGCACACTCAGGACACCATTGCGAAGACACGGACGGCTAGGCACTCTTGCATCCAGTGGTAGTCTCCCGCCTCCCGACGAGAGTTAAACAACAATTTACAAGACTTACATCAGGTGCAGGCTGACATATGCCGCACCGGCATGGTACGCCATGACGAGCGCCACTCAGAAGATACAATTAAATAGCAGAAGAACCTCAGTTTGCGTGCCATTGTCGGCGCCCGTCGCGGAGTTCGGAACTCGACATTCATCAGAGACCTCAAACACGAAAACCTGGGTGCATTTGTGAGGCGACTTGCGACGAACATGTTCGAGCGTGCAGATGCGTCCAGCCTGGATTACTTGGCCAACATCGCCCCGCTGCACGCTCGACTTCCCGATAGAAAGCTCCTCCCTCGCGAACTGCGCAGCTGTCCCGAGGACTGAAGCTCAGGAGAACCACGCCAAAGTCAACCTACGGCGTACCGAGTCACCGTCCGCTCGCTAGCAAGGCAGACCGGGCTTCCCCTCAAAGGGGTTCCATCTGTCTAACCGGTCAGCGCTGATGGCGGTGTGAAAAATCAGCACCACTACGGTACTGATAGTGGGGGCCATCGCGCTCCGCCAAGACAATCACATGTTTCTTGACATGTGATTGTCTTGGCGGAGGCAAATCCAAATAACGCGAGGCGAACATTACGTCTCTGAGAGAGGGCACATGCCCCGGACAGACCATACGCCCGTACCCGATCTAGAGAAGATCCCAACGGTCGACTCAAGACACATTCAGACCACACATTACCCGCCTTAGGAACCGAGCGATTTTTGTCCTCGACAGATTACATCCGCTACTAAATAAAAATAGTAAAATATCCCTGTGTAATAATATTTAATTATACAAAGCCTGTATTCGATCAATTACGACAATCGTAAGCCCTGTATTTGCGCATACCTCCCCACGTCATATTCACCGACTTCAGGTCATCCAGTACCGGTTCATGCTCAAGGCGACAGGAGCACCGTGGTTCCTGCGTAATGTAAATCTCCACATCGATTTTGGGCTTCCTACCATAGCTCAAGTTGTACCTGAAATTGGCCGTCATGCACCTCAACTCACTGGTTGTAAATGCACCACATACAACCCCATTGCATTACACCAACAATTGACTAGCGCAAATAGGAGATCGAGGCACGTTCTCGAGGATCAACATTACCCACACTATTATGGCGCCTCCGCTGTCGGCGAGGACGAGGGCTGAGTCAGTTACTCTCGCGCAATGGATGACGGTTCAAGCCGAGGTCCCCTGCCAGGGGCAGTTGCGCTGGTCGCCATAAATAAAGGTTTCGGCTAAGCGTCCTCAGCGCTTGGCCATTTTTCAATCGGGTGAAGCTGAAAAAGTTACGGTAAGTCAATTGTAGTAAGTACGAGCTGACAGTAACCATCAGTCATAAAAAATTAATTCTACTATCACACTCCTCAAGTATGTTGTCACCAACATTTTAAATCTTCATTGTAGTATTGTAGACTGTGCTTATTTCAATCTCCTATTTACTGTTATTATATCTATGCTTGTATCCGTGTGGCAGCAACTTAAGAGAATCTAACACCACATCTCATCCCGTGGGTGTTGTAAAAGTCGACAGAGAGAGAATGAAAACTAGGAGATGGGCAGCAACATCTTCCTGGAACATCTAAATAAACAAACTGCGGTTTCCAACCCGCCTGCCAAGCGTGGCAACTATGGCAAAATCCTGCAGAAACGAGAGCTTTTAACTTTTGTGTGTTAGACTGAAACAAAGACGATTATAAAACTTTCTTTAAAGGGAAACCATCGAGCACACCGTTCACTCTCCACTATTCCACTTTTCAATGATAATTATATATTACTCTAGCAAATAAATACGTGAAATAAGGCCAAACAAATTGACCAAAATGACAACTTCAAACTTTTGTAGTTATTTATGGAGGAGGCCTATGTTCAGCAGTGGACTATTGATCGCCTGAAATGATGACGATGATGATGATATCTATGCTATTACATAATAGTAGTCATTAATGTAGCAATCATTTTAATCAGGCCGATTTTGTTAGGGTATTTGACAATGTCTATTAGTCTATTTGTACGACGTAAAGATGTCATTTATCATAAACATTTGAAGTTCAGAAATATTTTTAGAAGGTAATCCCCCAATATCATATAAATTGATATTTAGTAGTTATCAAATTTATTTAAATTATAAAAAAGGCGTGACTGTATGAATGATTCAATATCCAAAATATACGAACTTTTAATTTAAACTTTAAGATTTATTTATTGTCATATAATATAAAACTGACTACGTCTGGGATCAACATAATCTACAAAATAAAGTATCAGTCTCAAGAGGATGTTCTTTGGAGCCCTTGGGCTAAGTTATTTATGACATGGCCGTAAATACTTGACCGTGTTATATATCTTATCCCACCCTTAATCCGCTACATTTTCAATTACCTACTCTCTATTAAACAACGGAGTATGTTTTAAGAAAAATATTAGACTTACTGTATAATGATACAAATAATAAAAAAGAAAATTATTCGTAATTATTTAAAAAAAATAGAGATTTGTTACAATTACCTTAATACATTATTACTGATAATTACAAAATTATGGACAGTAAAGCTTCTGCAATTCTGAAATACGCGATCAAATGTTTCTAATTTTTTTATAGTTGCTTACGACGTGAAAACTGGCCTTGCGCTGCAGAGGAATCTTACCATGCGCAATACTAGAGGAATTTATGAAGAGAAAGGAGTAGGCTCTTTTCTTTAAGTGCCTTAAGCCGTTTCGGTCCGTCAAACCACTAGCGGCAGCAAATTCCACAAAGTGGTCAAGCGTGGCAGAAAATTCCTAGAAAAGTGGTGAAATGCCTAGGAAAATGGATGAAATATTGTATTGTGCTCGTGCAATGCACAATGATGAAACTCATTTTTTTTCTGGTAATCACGCTAGTCAAATTTAAGAAACATACCGTTTCTTAAACTTATTTATTGCGTGCCAGAATAGTATATTAGAGTCATAGGTAAAAAATTGTAAAATTATAAAAAGCAGTTACGTTCATGACAATTAATTTGGTATTCTGGTTACTTAGACAAATTTAGAGATATTTCTACTATTTCTACTACATTCAATTAAATCTGTTTCCTGTTATATCTTTAAAAGTGAATTAATATGTAATAAAATATATTCAATCGTTCAAAGTTATCATATCATATTGACTCACGCTCAAAAAAACTTATTATTTTTTTTAAATAAATATTGTCAAACGAAGAAGCATCGTTAGGCAACACATTTGTCATTTTTGACACATCACTTTGCTGGATATTTGTGGGAAAAATTTGAAGCAGTAGGTGTATATGCTTTTACTGTTCTAATTTAAAATGTTGGTAATACTGTTTAATAGAAATGGGGCAGTCAAAACGTATTGCATTGTTAATATATGAAAAGTGTAAAATGTTTTGATTTCCCTAACCGTCCGTTAAGAACAGTGTTAATGCATTAATAATTATTTAATACAAAAATGATTTTCGTCTATTTTAGGAGAAACTACTAAATATAAAAAAAACGAAAAATGGTATGTAATGTAAACTGCTCGTGGGAATGAAATGGGAAGTAACAGTTTTTTTGTATCTTATCAAAATGGCGGCGACGTGGCTCGCCACCCGTCACACCTTGTTCCCTGCGGGGGCGAAAAGTGGGCTACGTGTGTGGCCTCTCCCTATCCATTTATATGGGAAGAAGACGTGACCATCGTAAATTCATGTTTTATAAAATATTTGTAAGCGCTTGGGAAAGCACTAGTAGTCTGGTTTATTGTTTGACACTTAGATTTTGATTCGATATAATGTCATGTATTATTATCACAAGCCTTTACCTGTTAACCATAAACATGTTTGTTTATGTTTAACAGAAATTTCTGTTCATCTTTCATCTTTCATTATGTATCAATCTTTTTTTTTCTCTTTAATTTATGTTCATCTTTCAACTTTCATTATGTATCAATCTATTTTTTTCGGTATTTCATTATTTAATTTGACGTATCCGTCATTTTATAAGTAATCACATTTTTTTCGATAGTATGCCGAGACGGGCAAATTAATAACCAGTTGGAATGTACAACGCTTGCCCATAATAAATACTGTGTCACCACGAACATTTCTGTGTGGGACCACACTGCGTCCGCCCCTTTGAGACATCAGTTCGTAAGTCTCATAGTCTCATATGTCCAATAATTACACTAGCTAACAGTGCCCTTCAGACCGAAACAGTAATGTTTACACACTACTGCCTGACGGCAGAATAACTGGCATTGTAGTGGTAACTACCTAATATATATGGAGACTAAGCCATATCTAATTATGTTTATCTAAATACATTTTTATAGTATTAATATGTTGCCATTGCTCTTAATTTTTTTTAAAATCTAAAACTATATTCGACAGCGAGAAAATTCTCCCAGTCAACCTAAATATTTCCAAATGTAAAATATTAATTTCCGTAAAAATACGTTTACTACACTACACACGTATGCTACATAGCTTCGATCGATTTTAATTTCCTTTGTAACGTGTCACATAAAACATCAGCACAACAAAGTTATCGTCCAATCAAAGCGTCGTTCACTAGAGAAAATTTATTGGTTTCTAATAGTTTTTTTTAGAGAAGGAACTACTATGAAAAAAATTTATGTTAAGGTTAAGCAAAACTTTGAAGTCGTATTTATGGATTTCCGCCTTTTTGTAAGATCTATCAAACTTTTAATGAATTACTCATTACTGTAACTTCTTTGCAATGACACATTCTTTTACAAAGTACAACCCCATGGATTCTTATTCCCTGCTATCTGAAAACCGTGGTAGCTTAGGGGCTGGGCGCTCACTTTAAATTTCTTAGTTCGCGAATAACTTGGGCTCAATAATAAAATAATTAATTGCAATTTTAAATTATGATTTACCACGTGCTTGGAGGTGAAGGAAAAAATCATGAAGAAACCTGCATGTCTGAGAAATAGTAAATATTTCGAAGAAATTTGAAGTCCACTAACGTGCATTGGAACAGCGTGGTGGACTCTACCCGGCTCCAAAACCCTCTCAGAAATGAGAGGAACCTGTGCTGAGAAATGGATAATCATACTGTCACTTTTCTTCTTTACTATCTGATATGATTTTAAAAAAAACTTTCAACTCACTGACGTAAACATTAACAAATATGACTACTTAGTCTGCAAGCTCCTTAGATCCAAATATTTTTAAAGCTGAGTGTCTAACTTAGCAACTTAGAATTTTGTTCGTCCAGACGCGTCCAATGATCTGTTCCAAGATAGCAGACAAGTTCTCTTATTAATTTTGCTTTTTGACACATTCGTTTTTCATGATCTCCGCCCAGTTGAATTAATGGACAGTGACGAAACGAGCAAAACGTTCAAATGACAGTTAGTGCAACGTCTGCTGTGTCACCCAGAATGTTACTGTTACACCACCCTGCTGCATCAAGTCTTAAAGCTGTCGTTTATGTGTCGTCACACGTAATCTTAACTGTTTAATAGTAAAATGAATTAACTGTACTTTGAAAATTGTGTTCCACATTAAAATTATTTTAATGAATTATGAAATATTGATAACCTATAAATTAAACTAGTATATCTTTATGTACATTAATAAAGATGCACTACAATGAAACAGAAATCTTGAAATTTAAATAATCTGCATACTGAAGGAAACTTCGTGACTGAATAACAGACCTAAATAGTTAATTATGTTTCAAGCTACAGAAGTGAATGCTCGAGTAACAATAGAGTTTCAGTTCGAATGCTACTCGACATGCTGCACTATAATATTGTTACGAATGAAGTCTTTAAATTCCATGAAGTAATAATTTGAACGGACTATATTACACCTTTTATCCGAAGAATAGTAAGAAAAGAGGTTAAGCTATAGAATCATGTTCAAGCACCATTTTCATGTTATCCTACACGCTGCAATATTAACAAGATTGTTACTACCGTGGTACGGAAACCAATTATGTATCTTTGGCTCTGTTAAGTATTTTTTTTGACTCCTGAACGACTTCTGATTTCAAGAGAATGCTGTTGATATTCTGGTTTATTTGTTGCTCTATTATCTTTTTACAAACCTTAGCATGAGCTAAGAGTGATATTAGTTATAATACACTCTCACTCTAAACCCCAGGTCCCTCTCTTCATCAGTACAAATGTTATGTAAATTTTCTGCTTAAGTTTGTGTTGGTTGATATATCTAAGACTTGAAAAATGCTGTTCGTCGTTAGTATTGTACGGACAGCCTTTATTCGTGCAGAGCAACACCATGATATGAAATGCTGTCACTCTGTACTGCCCATAAGAACGCAATGGGGATACAGATTTTTTTGACTCTTTCAAAAATGGCGGCATTGAGGTTCGGCTTCCGTCTCGTTTATAATCATCTATCATCATTTCAGCTTCTAACTAGTACACTTCTGAACACAGGCCTTCCCATACATTGCTTTTTACGTTTTGCCATAGTTGCCACGCTTGGCATGCGGGTTGGCAACCGCAGTTTATTTATACAAATATTCTAGGAAGTTGCTACTGCCCATCTTCTGGTTTTCTTTTCCCTCTGCCAACTTTTTGGGACGCCCACGGGACACGTTGCCATCGGGAGCGAAAAGTGGGCTACGTGTGTGGCTTCTACCTACCTCTTTATATGGGAAAAAGGCGCGACTGTAGGATTGTATGTACGCTTAAATTATTTATAAAAATATAATAAATGTGGAATTTAAACCACTTAAACTAGGTTGTCGCCTGTTTTAAGTTTAGTACCATTGATAGTCGAGACTAAAGGCGTAAACCTCGTTTCATAATAAAAAAAAATGTTATGCCCGTGTTTAGCTGTAGTTAAAACCAGGCTTAAAGTTAAACAAGCTCATGGGATAATACTGTTTAAGTCTAACCTTGTCTAGAACTTTGATATTTTTGTCAACATCATTTTCTATCAAAGCCCATTACAATGACTCTAGCCTCTCCGATAGATTGCCACAAAGCACGGTCCTGAGCTACTTGCATCCGAACTTCCAGAATACTTGAATATGTCGTCACGTCACCAATTTCATCATCTGTGGGACGAGAAGTGGTTTTTTTGCGTCTACATGTTTGTACTTAGCATAAGGTTATCAATTTACAATACCTAATACATACATGTTTAAATATATGTATATAAAAGTATAAATTTATTATACATAACACGTACAGTATATGTTTAAATTGTATAAAATTATTTTATTGCCAGTACTCATAGTGCGCGATTCCGCTGTAAAGGATTCTGAACAGGTTTTTCCGGTACTGAGTAACGAATCGATATCTGTTGTGTACTTACTTCCGACCACTATTTTATGTCGAAACTTATGGCCGATTATAGTGGATAGTTGACCATAATAGGTAGGGTAAATCAGTCGCTCTGTTTGTATAATGTTTGTAGATTTAACTAGAAGATATTTTTATTTTATTATTCACTTTGTAACAGTGAATGAGGTAGTGGTTCCAAAAATGAGTCATCATTTTCAGTATACGATCTAGCATAATTAAGTACGAGTACAGCTCAAGTGACCTTCAGCAGTCCGCTGCTCATCCATTTAATAAGTTGCAAACAAACATCTGTACAAAAAAAATCTGTACCATGTGTGGTTATTAATACTGATCACGGATTATGCTATTCTGTAGGACTAGCTACCAGTAGTCATGTCGAAATAAAATTGAGGTAGTTCAATTTCCTGGCGGAGCATCAAAAAGGCAGAGCTCTTACACTTGGGAGTAATACAGTCGTTACCGACTCTGTCAGCCGTCACTCCGCTCCAAATGTTTCAACAAATTTTTCTACTAGGGTATTAACGATTTTCGTTATTTTATATATTAGCTGTGTACACGTGGACTTAGATTCTGCATTAAAATTATTGGTACACAAAGTTTTGACGTATTTAGTGTGCGGGAAGTTCATCTACATATTTGCAAATGTACTTTATGGATTCGTCACTGTTACTTACTTCAATATTTATGTGAGCGTAGAATGTCTTACGTGAGTACTGTCGGTCCAGGTGAATATGGCACTACCCGTCGGTTGTCCACATGTAGTTCCTAATCACGCAATCTTACGTGAGCAGTAAATTCACCTTAGTATGAGAATCCTTGACGATATGCAGGTTTCATCTCTATCAGCGTTCCCAGAAATCTTTTAGTACAGCGACCATTTTTCATGCATAACTGTTATTAAATGAGCTGTAATAACAGTTGAGCATATGGGTCTTAACGATTTCGTGCAAGGCACGATCTTTATTAGGGCTAAAGAATTCGGCACTGATTAAATGACCGACGTCATTAGGGTGTATCTTTCAAGCTAACGTAGAAATCATCATCATCTCTTCGCAGGGCCAGTGTATCAAGCCGATCGGAGAGAACCTAGTCGTCAACGATTGGAGCCGCTCTTCCTTCAATACGGTCAAAAGGAAGGAGCTGGCACTGAGGTGCCCCCGCCCAAAGATGAGAACAGTACTCCATGTGAGGCCGAACCTGCGCCTTGTAAAGTTGCAAGCGGTGGACCGGCATGAATTACTGTCCCGCTCTACTGAGCACGCCAAGCTTTTAAGAAGCCAATTTGGCCTTTCCTTCCAAGTGATCGAGAAACTGAACGTCACTCGATATATCAATGCCAAGGATTCCGATACTGGCTGAGGCAACGATGGGATTGCTTACAAAACGGTGACACAACGAAGGGTTTCTATTTAGCGGTTAACGCGCACTGGACTAAATTTAGTCGGCCCCAATCCGAGATTTCTTTCTAACGAAATCTCGGATTGGGCCTCTCGACTTATGGATGTCCAGGGAGAATGGTGCTTTGTGCACCTAGCTCTGCAGGAACTTGATTTCCGGCATAGAGTACTCACACCGCGGGATGATAGGCGGCGAGTTGGCCGCAAAAAGAGAGCCTAAAAGATCGGCCTTCTACTTTGCGGCATGGGCCAGCGAGTCATCCTCCCTGTGCAGAGATGGAAGGGATGGCTGACAGAAATTCCCAAGGACAGCTTTGGTGAGAGACCAGAATGCACGAGTTCCCGAATGAAGGCGAACTAATTTCTCGCCAATTCTGTCAATGTGCTCTGACTTTGACTTGGCAATAGCTCTTTTGAAGAACCTGGAGTCAGAGTCTTACTTTTTTTTAAGTCCGCTAGGTTTTTACATATCGAGATGCCGATGCTTCAGCCCAGGCCCGGTAACACTTTTGCTTTTGGCGTGATGCCACTTTGCAAGTGCGACCAAACCAAGGCTGGAACGAGGACGAAGGACAGAGGATGGAATAAAGAGTTCCCTGCAGTACAACATCAGTGACAGATTTAGCAACGACGTTCTGTTCATCTAGCGAGAAGCAAACCCGCCCCCAGACTAGAATGCAAAGAAGGACTGCATCTCATCCCAATCTGCTGACCTGTAGTGCCACACACGGCGGTTGCTTGCAGATCGCAACCGCGATGAGCACGTGAGAGGCACCGTACTCCGGATCCCAGAGGGGCATCGACGGAGACTTGATATCTGTCCGGATGAGAGGTCAGCAGAAGGTCCAGCATGGAAGACGTATGATCCTCCACGCTTGGAACCCGTGTTGGCGAAGTAATCAGTTGTGTCAGATCATATGCCAAGGCAAAGTCATAAACAAATCTCTCTGCGTGATCGGTGGTACGTGACCCAAGCCATTCGACGTGGTGCGCGTTAAAGTCGCCAAGTAACACGATCTCTGCGGATGGGATCTGC
Source organism: Luehdorfia chinensis (assembly GCA_019845155.1). Lineage (NCBI taxonomy): Eukaryota > Metazoa > Arthropoda > Insecta > Lepidoptera > Papilionidae > Luehdorfia > Luehdorfia chinensis. The sequence continues at coordinate 22,310 of JAHVAK010000234.1, read as the reverse complement.
TGTAGTACGGAATTTGTAGACATCTGAATGTGGTCCATGAGTCGATCAGTTTCGGTGTTACCCCTATGGGACATATAGAGGCACCCCATAGACACGAGGATGGTCGTCGCTATCTACCCGCAGCCAAAGGACGGACAGGTCCGTACCTTTAAGACTACCGAGCCGTCGAGAACACATATCCTCTCTGACGTATACATAAACCCCGGCCCGTGGCACGAAGGAGTGTTCCAGTTTGTACCTCGGGTAGGAGAGATAAGAGGTATCCGCTGGAGAGGATATCTGTGTGTCTGTTAGGAAAAGCAAGGCTGGCTTCGCCGTCTCTAGATGGTAGTGGACGGCGCTAAGATTGTATTGCAGTCCCTTGATATTGCAGAAGTCCACTGCGAGCGTGGTAAGGGGTGCCGTAGTCTTGTTGCTCCGTTTGCCCCGAGCAGAGTGCGAATCGAGTGGAATTTTGCCCCCCCCCCCCCACAATACGCGGGGTTGCCTTAGCACCCACGCACAGATAACGAAGGCAAGCTTGAGCGTGGATATCCTGTGAGCGATGCTCCAGAACCAACGGTACTGGTATCCCTCTGGGGAAGTAAGGGGGGGGGGTTGGTCCACCGGTTACCATCACTCACCAGACGAAACGGAGAACTATATTTTACTTCTACTTTACGCCTACTACTCTCCTCTACCTATGCTTTGATTGGTACAGTCAATAAAAGTCTGAGCCTTAGTAAAATTTTAATTTACTGGAAGTTTTTGTCAAAAATGGTAAACCAATTATATGGTACAGTAAACATAAGATGCATACGCATAGACACTCATTTCAAATATATAAGTCTTTTAATATTTTATAGTTTGATAACGATATAAGTTTAAATACATGGATGAAAAAGTTCATAAAATAAAAGTCACCTTAATCCTAAAAATGTTTCTTATTTCAACCTATACAATATTTTTAGTAAATTTAGCATTTTTCAAAAGCGATAAACCACTTTATTGAGCGATATTTATACTAAGCACTAAAAGTTCTTTAAAAATCTTTGAAAAAGTATGTAGCCGTTTGATAATTTTCATTTTGATTACTTACAGCTATGGATCCAAGGTACTACATTACCCGGCATCCTTCTGAGGTCTACGGACAAGTAATTGGGTCGTAACATAACTTTAAAGTTTACTTAAATAACTTGTATGTGGAGTAAAGTTACAAGTCAGATGAAATGTCTGTAATCATTACCGACTGTTGTATCTTTGTAATCGATATAGTCTTATAATTATATTGAAATATATTACATATTAAAATATGTCTTTATAATAACTAGTGGGTGGTGTCATCTGCCTACCGCTTATATGGGATAAAAGGCGTGATTTTATGTATGCAATAACAAGTGGTAGGATTCCTATGCAGGAATCCATTTAGTAGGTAACACTGCAAAGACAGTTATTGTGCCATGAAGCAGTACTGTGCAAACATTACTGTTTCGTTCTGAAGAGCACTGAGATAGAGAGTGTAATTACTAGGCATATGAGAAATAAGAGCTGCAACACAAAAAATGTTCTGGGTGACACATAATTTGTTTTGGGTAGACTTTCCACTTACCAACAAAGGAACGTTTTTTTCGCCTCGTCACTTTCTGTGAGACGACGCAAACAAAACGTTGTAAAAAAACACAATATCAATCTTATCGCAGATTGGAATCAGCTTTAAATAGATTAGTCATATATTTAGTCTTTATTATCTTCTGTCTTTAATTTCGGGTTGGGTTTCACACGAATTCTATCAAATATTTTCTATTTACATGACACTTTTTATATCATATTAAAAGTATTATCAGAGAATCTAAGATATAATGTAATAATGGTTATTAATCCATTCCATTAATTGAAGTATGTCTTATAAGTGTGTACCTGGGTCTGGTGGTTCCAAATACACACTTTTAAGACATAACTTTTAAATTATAGATCATAACGTACCATGTTTTTAGTCATAACCGAGGAAGACCACATAAAGCAGTGAACCGAGGTTAAATTTGAAATATAAAAGTAAAGTAATATTATATCATTTTAACACAACCTATTTTCTGTTCTGGTTTGACAGTAATATACTCTCGATCACCACATATACAGTGACACGTTTGATACTGTGATAGCCAAGCGTGGTAATATTGGTAGACTCTCCGAACTTGTGCAGCAGAGTCTTGTTTCATTTCATTTAAGCCTATCACCAGTCCACTGCTGTACATAGGCCTCCCCCCATAGATTGCCATAAAATTTTATAGCTCCAGGGGCTTTTGCCATAGTTGCCACGTTTTGCGGGCGCATTGGCAACCGCAGTTTATTTAATTAGATGTCCCAGGAAGATGCTGCTGCCCATCTTATGATTTTAATTTTTCCTCTGTCGACTTTTACGACACCCACGGGATGAGATGGGATAGTAGATTCTCTTATGCCGCCACCACACGGTTAAGCTACACGGTTAAGAGTCTTGTTTAAGAATTGATAATGTTGAAATTGTAATGACTTTTTCTAATAGTGGCCAAATAATTCCGTGTTCTTAATCACGAAGACTTACTTTATTGTAATAGTGTTTCAAATAAAGTAGTAAAGAGTTCTTAAATATGGACTTGCTTATACAGCCGATTAAAGTATTGATGCTTATATAAATACACTTAATTATTCGTGCAGTATAGCACCATAATATGCAATGTTGTCACTAAAATGTTCGTGGGCTGGAGTGAAGTGGAGTAAGAACTTTTTTGAATCGTACCAAAATGACGGTGACGTGGTTCGCCACCCGTCACGTCTGGTTTCCTGCGCGGGCGAAATATGGGCTACGTGTGTGGTCTCTGCCTACCCCTCAAAGGAAAAAAAGACGTGATTGTATGTATGTCACCGCCATAATGAACCCAAGTTGTATCGCTTGGATTCATTGCAACTTGTTAAGTTTCAATATTATTATTTTATTTAAAATTAATAATTATTTTTACTTGTTCATAATCCGAAATTTGCTGAGGCTTTCGATTAATAAATAAGTTTGCTGGATAAAGTATCGTAATGAGGGAAGAAAAACTTTATGAAGCTTCAGTTTTGCGGTGTTGCCGCCGAGAAAGTATGAACCAAACACAGGATTATGATATTATCTTCGACTGGACCATAGTTTTAATGCGGTTTTTAATCATTTTCAAATAAAATGCATATTATAAAAATGCGATATTATCTTGGTGCGCGAGATACGATATTATCGTCAGCTTCAAGTTGTTATGATCCCATTTCCTTTTACGACTATGGTATTCTCAGTTTTACGCCATTGTCATTTTAGCGATCTTTGTTATAAGTATAAAAAGTGTTTACGATCGCTCAGAGATTGCATTTTACGTTTATCAAAATCACTTTTTTTCCAATTGTAACAAATTACAATTTTAAGCTATTATACTTGTTTCCATCTTCGTGTAAGTTGGCGATTAGAGTGACGCAGTGTCTTAGCGAGTGGTTTCGGGTCGCGACCTCGACTCACGTATGTAACAAATATTAATAAGAGAACAATACAAACAACTAGTTCGAGTCGAGGTCTTGCCCATAACAAATGCTGCGTCACCCAGAACACTTCACACTGCGCCTGTGATATCAGTACTTAAGTCTCTAATGCTCAGTGATTACACTAGCTCTCAATGCCCTTCAAACACAGTAATGTTTACACACTACTGCTTCACGACAGAATAACTGGCCATAGTGTGGTACCTATCTAGACGGATTCCTGCATAGGAATTGTACCACCAGTATGATTATTTTAGTAATCTTGTGGAAAAAGTTGTTTTAGGTAAACAGCGAATGGTCACAAGTACTAACAATACGGTAAAATATTTGCCTACAGTTATTGAAACACTTCGGAATATGCGAACAAAAGCTCGGCTTGACACATCGCTCCTTCATCACGATAACGCTCAGGCGCAAAAATCATTGAACACTACTTAGCCTTTCTAGTCAAGTCTGGCTTAACTCGTTGCATCATATAGTCTAGATCTCGTAGCTTGAGACCTCTGATCGTTTCCTGAAATTAAAAATTTCAAAACAGTGCGATTTCTCTTTAACACGCATCTGATAGCCCTTTGATATGTGTTCCAGGGTACTTAAATTTCATGACAACCGAAGTTACCTTAGATCTATATAAGTTTTATATGTATTATATTTAAAAGTGTACAACTTAAAATATTTTTGAAAGCTTCCTCGGGCGCGATCTGAGTAATATTACAAGGTTTCCGTGCAACGTTTCTATCAATCCTTATTAATATTTACCGAAAAATTAATAATAATTAATAATTGTATTTGTATATATATATATATATATATATATATATATATATATAAGAAAAGCGATTAAAGATACTTCTCTTAGATACATAGTTGTTTATTTTGTATATTGACAGAACACAATAAATACAACAGAACAATAAATATAACATTAACTTTTTCCAGCACAATTGGTGCACTTGTTTGCGATGCAATGGAACAAGTAGACTTCTGTTACGTATACTGAGTTGCACGCGCTCATTTTTTTTTTGAATCAGTGCATAGTTTTTTTTTAGTTAAAGCGCACATCAACGTAGCGTCGTTTAAATACTCCATAACAAAAGGCTCACTGGACCGATTAAAAGCGATGAGACTACAAAGAGTGCGTCAGGCTTTTTCTAGAATCATTTATTATATGAGTATAAAAAAAAACGAAAACCAACACGACGCTAAAGTATTAGTTTTTTGCTCATATTCACATTAATGTATACATCGAATATTAAAATTTTAAAATAAAATCGGGCGTATACTATACTATAATACTCGGGGTGTCTTTAAATTCGGTGTAATTTTTCGCCGTTATTTAAAAACTGGTCTCAAATTTAAATAAATCGTTTATTTCATTTATCTACTGAGTTACAACTTGCAACACTGTAGGACGGCTTGCTTTATTTTTATTCATATTTGTTGGTAGCTTGCAGGTTTCGTTGCTTCGATTTGAATGCAATAATAGTATTCTTTATCTTTTCCGGCTTTTTGAAGTTCACAGTAGAAAATAGGTCTAAAATATTCCGATAAAATAGGAAAGCATTTTATGGAGGTTTGCCTATACTACTTATCACAGTGGGTAGGCAGTTTGTTAGCATTCATTTCCCCTTATACTAATTATGTAGACACAATTTCGTTTTATTCTTTTTATTTAACATTCTAATTAGGATGTATGCCGTCTTTCGTTTATTATTTTACATATGCAAAACAATGGCAACAAACTTTGATACTTTAATTTTTTCATTTATGTAAACCCATTAATTGACAAACTTACTATAGAAACAACGAAGATTTAAACGAACACCGTTTCACTTCATCAGTTTCTCTTACTTATGTATATATACAATCATTTAGTATTAATATACGGTACGGTACTGTACATAATCATTTAGTATTAATGCACCTGTTGCGTGTCAGTAACATGCGTGAATGTAAAATGTCCCAGAGGAAATAACTTTATAAAATTAAACGTTCATACTTGTGTCATACGAACGTCAACATTTTAATATTTTTATCGTATTAATTCATAACCACGTACTTGATGTAATGTGTACATTATGATTTTAGAGTTTAATAATTCCGGTAAACAAAATTTTAATTTTACTTAATTTTTTTTATTATTGTCGCAACTCAAATATTTTTCAAAATTTTTATCACGAACCATACACGAATACCACTGTGTGCGGTTTGAAGGGCCACTGTAGATCGTGTAATTACAGGCCATAATATGAGATTATATATAATAGAAATCATCATCATCATCATCATCGTCATCATTTCAGCCTATCACTAGTCCACTGTTGAACATAGGCCTCCCTCATAGATTGCCAAAAAAGTGTGCAGTTCTCAGTTTGGGGGATTTTGCCATAGTTGCCACGCTCGGCAGGCGGATTGGCAACTGCAGTTTATTTATTCAGATGTTCCAGGAAGATGCTCATCTCCTGGTTTTGATTTTTCCTCTGTCTGATAGTTACTTTCGCATTTATAATATTAGTATGGATTACTATTAAAATAAAATTACTACTAGTATTTGGCGGTGAAACTTGAGCTTGTTGAAATAAAGATGGTTAGGTGGACGTAGGGTTCCTGTGCAGGAATCCATCCAGGTAAGTACCACCGCAGTGCCAGTTATTTTACGGTGAATCAGGAGCGTGCAAATCTCACACTGTTTCGGTCTGAGGGGCACTGATAGCTAGTATAATTACTGGATAGACTCAAGAACTGATGTCTCACGATGACGTGTGCAGTGTAGTGCCTCACAGAAATATTCTGGGTGACATAGCATTGGTTATGGGCAGACGTTACACTTATCATAAGATGAACGATTTTCACGCCTCGTTACTTAGTTCCATAAAAAAGGGCGGCACCATGAGATTCGATAAAATCCACAACGAGTACGTACGTGGACGACTCGGTGTAGACTACATCCCTGATAAGATGCAGGAGAGTAGACTGCGGACACTAGTATGGACACGTGAAGATGACGCCAGCTCACTACGTAGGAAACGTAGTACTAAAGTTTTCTATCCCCGGGCATCCTCGGGCAATCTAGTCACAGCCACGAAATGACATGGAAAGACGTAGTGAAATAGGACATGAGTGAATGTGAAGGATGGCGCGATGTGAATCAGATGAACGACTTGTTCGTCTCAACACTTACATTTATATTGTTTTAAAAAATGGCTTCGCTTATATATATAATATATTTATTATATTGCCGATATTACGTTTATACTGCTCGGACGTTCGCGGGGACAGAACGCGGGGCGGGCGAACCGGGTCAACGACCGATCATCTGACAGCGGTGAAAAAAAGTACTGCGTCATTGTCGGCCGTATAGAATGCACTCTGTATCGCGCAACTTGTAACCGCTTTATAACAATCATATTTTCTTGTGAAGTCCACGGCTGTTACTTAACGCCAAGTTTAGGTTACCTAAGGAACCTCCAAGGGCCCTAGACTCCTTTACATGATCCGGCTCGAAGGACCATGTAAAGGAGTCTAAACGTAATATCGGCAACAAAAAAAAATTGTCAAGCATGTTTAAAAATACGCTTTGTTAGTTAGTGACTTCTTCGAATGTGAAACTCATTATATTACCGCATGAGTGCATGCAATGTTAGTAGCGTGTAGAAATAGCCTTGGTTCTGTGTTTCCTCATAAATATTCATAGAAAGTTATTGTTACAGTAAGTATTGTAATCTTTTAAAATAAATTCTCCTACTTTAAAAGGATAGTTTTGTAAATACTACTTATATGATATGTGGTACGACAAACACGATATTAAAGCAACAGTAAAAAAGTATCTTTTGAGCTAACATAAAATCAACTCCCTAATAAACTGCGTTATGTTTTAATAATAAAAATAAGTTTTGTAGAAATAACAACTGATTATTGGTTGTCAGAAAAGGTCTTTTCGTATTTTGTACGCAAGAAGTTGTAATAAAAACTTATCGATTCAACCGTTGTCTTTACAGCCTGGTTTTCATTTAATTAAGCATTGACATTTAAAAAAATTGAAACTCTTTCGGGTAATTTTTATTCTGTGAAAATTAGAATGTTATTTTGAAATTATGTTACAAAAAAGAATTAAAGCTGCCCTTGCAGTCAAAAACTGTGACATTTATGAACTTAATCCAACGTAATATAGTAGGTTTAAGAGTTTTTAGTCTGGAAATAATGACCTTAATGATGACGAAAGCTTGCTCGCTCATCGCTCGGTATAGTTCTGCATTTTCTATCAATCAACCAAGAACAAGAAGCAAGAAGCCCCTAAGAAAAAGTGTTATACTATATAACAATATACAAAATTCTATTATAATATAAGAAACAAATAAAAAAATGAAAAATAATCTCACAATATAAATAGGTGTATACATATTTCAAGAGGTTGTCTAGATTGTAAAACACATATTAAATATGTGTGTGACGGCGGAGAAAATTTCTCCGCCGCAAATTTCGTAGAGAACGCTTTGAAAACTTGCCGTCGACCATGCACGGTAATAACGGTAGAACTATCACACCTAATGTAAAAGGAAACGATTTTGTGATCGACAACACTTGGATTGTTCTGTATTCAACACTTCTTTCCAAATTATTCAAGGCGCATTACAACGTGAATTAATATAACAACGTGGATAGTCGCGGCATTGTAAAAAATAACACTGTAAAATTAATTATACTATTCAAAATTACATAATGAAGCAATTATCAATTACAATTTTGGTAATCTCACAAAGGCAAACATCTTTGAAGGCAACGTACCGTTTGACTAACAAATGTGATAACTTTTAAATGAAACAAATTTTACGGATTTTATCGCGTTTAATTTTATTATTTATAACCCGACGTTTCGAGTGCTTTATAGTGTGGGTCATAAAATTAAACGCGATAAAATCCGTAAACTTAGTTTCATTTAAATGTGTAGTGTTCGCGTAAATATAAGAAACCATTAAATGTAATAACTGTCGAAAACTGAATGCAAATTGGTGAAAACTCGAAAAAAAAATCATAAATCGCGGCGCCCTGTCTGCACAGCTCAATGGTATGCAATGAAAGGACGGCGCACTTGAATCAGCTGTCAAAGGATAACCAAAGAAGACAGAAAGAAAGAAAAAGTATTTATTGTCACAGAACTTCCATGCGTACAAATTAATTTACGTTTTCTTTCTATCATGTATCACAGAAGGCGTTGTATACGGATAATGTATGACAATATAAATTTTCGTCATAACTTTATTTTCGTGAACTATTATTCGATGTTTTCATAGTTATTCTGCTATTCGATTCAGGGCGGCGATAAATCCAACATCATAAAAATTGATACAGTTGTTCTTAAGTTATAAATGAAAATAAAAATTTTCATTTATAACTTAAGAACAACTGTATCAATTTTTAAAATTAAATGAAAGTTACGTTTGGAATACAACATCCGACAAATGCCGGAGGTATTGGGGGACAGTTCCTGGTAGCAGTATTAGTTTGGAACTGCGCGCTATTGGGAAATTTGAGAGATTTGCGGAATTGTTAAGGCGTCACCACCTTGATGGTTGGCATTCCAGCACAGTGCGTTTTTCGCGCATTTTTCTGCCCCGCACAAGCACCATATGGAATCTGCTGCCGCCAGCGGTTTTTCCGGACCGATACGACTTAGGGACCTTCAAGAAAAGAGCCTTTTACATTCCTTCCTCAAAGGCCGGCAACGCATCTGCTATTCCTCTGGTATTGTAGATGTTCATGGGCGGCGGTGATCACTTACCATCAGGTGAGCCGCTTGCTCGTTTGCCTCCTCTAACATAAAAAAAATAATAATAATATATACCATTAGTAATTTTACATTTGGATTTTAGCAAATGAACTTTGTTTATTTCCTTTACTTTTCAAACTTATTCTACAGTCTTCATTTTTTTTGATTAAAGTGATTAACAAATCACTTTAATCAAAAAAAGGTTTCACCATTGTGGCGGATGATATTGCCAAGCAAAAGGGTGGGCCGCCAAATCGGGTGGTAGCATTTTGAAATTTTCATAGCGCGATTATGGAGTTTATGAGATTTTTCTTGAGTTTCTCATATGGTGACATAGATGTCGCTACTAGGGCATATATGGGTCCACCGACTGGCCGTCATCCGTTCGGTCCGATCGGAATGAAAGAGATAAGTGGCGTGCTCTTGTGTTGGAAGTCAAGACCCATTTTGGGGTCGCTGATCCTAAGGGGCGAGTAAGTAAGTAGGTACTAATGGTACTCACTTTTTATTTTTCCCCGCAATTCTTACTGCCAACTCTATCCCTACTTACAGTGACGCTCTCAGAAACCTACCCTGGTCCGAAATTAAATTCTTAATAATGTGCAATCTACTGTATCATTCCTGTACCAGACTGGTAACAAATTACTCTATTGCTCACTGACAACATTTGCCCTATAATTCTATTTTTTCCGTTTCTATATTTCTCTCTTAACCGTACATACATTAATACAGAAAATTGTTTGTTACTTTTTTTTTCAGAAGTAAAAGTTTATTAACACCGCCGTGTGGTGGCGGCTTAAGAGAATCTACCACCCCATCTCATCCCGTGGGTGTCGTAAAAGTCGACAGAGGGAAAATGAAAACCAAAAGATGGGCAGCAGCATCGTTCTGGAACATCTGAAAAAATAAACTGCGGTTGCCAACCCGCCTGCCACGCGTGGCAACTATGGCAAATCCCCCCCAAAATGAGAGCTACAAACTTTTGTGGCAATCTATGGGGGAGGCCTATGTTCAGCAGTGGACTAGTGATAGGCTGAAAAGAAGAAGAAGAAAAGTTTATAAACATTTCCCAGCAAGCCACAAGACTCTCTGCCTTTTGCCGCCAGTTATGTGCTCTGTTTGCTGTTCTGTGTTGTGGTAAAACTCCCACATTCAAAATGTTAGCTGATGGACAAATAACTGTGTAATGCGATGAAACTCACTGACGAATATTCAAATATAAAATGTAATACATCTTTTTTTCTGTCATTCATGACTGATGCCTGCACGAGCCTTTAACGGACTATGTGAGATTAAAACATTCATGGTTATACAAAACAAATATTTCAGTGCCTTCTATCAGAGAGTATTCGGGTTTGACGTTAGATAGAGTAACTTTTTTCTTTATTTAAACGAATTTTCATTAACGTTCCGCAATTTAGACTCGCGCACGATCGAGATGCAAGAAATAACGTGTCTAGATAGTGCGCGGTCCAATAATTTCTAACATTGTTTGTTTCTGTATATGCTTAGAATTGATTATAAAACACTGATGTAAGTTTATACATATTTACAATAAAGTAAATGTAACTGAAATCTGCAATATAACAAAAAAAAAATCACAGTAACAAGTTGTGAACTTTAGTTTTTTTTTAAACCATTGTAAAGTAAGCCGCTTTAAACCTCATGGGGTAATGTCCCACCTTGCCAACAAAATAGGCGGCTACTTTCCTTTCTTTTTACCAGAGCTATTTATTGACTTGCGTCAGTAAATTATTAGAAGGAATTAACTGTTCCGCGTACGAATGTTTTCTTTTAGGTTCATATGTATCATGCGGTATGCACCCCTTGCAAAGCTTCTGAAACTATGAAATTCGAAAATACATTAAAACATATTACACCACATATGAAGTATTTTTCACTTTGCTCTTGGCAATATCTGATGTTGTAAGACTTTGCTAACGCCTTATTTTTTAATATGATAGAATTAGTTTTCTTGCAGAATATGTCACGTACACTCTTCAAAGATATTTTCTTTAACAAAAATCGAATGACACTACAGTAATACAACAAATGACATTTATGGAAAATTAAATATAATACACAGCGAGAGAATTTCATTTCTTCTATCTCCATTTCAAAGACAAATAACATTTTAATATCTTTAATTAATGGTCAATTCCTGAAACTTTCATGTTTTTGTTCCCCAAACACAGTTTTTGCACTGTACTGTATCACGGCAGAATAACTGGCCCTGGGGTGGTACCTACCTAGACAGATTCCTGTATAGGAATCCTACCATTAGGCCAATTTATAACAAAAATTATATAATATTTTAAATTATAATAGGCCTAATCCTTACAATCAAAGTCAAAATGTAGCTGTATAGGCTTGTAGTTAACTTAATATAATCAGTGAAAACAATAATTTTCCCTAAATAATAATTTGTCTGCTCACACATTATTACCATCTGTATTATTTCATTTGATTCATATACATCTTTTTCATTTATAAATTCTCATTCATAATAATATATCTTTTTAGGTGCTGTTATTTACAGTATCTGTTGAGATAAAAGAAAAAGTTCAGAGTTTAATTATCGTCTTATGTTTATAGAATTTTATTTAAGTAATTATTTTTATTTACGAGTATTATGACTTTTTTTGAAACGTAAACGTGCAAATATAAAAAAAAACAAAAGATAACCTATATACATATGTAGATAGATAAACACCAAGTTTCATACAGTTGTTCATAAATGTTATAAAATTTAATCCTTAATATATGCTTTACGTTTATTCTTAGTATTTTAATTACTGCCTGTTTTATATGATGTCCTCTTGGCCGATTTTCGACCACGGCGACAACTTCTGAATACGGTCGGAAGCTGTCAACTGCGTAGGAGATATTATAGTCACTCGTCCCAACCTGTCTGCACCCGATGTAACGCTCATGCGGTAAGATCGGAGGTAGGCTAAAATGAAATTTCAGAAACACCGGGACAATCACATCACAACACCAGAATCGAAAACAAACAATCCGGATTCTTTTTCAAAATATTGGTTTCGGCTGGGATTCAAACGTAGAATCGACGGCGTAGAAGTCAGGTACTCTAACCACTAGGGCACGCGGTACACATCTGATTTATATATATGTTGTATATCTTACAGAAACGCAACGTAAAGTACCTCACGCTGCTACGTCGTATATAACACGAACCGGACACCCAATTTCTAGGCATTCCATCATATTTTCAAAGATGACATCTTACCTTTATCTCGTTATTTATTGATGATGGATATTTTATATCAATCCTCGATAAATAAACAGATAAAAGCGAGAGGTAGGTTACTGACGGTAGTCGTACAAGTACGTATATTGTGTTCCATTTTATGTACATATACAAATACATACATAACTAACTACATATTATTATACAACTTTTATACACTGCTGCGGAAATTACAAAAAAATTATGATAGTTTTTAGTGTTAATTGGTCGATATGATAAAATTCGTTTATCGATTGACCTCGTTTATATTGATCTCTTAATACGTAACTACGTATCTTTAATAAAATATTTGTTATTTTATTCTTATTCAACGTATTAATTTGGGCGGCATTTGCTACGCTGCTAGATACGCAGAAACTATGTACTAGCTTTTGATAAGTTAATGTGTGAGTTGCACTGTGGACGGAAGATATTTCCACAGCCTACCACTATAAAATAGCTGTTTTTCGTATGGTGACTAACTAAAATCGAGAACTCATATATTTGACAATCATCAACAACATCTCAGCCTATGACTAGTCCACTGCTAAACATAGGCCTTCCTCATAGTTTGTAGCTCTCATTTGGAGGGGCAAAATGTCTCACAGACTGATTGTTGTTCCTATCGTAGGAGATAGAGTCTGCTTATTTCGTATGGTGACTAACGAAAATCGATACTCATATATTTGACAATCATCAACATCATCTCAGCCTATGACTAGTCCACTGCTAAATTTAGGCCTTCCTCATAGTTTGTAGCTCTCATTTGGAGGGGCAGAATGTCTCACAGACTGATTGTTGTTCCTATCGTAGGAGATAGAGTCTGCTTATTTCGTATGGTGACTAACGAAAATCGATACTCATATATTTGACAATTATCAACATCATCTCAGCCTATGACAAGTCCACTGCTAAATTTAGGCCTTCCTCATAGTTTGTAGCTATCATTTGGAGGGGCAGAATGTCTCACAGACTGATTGTTGTTCCTGTCGTAGGAGATAGTCTGCTTATTTCGGGCCTTACTTTTTTATTGGTCGATCCCAGGTTCATTCCTCGGATTAATCTATCTCTAAGCCAAGCGGAGCTTCCGTCGGAAAAAACGACAATTTTCCATTAGGCTGTCGTTCGTCAACAACGAAAATCAACAAAACCTAAGGTCAGACATTGAATGAAAACGGAGTTTATCTCCCAGCTCCAGCTTTTAAAGATGGTTAAACTTATGTTACATTTTATCGACTCGGGCGCTTTGAAGATGTGAAGTTTTTGAGTCAGATTCCGTGAATGATGGCCGGATTGGCTCCTAAATCTCCAGCTCGAATTCCAGCCGGAGCCAACATTTATGCGAAAACACAATTTTTGGTTTGATTGTTGGTGTTCAATGCTATTAACTAAAGTAATTGATACCCAGTTTTTGTACCAGTTAAAAATACCGTATAACTTATACCAAAAAAAACTGAATATAACGTACCACAAAATCATTGTACTGTAATTATTAACGTAAACACATAACAAAAAAAAATAACTGCCACGTGTTGCAGATACAATGCTGATGCTGAAGCAGTCATTTTTAAAGTTTTTGACTTTATTTCAGTTTATATGTTATTTCGCAGTAATATCCATTAAAGAGTAGATTAAAGTAAGAGTTACAAACATTCTCACTTTCGACTTTAGGGGATAAGCAATAAGCATAAAAATATCATCGTTTTGTTCTGATTCCTAATACGGGGTACTACGTGGTTTTCACGAGGTGAATCTGTATCAAATATTGCCTAACTATTGTAGTTCAAAAAGCCAAACAACGCATTTAGTACAAATATTAAGTAGATAATTTATTTTTGAGTCAAAGTAATTAACTGACTTTATAAAATTAGATCTTTTGCTACATTACGTAGATATTTGTTCACTCTATCTAACTAAAAAGATAAAACATAAACGATTTTGAAATTTATTTATACATTCTTTATCTTTCCTATCTTGAAAAATATATTTTTATAGTGCACCGTTTCTGCTTTCTAACACTGCTACCCCCTAATGATTTCTTATATTCCGCGAATATTACACATTTAATAAAACGAATTTTAACGGATTTTATCACGTTTAATTTTATACTATACATAACCAGACTTTTCGAGTGATTGCACCTACGGCCACGGGAGGACTGAGGTGACAGATGTCATAGTTTCAGGGTTAGGGATACCTTTAGCTTTTAATTATTATTTGTGGTCCTATCTACGCAGAAAGAGCTAACTGTGTTTTGCAGTGCTATGCTTGGTTTTTGATTTAATATTATTAATTATAGGATCCTATCCATCCTCCTATCTTATCCTATTGCTATCCAATCCTTTTAATTCTGTAAACATGATAGAAAATATTTACAAACCTAGGGACAAATGCATCTTAAATTGGTTCAGGTCGCTACTCTTCCAAGTTACGTACTCGTAAAATTTAAAGATACAATTTCTGACGACGTTTCTGGAGTTTTTCAAGTTGTGCGTAAAAGATTAACTAATGACAAGGACAGATACTGACGACTGCGGGTGTCGACCTCTGGACCAGCTTCTTCTCAAACTGGCCACTGTATGTACCAGCCGTACAGCCAGTCGTAGTATTTTATAATTAAAAATATATATATTGTTTCAGTTCTCAGAGGACATACATAACCTTTATAAAAATAATATGTAAATGATTATGAATAAAAGCGTCAATAAGTTTGAAATAAAGATAGCTCGTGTCTTGGAAAAGGACGTAGGATACATTTTATCGCAGTAGTAGTTCCTATGGGACGCGACTGTTGTGTAGCTAGTAAGCAAATGTTTGAATTTTTAATACAAATAATATTTTCTACTAAATAAAAAAGTACCCAAGTAAACAAGCAGCTAGAAGGTTTAAATTAGTTTTGACCAGTCCCAATTTAAGTTACTCGTGAGATGTATAAAGTAAAGAAAAAGTAAAGTAAAGTTTCAGCCTATAAATGTCCCACTACTGAGCACAGGCCTCCTCTCATTTCTGAGAGGGTTTTGGAGCTAGAAAGAATCCGCCACGCTGCTCCAATGTGGGTTGGCGGACTTCACATGTCTTCGAAATATTTTTTATTCCTCAGACATGCAGGTTTCCTCACGATGTTTTCCTTCACCGCCGAGCACGTGGTAAATCAGCACTTAAAATTGCAATTAACAATTTTAGTGGTGCCGGCACTGGGAATCGAACCCAGGTCACTCGCGTACTATGAAATTAAAAGCGAGCGCCTAGCCCCTGAGCTACCAAAATTTTGAACTTGTTTTAGTTCGTTTTTATTATTCAGTAATAATGTAGCAATAACGCAAAAATTAATTGAACTCAAACCAAAGCCGTCAAAAAAAAATTCATAGCGTAGCGACTCGTACCTAATGGGTAAAAATGTAAATTTATTCTCAATTATTGGAAAAGTGTCTATAAATTCAAAGCCGGTTTATTTAAATCATTAAAAATTAACCAAAAAATTCTTTAAGTGAATAACAAGGTGAACGAATCAGAGAAGATTTGGCTCATATATGATTTGCCCATTACTGCTGGAACTTAAGAGTGACTGCCCTCACACGTCTTACAGCAAGAAATTACGATGAGGAATGATATAAATTCGTATGAAAAGAGCTTTAGCGTGAAACGCAACCTTCATTAAAATCAAGATTAATTAGTACGACAGTACTTGTAGCCATATTGTTTATTATTATATATATTTATTTAAATATATTTTTAATAATGTGATTATGTTCGTGTTAAACTAGGCTATCTTTAGTTTAACACGAAAATAAGTCATAATTAAACAATATATTTTTGTACTACAATAAATATACAAGCCTATGTGGTAAGTTTATATTACTACTGTTATTTATATTCTTCCCTGCATTATACTTTAACTTCTAACTTTTATAACTTTGTAATAACAAGTTACCACACATATACACATACCGCAAATTTAAATTCATCATTTAAAAAAAATATTTAGCACTCGACAAAATAATGAAAAACTTATAACAAAATTCAAAGGTGAACTAATAACGAAGTTTAAAAAATTATTAATACAACTATTATGTAGTATCTAATTTTATTTCAAGTAAACGTATATCTGACAGTTTACTGAACATGCTTAGTTTGTGTCACAAGACTTTTGGTACAGCTTAAGATGAAAATTAATTAGCAGTTTATGAACATGTCAATATAAAAAAATGCAATTAAATAGACGAACTTAAGATTTTAAATAATGTTTTCTTTTATTTACGCGAATATTACACATTTAAATAAAACTACTTCTTTACGGATTTTATCGCGTTTAATTTTTGAACTATGACATTGGGACAACTGTCACCCTCAGTCCCCCCGTGACCATGGGTGCTGTAAAGCGTCCGAAACGTCGGGTAAAAATAGTTTATTTAAAACAAACAAAAAATTAAACGCGATAAAATCCGTAAAAAAGTAGTTTTATTTAAGATTTTAAAGTTAAGATGAATTAAGTTATTATTATTAATTTCAAAAATAATAAGTCAATTTCTAGTGCATTGTCATATAACTAGTCTGGCCATAAATACTGTTACATAAAAACTTTTCTTTTTTTCAACTTTTTAATTATTTTGAATTTCGAACACATACATTATTTTAAAAACTTCTTTCGATATTGCGACATTTCACATATTTTTCGTGTTCATTATCAAATTACAATACGGAATTGGGTGTTAAAGAAAATAGGATTGCAGTGATCGCCTTGCACAAAGTGGGTATGGAGCCGTCGGTAATATTCCAGACACTTCAAAAGCTTGGTATCTGCCGTATGTTCGTATATCGTACTATCAACAGATACACCAACACTTCCTCTGTCGAAGACCAGAAAAGATCGGTGCGGCCGCGTGCTGTTAGAACTACAAAGGCTGTTAATACTGTTAAAGCCAAAATTCGTCGAAACCCCATTAGGAAGCACATAAGCTTATAGCGAGAAATTAAGATTCCCGCTAGGACTCTGTCGCGTATTATAAAACAAGACCTGAAGCTCGGTACTTATCGTCGATGTACAGGACATGCCCTAAATCAATCTTTACAATTAAAGAGTGTGGATCGATCAAAACGCCTTCTGTCGCGATACGCAGGTGAAAGGCACAGAAATATCATCTTTACCGATGAAAACATTTTCACGATTTAGGAACACTACAATAAGAAAAATGGTAAAGTGTACGCTCACAGTTCTAAAAAAGCTGCTCAAGTGGTCGAAAAGGTACAACGTGGTCATCATCCTGCGTCGGTGATGGTTTGGGGGGGCGTGTCTTATCAAGGAGTCACAAAACTACATTTTTGTGAAAAAGGAGTGGAAACTACAGCCAAAGTGTATCAAGATACAGTCTTGGATCATGTTGTGAAACCTCTCAGCAATACACTTTTTAAAAATATACCGTGGACTTTCCAGCAGGACTCTGCACCTGGTCACAAGGCACGAACTAGCCAAGCCTGGCTTGAAACCAACGTTCCGGACTTTATAAGAGCTGAAGACTGGCCCTCATCTAGCCCAGACCTCAACCCTTTTAAATTCAAATTATGGTCAGTTTTAGAGGACATGGCCTGCTCTAAATGACACGGCGACATTGAGTCTCTTAAAAAATCTTTGGAGCAAGCAGTGGCGAAATTTCCCTTGGAAACAGTGGGTAAATCCATAGAGTCGTGGCCAAACAGATTAAAGGCCTGTATAAAAGTCAAAGGTGCCCATTCCGAATAGAATATTTCTTTTATTTTTTGCTGAGACTAATAAATATGTAGGTATAAATTTTAATAGTATTACATTACTTCATTAAAAAAAATGCATTTTCATTTGTAACAGAACTTATGGCCGGACTAGGTATTTAG
Source organism: Luehdorfia chinensis (assembly GCA_019845155.1). Lineage (NCBI taxonomy): Eukaryota > Metazoa > Arthropoda > Insecta > Lepidoptera > Papilionidae > Luehdorfia > Luehdorfia chinensis. The sequence continues at coordinate 3,906 of JAHVAK010000234.1, read as the reverse complement.
CGTTTAAAACTTTATAATTTTGAATACTAATATATTGATATATTCACATGTTGAAAAATTAGTTTACATTTCGTGCACATCATATTCGATTCACGCTTGTATCCCTAAAATTTATGTAAAGAAAACCATGAATAAAAATTAATCATATTCAAGACGCTAAAGAAAAGTTTTCTGAGTAAATCTACATGTCTTTGAATAATATTATTCTCAGGCATGCAGATGAAACAATTTAGCAAATTACGTAACACATGTAGTGGACTATAAAAATTCTCATGATGTGAATAATGGCGAAATAACTTTCTCAATAACACAGACCTAAAATAGTTAAGTGAAGCAGCCTCCAAGGCCATACCTTGTGCCATATCAGTGGACAGTTTACGAGCTTAAGGAGATTGTATGATATGAAAGTATCACCAAAACATGTTCAGGCTATTTAAAAAATTAAAAGAACTGAAAGTTCAGTTAAATACGGCTTGATAGTTTTTCTAATCTATTGGTTTTGTCCAAAACTGGAACAAGCTAACCAAAGCTATGTTGTTTATATTTATGTATTAAAGTACGTTGACATTCACTCTCATTAGTTTTTCTCCTTTGGGACACTTTAGTTTTACGCAAGAACGCTACACGCAACAGGTGCAGTTTAAATGTTATGTTAAATAATGAAGTTGAATGAATTCATTGTAATGATTTCACTTACAACATTATTTGAAAAGATTAATTTGTATAACACTGACATAATGTAACACTTCTAACATTTTATAAATTTACATGGAAATTATTCCTTGGCGCGATCTCGAAGAGTGGCTGTAGTCTTTTTTATATAATTCAATAATTTCTGTGTATATTTTGAGCTTTGATGTTTAATATTGATAGTTCATTGTGCAACGCACACTTGTAACAAATCAAAAAATCAAAATAATTAATTTGCTGGACTGATGTGGATAAAAAAACATTTTATCGACATCAGTCCAGCAAATCTTCAATAAAAGAATGTTGTTTTACTGTCGATCAAAATTGACAACTAATGAGAATATAGCAAGAAGCTGAAAGAAAGCGGCCAGAATTGATCCATAGAAAAGGTTCTTTCATCACGACAACGCTAGACCACACACACCTTTAGCCACTCAGCAAAAATTAAGAGAGTTTGGCTGGGAGGTGTTAATGAAACCGCAAAAAGCCCTGAACTTGCACCTTCAGATTGATGAGACAGACAAGTAGTGTCAGGTTAACATCAACTGAGGACTGCTTGTAGCGTTTTTTTGCTCAGAAAATTTCTACAGCAACGGGCTCGTATCACTACCGTCAAAAAGGCAAAAACACATCGAATAAAATGGCACATTTACACTGTAATTAAATGTAAATCAACTCTGAAAAGCCGTGGTAGGTCCCCTGACCTACCACGGCTTAGTCTCGGCCTAGTCCCTACTAGGCGCTCGCTCTAAATTTCATAGTACGCGAGTGACCTGGGTTCGATTCCCGGTGCCGGCACCGCTAAAATTGTTAATTGCAATTTTAAGTGCTGATATACCACGTTCTCGGCGGTGAAGGAAAACATCGTGAGGAAACCTGCATGTCGGAGAAATAAAAAAGTACTTATTTCGAGGACGTGTGCAGTCCGCCAACCGGCATTGGAGCAGCGTGCCGGATTCTTCTTCGGTCCAAAACCCTCCCAGAAAGGCCTAGAGGCCTGTGCTCAGCATTGGGACATTTATAGGCTGAAACTTTACTTTACATTACAACTTTGAAAAAAATATCTTGAGTTTTCATATAAAATGCATAGAAACTTTTTTCCCAACCTATTATAATAGAAATGTAAATTGCATGTGTGCGTACATTTTAAGACTCACGTCTAAGGTACTAAATTTATTCGAAAGGCTCAGTAAGAAAATCATAAAGCGTAGCGTAGCGTAGTAACATTTATTTATATATTTGTATACTTCATTACACACCAATGTACGTGAAAAAAAAAATAACCCGGATCACTGATAGATGGTGTTGTGCAGATGAGGTTACTTTCTGAATCGAGTTTTCCGTCGTTGAAATAACGTTGAGATTTTAGCTTTAAATATTGACAAGCGTTTTAAGGCAGGTCGTACAGCACTTTATATTGTGGTTGACGAACGGTCGAATTGTGAATTGATTGATTGAAATGTAAGCTTAGTGCAATTTTCATCGTATTTCTTTCATTTGTCTAATTAATATTAGGCTAATTATTTGCTATTTTGCTGTAAATGTGTTTCATCCAAACCCGAACCTAATCCAAACCTGCTGGTGGTTAAAGCAGCTGACTACCGACCTGATAGACGCGCGACCGAACGCAATAGTCGCCTGCGAAACGTGCTCGCCGACCCGGATGTCTCAGCACCCTCAGATCACGATACGGTCAGTCATGCTCCACGTAACACTGTTACAAGTTATAACATCACATGCACAACGACGCGTGACCGTCGTAGGGAGCGACGCGCGACAGTCGAAACTAACACCGCGTACACTCGATACATGGGCGGTTCTCACCCAGAGTTACCGACACACAAGTTTGTCGACTCCTCCAAACGGAGGACCGAATCCTCCCTCAGACGGTCATTAAATGAATCATTTATATAAGAAGACTTCGATCTCGTGACACACGAAGTCCTAAAGAAGAGGGAAAAGTTTAGAGGTTTATATAAGTATATATGTTTGGGTAAAACCATACCTGGCTCGCGAATACACAGCTATCCGATGAAGCTGTAAAAGCCAAAAAGGCTAACAGCAATAACATCACCAAAAATAAGGGCAATGTTACTTGACGCTGAAAAAAAAAGTATAGTGGTATATTAATGACAAATATCTTACTATGTTATAGACAAAGAAAGAAAAAACAAAATAAAACTATTTAATACAATGTATTCACATATAATATGTAAATTCAGTTTTTAACTATAACGAATATGTAATTCCTATAAATAGATCTCATTATCATTATAAATCTAATGCCAATTAATATTTATAAAGAGGTACTAAAAACTTCTTTTTATGATACTCGTACTTGCGTACACGTAAAATTCATAATTTGGGTATATTTAAAATAGTAGGTAAACCACTATATAACTTTGGTTTTCCAAGAGAAACACTAGAACCGTATTACTTTAGACATAATTTATAAGATGACAGGTGACACAATATTGTTTCATCTTATATATACGCAAACTAAAAATGGTTTACGAGTATATTAAAACACATTACAATCATTTCTTTTCTACTTACAAAGTAGTTCAGTTATGACTTGATAATGTATGTATACTTGTATAGTGAGCCGTGGTAGCTCAGGGGCTAGGCGCTCGCTTTAAATTTCATAGTACGCGAGTGACCTGGGTTCGATTCCCGGTGCCGGCACCACTAAAATTGTTAATTGCAATTTTAAGTGCTGATTTACCACGTGCTCGGCGGTGAGGAAACCTGCATGTCTGAGGAATAAAAAATATTTCGAAGACATGTGAAGTCCGCCAACCCGCATTGGAGCAGCGTGACGGATTCTTCCTAGCTCCAAAACCCTCTCAGAAATGAGAGGAGGCCTGTGCTCAGTAGTGGGACATTTATAGGCTGAAACTTTACTTTTTTTTTTACTTGTATAACGTAAAATTTAAATTAAAAATCGTATTTGCAATGTATTCAATAAATGTCTGTGTAATGTAACTGTCTAAACCTCTTAGTTACTTAATCAATCCGCCATTTTTACAAGGCATTTTCCGTCTGCATTAAAAATATCCATGGTCAAGTCAATATTTAAAAAGGGTGAGAAAGAAGATATCTCTAACTATAGTCACAGTCACACTAATATCTGTTATAGTAAAAATTTATGGAAAGGCTATGTACAATAGAATCAGTAACTTCTTTATGAAGCATGGTATACTAAGTCCATTACAG